>CM056603.1:16508336-16548336 GCA_029721355.1 Tegillarca granosa | reverse complement strand
TTTGTTTCATTTAATGAAACTTACTTTTCATCTCTAACTCCGATTCATTCTTCTTTAATTCATATCCAAGTGACAATGCGTAAAGCTGCAATCAAAATACAAATAAACTTATTAAAATTATCAAAAGTTCTAACTGCAGCAAATAATGTATTAGAATTTATTATAATTATATCTGCCTAATTTATGAATAATTATAAGAAACGGGCAAATCAAATAGAAGCAACTACAATGGCATTGCATTTTTCTCATCTGGAAAACTAATATAGAAAACTCGACATAGCGAACTTCATATTTCATTTTCACTAGAAAGATCTGCTCAAGACGGTGTGCCATTATACTTACATAGGCTCTAAATTCGTAGCAGTAATTCTCTATTTCTGTTTCGTCTACAGGGACATAGTTATGACCGTATAACTTCAGGCGCCTGTAGCAATCATAAACAATACTCTCATAAACTTGGCGGTCTCTATACCATTGGTTGAATGTTATAACCAATCGGGCTTCTTCTCCGTAAGTGTATGCCTCCAAGAGTTCGTCGGTTACTATGTCAACGGCTTTCCTGTATGATTTTGGCATTGGAAGTCGATTCTCTGCTCTGACAAAGGCGGGAAGTGGCAGTGCATCTTCGTAAATCTCCTCGTTACTACTGCGGCTTTTTGGTCTACAGTAAGACAGGTATTCAGGTTGGCCTTTCTCAACTAGAAGAAATCAATTATATTATTGAAGTAGTTCATTAAGACTCTTCGATTGTGAACTTAACAACAAGCCACTTAACGCCCTATAGCAGTCATGTGATAATTTACCCCCCCCCCCAAAAAAAAAATAATAATAATAAAATTAAATAAAATAAATAAATAAAAATAATAATAATAAGGATATAAATTCTGCACTTGAAAAGAATTTTAAAATATTTCTTTTGGTAAAAATTCAAAATTCTGCAAATGTCAGTACATAACAGCAAATGTGCAAGTAAAAGTGTCGGTTAATACACTTTGTATGGAGAAATTCACAAAAAATATCATGGCAAAGAAGTTTTAATTTCGGCAAAACGAGCTGCTATAGAAGAGACGATTACAAAGCTAAACGTTTTACGATATTTTTTTCAATTTAGTGCTTTTTATGGCTAGGCAAAGTTCCGTTTGTATTGATGTACAGATCAGACGAATAAACTTTTCTCTATTTTAGTTATGAATATCAGTTTTCGTTATTGGTAGTGAAGTTGTTAGTATGTGCGTCAGATGGTAAAATGTTTTGTTTTAACGCAATGAAGTTTTGATGTAAATTAGAATTAAAACAGCTTAAAATTGTGTTCTTTATGAAATAGGTAACATGTGTTTATACCAAACATAACTGATTTTCCAGCTATTTGTTAATTTTAGTCATTTATTATGTAACACATTTTGAATGTATCAAATATAAAAATTCAAAATGTTTTATATGATACATCAATTTATTTTATTTTAAACATTCATACTTACAGATAGGAGACCTAAGTCTTCTTTGTGCTAAATATTTATCCTTTTTTACTTTCTTGAATTTCCTCTGCTTCGGCATCTTTAGCATCTTGAGAAAGTAAACTGCTTACTATTGAACTATAATTAACCACGAATTTCTGTTAAATTTGGGTAATTTTACGGAATTCGCTAAATAAACTGAAAGATTTATTTATTGTTCCACTGTTTGGGACTCGCAGTGCTGAACAGCGATTATGACGTCAATAATTACATCCATGGAAACCGGGACTTCCTTTGATGCGCAATAACGCCACTCAATCTCCCGCGCGCTTGAGCTCCGTTTCATTGGTGTCGCTTTAAAATTAATTTATAATTATCACGTAGTTATGGTGTGTATTTCTTTTATGTATTTTGCACCGCATTTTGATAATCAACCAGATGTCTTTAAAACTGTATAAACCCGAATGGCGCTTTTAGGTTCAGTTTGACCACACGGCAGATACGGTATAAAAGATTGTGTTGTAGATCTAAATTTGACCTTAAACATCGACCCCCAAATATTTTTTATTGTAATGCATAAAATAACAAAAACCTAAAATAATTTACGTTTATTCTAATAGTCTCTTGCAAAATAATGATGTATATTAATTGTAAAAATATTCGTTGGAAAGCCTACGTTACGTGTATTTACGATAAAAACGTGTTCAAATATGACATGCACTAAAGAAGAAAGGGAAAGGGGTAAGGCTCGATTTCAAACACAACTTATTTATTTTTGTATTTTTCTTTAGAGAAAATATTGTTTAACGTCACACCAGCAATTTCAAGCAATTCGTGAAAAATCTTTTCGTTATTAATTAATCTAAACACAGTTCATGTGGAGCGTGGGTCTCTGTAATGATAGGATAATACTAGACAAAAGAGCTTAACTTCGCTGGAATATGGTCTCATTTAAGCCGTGCTTACTCTAACTTGATGGTCCATATGACGGCTTTAGGATTCAAATGATTCTTAATTACAACTATTGACATAAAACTTTACTAAATTTCAAGCATGTGTAATTCCCGGTATTGGCTAAAAAAAAAAAACCCCAAATACGGAACCAACACATAAATGCAATCGATTTTCTAAAGTTTTCACCATGAAGTCAGGTGTATAACATAATCTTTCATAAACATCCTTCAAACTGAAGCAAAAATCTAAAAACACACACACGTACACACCCACAGATCATGGCTTTGATAATCAAAACAGGAAGAGTTATTTTTAAACAATTATATTTTTATTTTTTAAGATCTACTTCTATACAAAATATTTGCATAGTTTTAGTTATATAAGGTGTAAACTGCCTCAATACAAACATCTAAGAATAATTTAAACTACTTATAAATACATATCTATATCATGCACTTCTTGTTATGATTTCTGTCTGTATAAAAGACACTCATGTATATTGCAGATTGAGGTTTGGTAGAGAAGTTTAAATATAAATGGAAACAGTTTATACCAGGAATATACCTCTTGCAAATAAAAAGATGATGTGTTGATATTAATTACATCACAAAAACTGACAAATGTATAGTTGTTAACTTTTTAAAAAAATTATTTGCTAGTTTTAAACTATTCTTCCAAATATTCATTTTCAAACTATATGACAATTTGAATCCCATAACAAGCAGAAATATACAGTTAATTAGAATCTCATGTTATATCACACATGATTTGGACATGTGTAAGAACTGGTCAAAATTTGAAACCAGCAACCTAGCATTAAAGAATGATCGCTTTATAAGCTACTTTCAGAATTTAGAAAGATACCTAGATATTTTAATTAGATATCAACTTAATAAGCAGGCAAGATAGATGTATTTGTACAGCCCATGATAATCAGAGTGTGTGTTCTGTATTATCATTATAGATAAAAATGTTTGTTGTTTAAAAGTGTGAACAATCATAAAATACCTTGTAATTTATTTATATTTTACAGCTAACAATAATAATCCAAGTACACTACATCAAACAAAATAAATGATGGTCAGAAGCAGCAACATTTAATATGATTTGAGTGTTGCTGTCAGAAATAAAAAATCCTGAATAACTATAAGTTTTGCATAATATGGATTAATTTTGTTAATGTAATACAAAATTAATCAAGAATTAAATCTGATTTATAAACATCTATAACAAAATATGTCATAAGTAATAACAAAATTATCTGTATTACATATATTTGAAATGAAAAAAATTACATGTTAATTAAATTATTTTTAACTCTGAACTTATTTTGAATTTGAATAAAACAAGAAACCCTGAAGGATTAAAATCACAATTAATCACAATAAATTATAGTTATTGTCATATGGCATAAAAATTCCTGATGGTTTGCAGACTAAATGTTTGCACATGGATACATAACTTACATAATCAATAAATAAAGATTTCATACTTTTTAAAAAATAAGATTCAGACAATGAGCATCTTGATTACTTCCTTTCAATAAATAATATGTTTAATCTAATATTTTAAATATAATTAAATATGTGCAGACAATTTCTGAAGATATATCTTGTATTATAAAATATTGTTCTTCCATTCACTGACAGTCTGTTTGGCATTTCATTGTCATTCACTTTAGTAAATTGCTCATAATTTTTTTTACCTGCAATAAAATGCTTCAGATTTGCTTATTTTCACATGTGTTGAAATTACCTTAAAATATACTTGTAGGTGGAGATATTAGTTTGGCTAAGTAGCCAAATGGTCATGGGTTATAGCTCTAACCAGACTGGCTTTACTGTGAAGTCAAGCAAGATGGTTAATTTGATATTGCTCCAGTAGCTGGTAACGGAATGAGTACCAGCAAAATATCTGGAAGGGTAACCAAGGGATATTATTACACTTTAAGGTGATTTATGTTACTAAAATTGGAAAAAGTACAGTCATGAGACAGGCTTAAAGAAAATAAATACATTATTTCACTATATTATTAGCCTTTGATTTTGTTTTAAATAAATACACATCTGGAATAAAAACAAGTTAACAACAGTGTAGACATTCTTTATGTGAGAACTTGAGAGTCTTGCCACGTAAAGACTCCTGCTGCAATAAAAATGAAGTAATTCTTAATTTCTAGAATCAGCCCAATCTTTCAGTATAAATTAAGCAATTTCCAATTTCTGCATTCAGCCCTATTTTTTTTTTTTTTACATTGTTCTTCATAAATATATTCAATTAAAAATTAATGTTTGTCATGATTAAGGAGAACTATATAATGTAAAAATATCACAGCTACTAAATTAATCATAAATAAATACAATATGTACATACACGTGTAATGAGATCTGTGAAAAAGACCAATAACTTCTCATACAGTAAAAATAGAGAATGTGCTACATTTATTACGAGCCACAAACTAAACTTGTATAAACTATTGTGTAAGTCAAAAAGACAGTGTTTCTCTGAAAATGATTGTACATATTATTGTGTTACAATTTGATAAACATCAAAATAAATGCATTTTTATTATTGCATTGTTTGTTGGTTCATTATTTGAAAAAATAAGGCTTTTTTACTTTTTCAATGTATTTGAAAAAAAATAAGGCCTTTTTACTTTTTCAATGTATTTGAAAAAAAATAAGGCTTTTTTTTTTCAAAGTATGTGTAAATAAGGACCGCTTGTAAAATGGCTGGAGTACTCCAATACTACTACAATCACTCTACTAGACATTTACTTCAGTACTCAACGTAAGTCAGGAGTTTTATATTCAGTTGTTCCATTAGGTACTTGTCTTTTAACTTGCAATATTTGGTTGTTGTAAAGTAATTGATTTCAGTTTCAAATTTCATTTTTCTATTTTAAAAGATTCTACAGATTTAAAGTCTCTTTCAAATTTAATGGCTCAGCTTCATATGTTGTATAAAAAGCTTGAAAAACTTTAAAAAAATTTAGATCATAAGATCTATTTGTTATCTTAACTATGTTTGACATTTAAAGGGAGATAATACACATAAAAATTAACCAACCTACATTTATATAATCACAGTGAATTCGCAGATATAATTTTCACCAAATGGCATGACAACTAAAATGAATTCTCAGACACAAGTAACATAATGCAATTAACTTGCATGTAATGAATTAACACAAGTCAATCCACCGACTAATAAATGAGAAATCATCAGGACAGACAAGAATTGCACTTATTGAGAAATTAGCATGTTTTTTTTTCATCGGTAGATAATGCACTTATACAAATGTTAGCACCAACATTTATGGTTACATATCAAAGGTGATGTATTCTTAAAATATGTTTATCGATTCTTATTAGTTACATTTTCTATTAACACAGGCATACATTAATTAAGCCATGAAAAAATACTGATCAACATAGAATGGTTTTACTTAGATAGTAACAAACCTATAGAAAATTACAAAAAACCTCTTTTTTTTAGATATTTTTATCATCAGTTAATTGATCTTTCAATTTTTGCTCTTTTTTTATTTTTGAAAAAAAATGATTATGCACTTTTTCTACATTTTTTTAAAATGATTTAGTACTTTCTATTCCATATTTAACAAAAAAATACAAATGCATAAAAAAGAAAGAGAAAATGAAAGTAGATAACAAGCTTAAATTGTTATATCTAATACATATCTTGTATAAGTTTATTATCATTGACCACATACATATTGCTATGAAGTGTTGGAAGCACCTTGACTTTTACTATTGAACAAATCATCAACAGTAGTCTCCTTGGAAGAACTGTTCACATGGATTGCATCTCTTTTTGTGTCTCTTGAACTAGTTTTGTCTGATTTTTCTGTTGAAGAAGGCAAGTCTTTACTTTTGTCTCTCTCACCATATGCTTTATAAGGTAATGGGTACAGTTTATCATCTTTATCTGGAGAACCCATCAACTTTTTACGATAATAAATCATTAAATGTCTGCATTCTTCCTCATCATTACAGGGAACTTTCTCAAAATTCTCCTTTATTCTCTTTCGTTCCTAAAGTATAAAATTTTATTGAACATTTACTTCACACATGAAGATATAAAAATAAGATTGCATTAGATTGGATAAAAAATTTTATGTCCCAGTTAAAGAAATTTTTTACTTATATATAGGAGGTAAGTTTAGGAATGGTAAAGGAAACCAGAGTGCCCAGAGAGAAACACTTGGCAACAGTGGCAAGCAAACTGACAAACATTCTTACAATACAATCAGTGTGAGTGGGATTCCAATCCAGACTGTATGAGGTCCTGTTATCTGTAGGCATAACATTAAGATAAGAGAGAGATAATTATTAGAAAGTCGAACATGAAAAAGCATATTTTGGCTTTTAAGTAAACTTTTAACAAATTCAAATGGTAACTAATAGCCATTAACACTCTGTTTTAACAATAATTTATCATTTTTTAAAATAAATTTACATTTACCTGTTTATAAAGACCAGTAATATTTTTCCTAGAACACAAAAATAAATTTTAAAACTTAAGTATCTGATTTTAAAAATATTGCCGCAGGTAACTGAAAATCGTCTTATCCAAAACAGTGGAAGATCAGGAAACAAAGATCTCAAACACTTATCCAACAAAGGTTTAGGTCTTGCAGATTATACACTTAATAGATGTTACTCTATTTCTTTTACGTAAGATATCATTTATTAAAAATAATTTAGACAGTTGCCTACCTTGGACAGTAAACAAGTCAATTGGCAAGTTTAAAATTACCTTTTAGTACAGAAATTGAACTCTGTTACACTTTGTATTAACAATAATTTATCATTTTTTAAATAAATTTACATGTACCTGCTTATAAAAACAAGTAAAGTAATTTTAAATTAAATTAAATTAAGAGACTTAAACCTCCAAATATAATGTAGTTTTTATCATACCTTCTCTACTAGTTCAGTCTCATACTTTTGTAGTTGTCGCTGAAAGCCAAAGTTTGGATTGGCCTGATCTCTAGCACCTCGTACAGCATTGATAGAATCTCTCCATCCCAACTCTGTTACTGTCATAATGTAGGCACAAGCTATAGTAACACTTCTAGAAACTCCAGCTAAACTGAATTTTCAAGAAAATAAAAATATAAAATGAAAAAATTACCATAAAACAGTTATGATCACAAGATAAGGATGGAATATGAAGTAAATACTAGGGCTTATAACAAAAAACAAAGATTGCACTCATATTTCAACTATTGGTCTTTTTAACCAAATCTAACTCCTGATGCTCAATTTTGAGAAATATATATGTTTCTCCATTTCTGTGTGTTACAGTTCAATAGTACAATGCAAAGAATTTGGTTGTCTGATCTGCTTACATTTTCATACCAGTACTCTTTGATATGGAGGGCTCTAAAAGCTTTTACTTCTACTGAACAAAGTCCTGAGTAAACTGAAAGCCTGAAAATACTGAACTTCTTTATCAGAACAAACTACTTAAATTGTTTTTCAACTTAACCTAAAAAATCTTCATGCCAAAAGGTGCTTTGTAAAGTTTCTAAAACATTTCTTCTGCAATATATCTGTTTTATAGTTTCAAACCCTAGCTTGACATAAGTTTCAAATTTGACTGACAATGTATGCCCCATAAATTTCACAGAAAAACAACTACAGTAATAAATCTATACAAAAATAAATGTTGTGTGTGTGTGTGTGTGTGTGTGTGTGTGTGTGTGTGTGTTCACTATTTATAACAGAATTATTAGCTTACAAATAAGTTTCTCTTGTGTGGTGTGGTGGGCAATGTGGTTATGTGTGACAGACATGCAGACATACTTACCAATGAATTAACACATTTCCACCCTTTAGTCTGGCTTTGTGTATAAAATCTATACACTGAGGAAAGAACTGCATTAGTTCCTGATCAGGTGTATCACTAGCAATGACACAAAGATATTCCATATCCTAGAATACAAAACATGTCTTAAAATACCAAGCATCTGATTTTTAAAATATTGTCACAGGAAACTGACAAGCCATCTTACAGAAGCAGTTTTAGATACAATGTAACAACATATCAAACACTTATCCAACAAAGGTTTAGGATTAGCAGATTATACACTTAATTGATTTTACTCTATTTCTTTCATGCAAGTTATAATTTATTAAAAATAATTTTGTCATAAATGAAAGAGTTATCTCCCTTTGACTGTAAACTTTACTGGTAAGTTTGAAAAATTATCTTTAAATACAGAAATTGAAGTTTCTTACACATAACATTTATAAACCTTCAACTTGAACTTGATGAGTGCAACCTGCTCTGGTTTGGTTTCAAGGCCAATATACATTTGTGAGAACCTATAGGAAATAAATCTCTGAAAGGTTTAAGTAACATACATCTCTTAGCTTCTTTGCATTATCATGGATAGCCACAATGTGTGTGATTTTGTTGTCTTTTAGTTGCTGTTCATCCTTGGCATCTCGAAAATTTCCAACATACAAGCCTGGTATAATCTGAAAAAAAAATAAAATCCTTGAAGTTCATAAAATATTCAAAATTAAGTATTGTTACTTGAAACCTGAAAGGAGGGGCCTATATATATATATTTGTTGACATGAAAACGTAAATCCATGATGGTCATATAACAATGATTATAGACCTTATTAACAGAATCTGATAATAACATTATGTTATCCATGTATTTATAGATGAAAATAATAATCAAAATGACTTCTTATATCAACAAGAACCAGTGGGTTAAACTTTGTCAGATTTCTTAAAAGTAAAATCTGTAATGTGTTATTTTTTGTACCTCCGACATTGAGTCACAATTAATACCACATAAAGTGTATATATGTACCATGTCATTATTTTATTTACTCAACATTATCTAGCCATGAAAATGAGTTGTGTTCATTAAAAAATTCCAGCTCCTCCCCCCCCCCCCCCCCCCCCCACAACCACAGGTAGATTAAAAAGTAATTATAATTATTTATATTAACCTTGTTCATTCCATTACCCATGTTGAATGATGTGTGAGTATGCAGCAGTAATGATGATAATTATCAGTTCTTACATGTGTTTTCCATTACATCTACCTGTAAACATTGTCTGATCCTGTTAAGAAAATGATACAAATGTATTACAACAAAAAATATGTCAGAAGCTATGTACACAATACACAGTAAAGATAATGTTAAAAATAGGAACCACTAATGATTTAATTGCCAAACCAATCAACACTTCCTCAGGTATAAATTTGTCTAATAACATTTTATTTCGCATAGTTTTTCAGCTGCTTTCATAAAACACCATGTTATTACTCTCAAGGGTAAAACTATACAAAACTTCTTGTGTTGAATGAATCACTGTAAGTATTTCTGAGAGATTTAAAGTCCACAACATGCCAAGAAAGCTAGCATACTGCAGGCCAAAACCTCCTTGTATTATATTACATATACTAGCACAATTTGCCAATATTTTGATGAAGGTCCAACATCAATAAACCCTTCTTGGACAAATTTAAAAGTATTACATTGGTGTTCTCATTTTTCAAGTTTCACGCAATCACAATTTTGCCATTCAGAAAAGCAATTAATTTGAATAAATAAAACATAAACAACTGAGGAAGGAAAATATAAATTCCTTTAACAGAGTGGAAAGTTTTCAAGAATGCCATGGGATGTTACTTTTCAAAAGTATTAGTTTAAGTATATCAAATGACTGTACTGATTATTGTTTAATCATCTCAAGCTGTTTGGAATGATTCCATATTGAGTGGTCTGACTAATCAGTGATACAAAGTTTGTCTTTTTCTGAATGACTTCTAAGAAGCCTCATTGTTCTCTTTTAAAAATCTTGATATATCCTGTTGGCTTTGGATAGAATATTTCATTGTTGTTTTACCTTTAATCAGCAAATTTGTGCAAAAACATTTTTTTTCTGTTTAATCTCAAGAATTGATTTCAAAAGAAGTTCACATGGTGCATAAGTATGCCAAGTGTTTTTGATCTGCTGTGTACTAATGCACACTTTAGGCAACCTTAAAAGTCCAAGAACACTCACCCAAAGAAATATTAGATAACTCTGTCCATTATTTTTTAACCAATCAAACCACAGACAACTCAGTCTATTATTTTTTAACCAAACAAACCAAAAAAGACCTACAACAAGGAATACCATTTCTCACTTCAAGATTTTTGTCAAATGGGTAAACCAAGACCAAATTATTTCTTTTTTTAATGGTCCTTTTTATAAAAAGAGCACTTAACAATTGAAATTTTATAGTCTAGTTTGAGACAAGAGCAGTGAGTCACCTTGGGTTTAAAGCCTTACTTAACCATTTGGCAAGCACAGTCACTGATAGTACAGAGATGTGCTAGTTCCCTGACAGTGTGTTAAGCAGTTCTGTTCTTAGATAAGTGGCTACTTATCCAAATGCATGTCTATCCATATTCCTGTAAAAATTAATATATGCAATAGAGATGTGCTAGTTTCCTGACAGTGTGTTAAGCAGTTCTGTTCTTAGATAAGTTGTCTACTTATCCAGATGCATGTCCATCCATATTCCTGTAAAAATTATTATATGCAATCTTTCAGGAAATGTGGTTAATACACTGAATACATTACCAGATTATGTTATTTGAGTGACGAAAGTAAACTCATTCAAGAATCATGACATCTTATGAAGGATCCTACTCAGTATGAACTTAATAATTAAGCATTGGAAAAACTATCCACAGCAAGCCCTAGTCCTCTCTTAATGAGCAACCGCAATTAACCATTACATAGAAATGTAAAGTACATGCAACTGCACCTCTAGAAGCCAACTGATGATTAATTTACGGTTTCTAGGATATCGTAGTAAGAAATGCGAGGAATGGAGTCCAAGAATTTATGATCATATTTTGGGTTTTTCCCCATTTCCCGATCCATGACATGGGAACTCAGTTGTATTCCCAATCAATTAGCAAAGAGAATTACTTCATCACACATAGTATGGAAATAAAATTTCAATACCTAGGACTTGTGACTGAAGATGCTCGGTGGCTGCTTCCAGGTAACCTTCCAAGAACATGAGAAAATATTAATGAAAGTTTTTCCAGTGAGTTACTTTTTTGCCTCTAGTAAAGAGAAATTATTGGTTGTTGTTTTTGATATCTTCCTCCTATTTTTGACTCCCTTTAATCTCCCAAATTTCCACTTGGGACTTCAAGATTTGGACATAAAACATAAATAGGTAAACTAATATAATAGTTTAATATAATATAATAATATAAAATAAAAATAAAGGAATTCAAAGTTCTCTCAATAGTTCAGGAGCACTTCTTATGTTTATTTCAGCTGATTGCCCACAAGTCCACAAGTGATAATTATGCAAAATAATCGACGAGTTAATGTATATCTGACACCAACTACCTTTAAAACGGTTTAAATGTTGCTATTGGCATGTAATACTAGTATTCCATTAACAAATGATTCTTCGCCATTTTACCAATTTATGAGAAATCTGATGTTTCCACTGTAATATACAGTATATTTTATGACAATGTCTAATTACTGTATAACGCAGAGGCATAATATGTCTGTTTTTTCATGGTTTTATGTTCTTTAAGTAAAGTGATGCTTGTTGATATGTTACAAGACTGGTATTATTTTGATTTAATTTGATAAATTTAATTATTTTTTTTTAAATCGATTTTATTTTATTATGTTTAATTTGATTTGATTTGATTTATTTGATTGGATTGGATTGGATTGAATTGGATTTGATTGGATCGGATTGGATTTTTTTAAAAATTTATTTCAAATTTATTAGAATTTTTTAAAAATCTTATTTAATTTATTTTTGATTTTTATTCATTTATTTTTTTTTCTACAATTGTTTTATGTTCAGATGGGTCTCAAATAAAATCAAGCTTAGTTTCTAGAGTCCTGAGTGGCAAATATGACCAACTCTGCTAATTTGCGTTAATACAGTATGACCGCTATTCCAGTAAGATAGTTCGCCTCGAGAGCGGGAGGTCGTGGGTTCGAACCCCGATATTGAGATATTGTTTCCTTGTCTGGCGCTCGGCATTATGAGAATAGAGTATCGACTGGTTCACCTGATGCCAGGATAATGGACTTGGGGAGTAGTATGCTTGCCTACAGCATACTGATTTGGTGAGCTAGCGCCCTACCAAAAAGACACCCTGAGTGCGCGCTAGTACACGACCGGTCATAATACACACTCGCACATCACACATACATGAACAAGTTTGTAGATTAATCCATATATAGAAATTAATAATCTTGCTCTCGTCGCGAAAAGCTTAAAATTAGCTCATATGACTTTAAACAACATTACAACAACAACAACCAGCAAGATAATTTTTCACCTTTTACTACAATAGATCATTCTTATATGATTTAAATTTTGGAAATTGTTTTCTATAATCTGTTACCCTTTTGTTACAGTCATTTTTTCCAAAAAATGTAAACCACAATGATGTGTTTTACATTAATAACAAGTTCATTGATAACTTGGTAGCTTCATGTATTGGTCAATAGAAATGACACCCGTTTTTAAATTGTCTAATTTACAACACTGATCAACATTCCTAGAGAACAAAGATTTTGTAAATGCTGCCGCGAACACTGATTTCTGGAAGATGAATATCGTTTTATACTTGTATGTCCATTATATAGGGAATTAAGAAAACGGTTTTTACCAAAATATTATTATCATTAGCTAAATATTCATAAGCTATATAATCTTATTATTTGTAACTCAGAGTCTAATATTGAAACTATCAAAATATTTATTCTATGCATATAAATTGAGACAAAATTACATCCAACAGTTTAAAGCTGCATTAAATTTTCCAAAGAAAAAAATAAACCGTTTCTTATCTAATTAATGATGTACCTAATGAACAATGTTACATTTGGTTCAACAATAAAAGCTCGAATAAATACAGAAATTACAGTATTTACCCAGCGAGATACAGCATTTGGAATCCAATATTAGAACATGGTTACGTCATCACTGAAAACCCGAGTCATTTAAACACAACTTTAAAATCGGTGAAATACGATAAATTAAACACAGAATTTCGTTGAATTTGTCATTTGTGACTTAGTAAGGGATACATAACACCATTTCAAATACATCTGGATATTACTTACTTACTTACTTAGGCCTGTCGTTCCGTGAGGAACATAGGCCATCAACAACTGTCCTCCAGCGAACACGGTTCTGGGCTGCTTTGGCTGCACTGATCCAGGTCAAATTGCTTGCCTGAAGCTCTGCTTCCGTGTCTCGTCTCCAGGATTTTCTTGGACGTCCCCTTTTCCGCTTGCCTTGGGGGTTCCAGGTAAGGGCTTGGCGTGTGACGCTGGATGGTGGTTTCCTAAGTGTGTGTCCGATCCAGCCCCACTTCCGACGTCTTATCTGTACCTCTATTGGTTCCTGTCCCGCTTTCCTCCAAAGATCCTCATTTGTATTCTTTCTGGCCATCTGATGTTAAATATACGCCTCAGACAGGTGTTATAGAATGTCTGGATTCTACGCAGGGACGTTTTCGTAGTCCTCCAGGTCTCTGCTCCGTAGAGTAGAACAGACTTAACATTAGAGTTAAGAATCCGCAGTTTGGTGGTAATGCAAATGGTCTTAGAGGCCCATATGTTCTTGAGCATAGAGAATGCAGTTCTGGCCTTGCCGATTCTGGATTTGATGTCGCCATCTGTGCCCCCCTGTCTGTCTACAACACTCCCAAGGTGGATGAAGGACTCAACTTCTTTGATGGACTTCACACCTACTGTGACTGGTTGCTGGGCAGTGGTGTTGATCTTCATCAATTCTGTTTTGTCAAGATTGATCCTCAGTCCAGTTCCTGTTGATGTAGTTGCTAGGCGAGTTGTCTTGTCCTGCATCTGGGTGTGGTTGTGTGAGAGGAGAGCCAGGTCATCGGCAAAGTCGAGGTCATCAAGTTGCGTCAGGAGTGTCCACTGTATTCCGTTCTTCCTGCCTGATGTGGTGGTCCTCATGATCCAATCCATAACCAGGAGGAAGAGAAATGGTGATAGTAGACATCCTTGACGAACTCCAGTATTGACTCCAAAACTGTCGGATACTTGGCCTGCATGAGTCACTCTGCACTTCATGCTTTGGTAGGTGTTCCTTATTATGGAGACAAGTTTTTCAGGTACACCATAATGCCTCAATATCTGCCAGAGAGTATCTCTATCCACGCTGTCGAACGCCTTCTCATAGTCAATAAAATTGACATAGAGCGGTGATTTCCATTCCAGTGACTGCTCAATGATGATGCGCAGGCTAGCGATCTGGTCGGCACAGGATCTGTTGCCTCTGAATCCAGCCTGCTGGTCACGTAGTTTGGGGTCAACTGCCTCTTTTATTCTCTCTAAAAGTATCCTGTTGAGGACTTTACCGGGCACTGATAGGAGCATAATTCCCCGGTAGTTGCTGCATTCCCTCAGATCTCCTTTCTTTGGCAGCTTGATAAGTATGCCTTCTTTCCAATCCTCTGGAATACTCTCTTCCTCCCAGATCTTCTTGAGGAGGTTGTACAGGATAGTGACAGATGTATCAATGTCAGCTTTGATGGCTTCTGCAGGTATATCATCAGGCCCTGTTGCTTTCCCGTTTTTAAGCTTGTTGATTGCCCTCCTGATCTCTGTCTTTGTTGGTATATCACAGTTGATCTGGAGGTCAGTATCCGCTGGCTGTATGTCTGGGGGTCTTTCAGGAGCGGGTCTGTTCAAAAGCTCCTCAAAGTGCTCGACCCATCTCCTCAGTTGTTCATCTGTTGTTGTGAGCGGGTTACCAGTTTTATCTTTTACGGGCTTGTCTGTCTGTTGGAACTTGTTAGAGAGCTTCTTGGTGACCATATAAAGTTCCCTTAAGTTCCCCTGTCCTGCTGCTTCTTCCGCTTGTTTCGCAAGATTGTCGACATGGTCTCGTTTGTCTTTCTTGATACTCTTCTTAACTTCTTTGTCCGTGGCTGTGTAGTCTTCTTGAGCTTTTGCTTTTGCTGCTCTTGTCCGGCTGTTGTTCAATGCCGCTTTCTTTTCCTTTCTTAAATCTATTTTATTCATTGTGTCTGTTGAAATCCACTCTTTATGTTGTGCTTTCTGCCTGCCAAGGACTTCTTCACAAGTGTCACGCCACATTTCCCTTATACTTTGCCACTGGGTTGTGATGTTAGTGTCGGGGTTTTCTAGTTGGCCTTGCAGTGGTTGGAATCTGTTAGACAGACTGAGGTGGAATTCTGTCTTCACTTCCTTGCTCTTGAGGAGACTGACGTTGTACTTTGTTCTTCTGTTTGGTGTATTGTTGAACTTCTTTAGGCGGAGTCTAACTGCCGTCATCAGAAGATGGTGGTCTGATGGTACATCTGCTCCTCTCATCACCCTGACATCCTTCCAAGCTCTGCAAAATTTCTTGTTTATGCAGATGTGGTCAATCTGGTTTTCTGTTACATGGTCTGGTGATCTCCACGTGGCCTTGTGTATACGTTTGTGGGGGAAGATGCTTCCTCCTATTACAAGCTGGTTGAGTGAGCAAAGGTCCGCAAATTTCTCACCGTTTTCGTTCATGCAGCCCAATCCTTGAGTGCCCATAACTTCGTTGTAGCCGGTGTTGTCGTCTCCAATCTTGGTATTAAAGTCCCCCATAAGGAGCGTCATGTCTTTCTTCCCGGCACCATCCAGGACTGTCTGTAAAACCTGGTAGAAGGCATCTTTGATCTCCTCATCAGCATCGTTGGTTGGGGCGTAGCATTGGATGATGTTCAGTTTGATCTTCTTATGTTTTGTGCTAAACTTTGCTGTTATAATCCTGAAATTAACTGGTTCCCATCCAATAAGAGCTTTCTGTGCCTCCGGAGAGAGCATCAGTCCTACGCCTTCTGTGTGGGGAGCTTCATCTTCAGTGTGTCCTGAATAAAGCAGCGTTTCTCCGGTGGTTAGTCTCATCTGTCCTGACTGTAGCCACTTTGTCTCACTCAGTCCTAAGAGACAGATGTTATAGCGCTTCATCTCCCTTGCCACTTGTGCTGTTCTCCCTGCTTCATAAATTGTACGGATGTTCCAGGTACCAATTCTGACTGCTTTCCCGGGTGTAAGAAAGGGAATCAGCTCTGCAGCTTCCTTTCGGCTTTCGTTGCACAGCATCATGCTTCCTCTTGAAGAAGGCCCATTCTGGCCCAGGATATGTTGATTTCGGTTTGTTGTTGATGCTTCTGTAACAAATTTCTTTTTTTATGGGTAGGGTTGTTGGCCCTACGCCAACCTCTATTTACCTCGAGGAAAGGTGGTTTGCGATTTGACTTTCCTTCCTAGACTGTTTTCCATCCCTGGATGTTGAGCACAGTCTGCCCATTTGGTTTTACGTCAGTGTTTCCTTCACCTAGCCTTTCCCAAAACTGGGTGTGGCTGCAAGGCAGCGGAGGTTTGGAATCAGAGTTTTCCTTCTCTTAGATGAGCTGTCCTCCCAGACTGATGAGCCTCATCTACTCAAAGCACTGGTTTTCAGGCGCCAGATCACTCGCCTTTGCCCCTTCTCCTATCTGTAGTAGCAGTTCCACCGGGCTTGTGACAAGCCACACGAGCAGGCTAGGAGTTGGACTTTGGTTGTTAGAGGCTATAAGAGACGCATGCCGTGAGGAGCACTTTATAAGCAATGGGAGCTTATCCCCACTACCACCCCTCGGCTATAACAACCTTTGGAACCACACATCTGGATATTAATTAAGGACAATTAATGCAATTTGTCATGTTTCACCTT
The DNA here is from genome assembly GCA_029721355.1 of Tegillarca granosa. NCBI lineage: Eukaryota > Metazoa > Mollusca > Bivalvia > Arcoida > Arcidae > Tegillarca > Tegillarca granosa. Next base: position 16,531,140 of record CM056603.1, on the reverse strand, counting down.
CGATTCATGGGTTTTTCCGTACATCCGTGCGCATGCTCCAAGCTCATAATTACCATCGTTAAACATTGATCAACCGGTCAGAGGATTCCCTTTATTTACAGCTAAAAGAAATGAAATTTTAGAAAATGAATCTCACGGATCGTGGTTAGAGAATATCTATTTTTAAAAAAATATATTTTTAGAAAAAAAATCAGAAATTGGAAAACTTAATGCAGCTTTAGTTAACTTTATTATATATTGCAATATGTACCTAATTCATTATAATTGTATTCTGCCGCTATCATTGTTATATTTATTCTGTAACATTGATATAAGTTGTTGATACTTAATGCAAATAAACTGTATATAAATTACATACAAAAGATTTATATCAGAAGCATGTAGGAAATGTGATTCAATGACATAAAAGATGTACTTAGCCCATTCGTATGTCATCCCAATTGGATTTGTGCGAATGATAAATAGCACTTTTACTTGATTGATGATGGCATGATCACGACAAGCTTCTAATCATAATCTTTGGCATTGTTTTACTCGCCTATACTGATGACTTAGTTTACTTATCAAAGTAATTGAATTTGTTCATTGAATAGATATTGAATTGGGCAACAAACCATTAATTTTTTTTTTAATTTTTAAATCTTTTTGTCGAGCCTGGCATCGCCATAAGGCGAGACTTAGGTGTTACTTTTCCGGTGTCGTCGTCGGCGACGGCGTGTCAAAATGTGAAAGTTTATGTTTAGGTCCCTATCTCTTAAGCATATACTGTTATTGCATTGAAATTTGCAACAGTTTCATAATTTTGAGAAAATGCTCCCACGGATCCATTTTCTTTCTTTCTCTTTTCTTTCTTTCTTTTTTTTTTTTTTTTAATTTTGCATTCAGAATGTACAATGATAGAACATAAATATATATTATGGGTATTTCCAAAAAATTGTTGGGGCTTTTTTAATCAAAAGGACACATTTTGAGAAAATTATGAAAGTACATCTAAATCTTAATGAATTACATTTCAAATGTTGTTTGATTAGTTTCTAGATTATATACAATGTCTGCTGACAATATATTTCAATTTTGGGATAAATCTTAGATTTTAAATGAAAAATACAAATTTTGAGAAAATGCATTTTGTTCTAAACCAATATCATTTTGGAATTCAAATAAAGCTATATTAGTTATGTGTTATTTACCTTGTATAAGAGTTTATTTTTTTAGTTTTAGGGCAGACCCAAGATTTTGGATAAAAAATTGAGAATTGTTTTTACTCAAACATGAATACTTTCTTCTATAAGATGTGATTTAAGTTTCCATGTTATGTACAATAAAAATTATAGTTCAGCTATCCAGTGTTGTGTGAAAAGAAAGACATTTGTTTGAAAAATACAATTTTATTAATGAAATGCATATTGTACTAAACCAACATTATTTTTAACACCAATAAATAATATTACAGTTAGTCTGAATCTTAAGTAGTATTTTCTAATCGATCAAAAACTAACCAGGCGAGAGTTTAATTCCGTGGAATTCTTGTTTATTTTATTTTAATTAATTTTATTTTATTTTATTTTATTTTTTTATTTTTTTTATTTTATTTATTTATTTTTTTTTTTTTTTTTGACAGAAGGGATATTGAATTAGGCAACTAACCCTTTAATATATTTTAAAGTCAAAAAGACTTCCGGAAATGCATCCTTCTTATCAGAAATATAAGAAAAATATATTTAACTTTTTATCTGATTGAATGAAAAAATATTTGTATTAGCCTGCTGGAATGTCAGCCATATTTGATTTCTGTACATGAGCAGAGTTGTTCAAAGTTGTCACCCCAACAGCAAAGCTTCATTGAAATCAACATTACTGTCTTCAATTACTGACCCGTTCTTTCGTGCGAACAAACGCACGTCATTCAACACCCATGAGATATAATATTATAAATAATTATTTCATTTGGATTTTTGTGTTCTGTTGTTTCATTTAAGAATCATAATAGAAATTGATAATAATTTATTATTTTACTTCTTGTTCATAATCGATAATTACTTTTATCATTGTCCGGTTATTAATTATTTATCTATTTATTATAATCGTTAAAATTAAAGGTTTTTTTTTTTAGTTAACCCTTTTATTTGAGTATAACTTTCAAAGATGGAAAACGGCGTTGGTATTCTTTATTTGATGTTGAGCTTTCGAATTATTGGTAAGTGTTAGAAGTAGAAATAGCCAAAATAATATGCTAAGCGCTTGTGTGATTTCAGCCACATTTGTCAGTGTTCTTTTATAACATGTACACTTTTCCCTAATGTACTAAAACAATCATTTTACAAGGTATGCAGGATCTTTTAAGTTATCACGTACATACACGAAAAGCGTGTAAAACAGGCACGATGTTGTTAATTTCCAATCTTCGTGATAAGTTCAAAATATGGTTGTCAAGAATTCTTTCATACGTATTCAAATATACGCTCCTTTTGATCACCCCCCTCCCGGGATACCTAATATATTTTTGGCATTATCTAGTTCCAATGATTATAACAATACAATGTTACTGTTTAATGAAGATTATTATTTATTTATTTATTTATTTATTTATTTATTTATTTATTTATTGGTTGTTGTTGTTTTTGTTCCTTACTTTGTCATCTTTTTCTAAAGTTACAGATGGTCAATTATTTTCACAACCGAGTTTTATCAGCGACTGGAGACATATTGAAGCACAGATAGATGATACTTCAGATATTCTGTTTGAACATGGTTTGAACGTCCGTACAAGGTACTAACAGAGGTTATGGTCGAGAGTAATAATAAACACTACGTCTTTAATGGATTTGGATCTTCTTTTCGAGATGATGATTATAATAAAAACGGTTTGTACGGCTCTGTCCTGTACCATTACAATGAAACGCATGTAAGACTATTGGCTCCAAACAAAGATAACGGGAGGGATACGGGCGTGGTTATTTATACTGGTAAGTTTTCTTCTTGTTCGTGAAGGGATAATACTTTGATTACATGTAGTTACGTTCACAAAGAAAAAGTAAGAATGGGTAGAACAAGCTATGTAGTATGCTTTTACTTGGCTTCAAGTTAAGGTTTAAAGGTAGGAACTGAACCATTTATTACTTTCTGTTGCATTCCATTACTAGAAAGTTGTATGTGATGTTAAATATTTAAATGTTTGTCTAAATGCGATTATTTTAAAATTCATACAACTTTAAGCCTACAAATCCAATTATAAGGAAAATTACCACCACCCCCTCAAAAAGGTGATAGGGGTAATGGCGCACATAGACAGAAGTAGGGACTTTAAGGAAAAATTGGATAAGTGAGTCTTCAGATTGAAATTGAGATTGTAGTTTTAGGTTTTACATGTATAGCCAGACGAAGATTTAATTTTTAAATATTATATCCCGATATTACACACTTATTGGAGTTTGACCATGTAATTAGTACATTTTATCAATCAAAGTTATGACACCAAACTCTGAATGATTTTTTTCTGGCAAAAACTATAATACATTTCTGATAGATTGTGTTAGGTAATCCTTTCAATGAACCCATCAACCCGCTACACAAGTCACGAGTCACAGACGCTACATACAAGTAATAAATAAAATCAAATCAGTATCTTATCTTATATACAATAGCTTGTATTGGACAAAAAAGCTGAGAATATATATATATATATATATATATATATATATATATATATATATATAATTAATTAGAATTACTATGAACAATTTTTTAAGAAATTATTCAAATCATAAACAAATACTGGCTGTTTAAACTGAAAGACCCGGCAGTAGATGTATAGAAGGCCTTAAAATGACCGATGAACTCTTCCAATCAAACCATAGACTCAAACCTATTCGATTTACATTTTAAACAACTGCAATTCCACTTCATCAAACATTTCTCATAACTTTTTAAAATTATTTATATTCAATACTTCGTTTATAACCGCGTGTTCGATTAATGATTATCTATTTCAGCATCGTGATAAATCATTGTTCATGAACCGTTATATTTATAACTTTCTTGTGGTATTAATTAGTTTTCCACTTGTACAGAACGTCACGACGTGTTTCGCCCATTAATTTAGCTTTTAATACAACATATAGCCAAAGTACGATTGGAATAATAAAATATTATATTAGTGAATATTAGGGATGTCAAATTTTCAAAAATAAATTTGTTACCTGTGAACATCTTTTTGGATTAATTTTATTAATCAAAATATTATCTGATAAAAACACTTTGTTTGGACTTACATACTAAGTATCACAAAACTAATTGCGTTATAAATAAAATCAATGTGTGTTCACATACAACAAAATTACATACATAATCAATATAACTCAGTACTCGAATACTCCCGAAAAGAAACACATAATCAATATAACTCAGTGCTCGAGTACTCCCGAAAAGACATACAGAATCACTATAACTCAGTGCTTGAGTACTCCCGAAAAGACATACAGAATCAATATTACTCAGTACTCGAATACTCCCGAAAAGAAACACATAATTAATATTACTCAGTACTCAAAAACTCCCGAAAAGACATACAGAATCAATAAAACTCAGTACTCGAATACTCCCGAAAATACATACAGATTCAATATTACTCAGTACTCGAATATTCCCGAAAAGACATACAGAATCAATATAACTCAGTGCTCGAGTACTCCCGAAAAGACATACAGAATCAATATTACTCAGTACTCGAATACTCCCGAAAAGAAACACATAATCAATATAACTCAGCGCTTGAGTGATTTGTCTGTCTGAGTAGGCGTTTACGCCGGCATAGGACCCCCTTCCTAAAAAACAACATCCAATTTCGACTCCCCTTTATTAAAGCTCCTCATTCGATCACAGGCTCCAAAAAACCCCACCTAAATTTTTCATTTTTTTAAATCAAAATTCAAAATTCTTTCTCTCGGCATGCTTCACGGCTCAAGGTTCTGTTATCCCCTGACTGGCTGTCACCTGGTGCTCGTCTGTTCGCTCGGTAGCCTCTTCTCCTCTGTCTGTTCCAACTTTACCACGTCATCAAAATATACTTAAAGCAGTTTAAAGTTTTCATGTGGCCCTAGGCCAATGTGCAGACTTTGCATTGGCCTAGGGCCACATGAAGACTATAAATTCCTGCATTCCAACAGAACTTAAATTGTAATCGAATATCAGTTTTCCGATCGACTACTCAACTGCATCTGTAATCGACTTGTAACATGGTCACAGATTAAGAACTTATATATAAAGTGAAAAAAATTACTTTTTATTCTAGAACATAAACTTGAGCTGTAAAAGACTTGTTACCAAAGTATGTCTTATATGCCGTAAATAGTACATGTACACGTTATTCTATTCATAAAACAATTAAAAATTTTGTTGAATATATGTTAATTCAAATTAAAAAACAAACGTTAAAAATATCCGTTTTAATTGCAGCAGCTGTGAAATTTATGTGAGGAAACACCCGAGTTTTGCTTTTACAGGTGAAAATGGTTGGACTGGACCCAATTGTCTGAAACGTTATTTCAAAGAAGCATTTGTTCGGGTAAAAGTATGGATATCGTGTGATTTCCCAGAGCCATCTTTTATTCATGATTGGACTCCTATTTCTGTTTACGATAGTAAGTGTATCAACCCGTGTGTTTAAAATAATATTGTTTAAAATAACATTATAATTGAACTGCATTTGATAAAGTTTACGTAAATTTTGAAATATTTTGCATTTTTGATTCACTCTTAACTAAGGCGGTATTTTAATTTTTGGCTGGATTGCAAATCTGGTAAATGTCAGAGGGAGGACGGATTAGCGGACTAGGATTCCCATTTTGTGAAATCAACTAACCTTAAACGAAAAAGTTAAAAACTACATCATCATCATCATCATCTATTATTTTTATTATCTTAAAAATATTTTTTCCATTATAGGTGTGACATTCCTGGAAGTTACTTATCCCTTACGTGATTACCCGGACTTTGTTGTCTTCAAATCAAAGGCGATTGGTCAGCTTGGCCATATGTAGTGGAAGCACAAGTTCAGTAAAACATTCAGAGATTAACCCTTTAAACCTTTTAAGAAACCTGGTTGTCTGCCAAAGAAAATATGTTATTTTCCAAATTTCACAATCATAACTGATCCCAAAAAAATTTTAATAATATTTTTTATCATTATTAACCCCCCCCCCCCTTTTTTGGTACTTACTTACACTTTTCTATTGTAGGATCAACATCACGACTTGCACCATTAGCGGCTAAACGTGATTCACTCGGAGAAGTTGTGTACGGATTCTCTAACCAGTCTTATAAACTTTGGTGCCTCAAACGAACTGACGAGGCTATCTCAGGTTGTTTTTCATACATCAAAAAATCAGCTAGTTTCCCCATTATCAACATTATTAACAACAATTTCTAAACATGCTTAATGTTGCTAATTGTAACATTTGTTTGTTTTTTTTTTAAATTTATTCATATTTTTTACATTTTTTAAATAGATTTGTATAAGTCTAATTATCCGAATGTTGTAGATACAGCTATATTCGTACTAAATCAGAATAAGAAATTTGCAACTGCAGAAACAAAACATGTATCAGTCAATAGCCAACTCAACCGTGAGCACGTCACAACAACACAAGTCAAATGATAGTTCTTAACACCTAAAATAAGAAAACATATAACCACTGATTATCAAAACGACCGACTTTTAATTGGCACTCGTGATAAATATCCAGTGTGAGTGTAGTTATATTCAAGATCCCGAACCTTTGAATTAATTTTACAAACAGTGGTCCACAAAGACATTTTGCAGCCTAATTATAAATTAAGCTTTGTATAAGCGTTATAACTTGACTAAGTTGTAAAGATAATGAACTTGGAACCTTTGAATGCAGGAAATATCAAAGATCGGGTACAAGACCCTACTGAATCATTTTAAATGTCGGACAGGTATTTATAACTGCATCAAGTTTTCCTATTCATAATATATAAACGGCGCATTTTTCATTACTATGCCTCTCGTAAAATGTAATACTGGTTCCATGATAAAACCGTAACTTACGTAAAAATTCAAGGGGAAACCTACTGCTAGTTTGATCTACCAAAAGTCTTATTTTAGAGAATTGATCACGTGATTCTTTTTCGAAAACGATGCAACGTCAACAAAAACAGCAACAAAACATGTGTTCAAGAACAAGGCGGCCACGTTGTAGTGGGTATCCAAGCCAAATGTTTTATTTACAGCCATTTCTCCATCTAAGTACGACAGATTCGAATCCTTAGAGTCAGTTTGTCCCAGGGAATCCTGCAGAATCTGTTGTCCTTCTCGTACGAACACGTTTACTTTCTTTCTGCTGACGCCATTATTTACGCACATACATGTATAGAACTTTCGCACACGCTCCAAGCTGATTAATAACATTTTCTCGAGTTGCACCAAAGCTTTCGGATTTCCATTTATTATGGGCTAATAAAAAATAGAATTAAGAAAATGAATCGCACAGATCGTAAAAACAACTAATTTATATTGATAAAAATGTTTTTAGAAAATTAATTTTTTAAATAATAATGCAGCTTTATCGTTTTTGCTTTTTTCAATACATGGCCATGGAATTTTTTTTTGGTATTTGATGGATTAAATCTTTATAAAATACTTACAGTAAAATTAAGCAGTGATTATGTAGCCGTCACCTACTACATTGACAATGAGGTGATGTAAAGTCACTCATTCAGTATGTCTGCGTATCAGCTGACATCTGCTTGTTACTCATAATCTTTATTATCATTATTATTCTCCTTCGTTTTTGCTAAAAAAAATTTCAGAGACATCTCCTCCTTTTGTTTCTTATTCGATCAAGTTAAAATTGATCATGGGAAGGTCGCTTCGAATTCCTCCCCTTTTTTAGGAATTCGGAAAGACAACCCGGGATCTCTATTGTGTCGGATATGCCCTTAAAGCCATCTTCTTGAATTAAGCTAATCATTGACTTTTTGCCCGCTTCATTCCAGATTCTCACACTTATAATTAAGGCAAAATTTTAAAACAATAGGCTGTTTCAAAACACATGAAATAAAAGAGAGTGAGCAAGCTGATACGCAGACAAATACTTGCTCGCAAGTATACATTCTAGTTAATATTTATTCTTAGCAGATTTTGTCATGTGAGCGCTCAGGCCTTTAGAACCTCTTATTTAATCTGTTGGCCATTTTGAAGAACCTGTTATTTAGCTTTATATGTCAATTCATATGTTGGCTATTTTGAAGAACATGTTATTTAGCTTTATATGTCAATTCACTATATATCTATATAGAAATGTTAAGGAATTAAAATTAAAATTTTATGCAACATATAAAAAGTTAAAATAAAGTGCTTTATATTATCAAAATCGAAAAACAGTAGTCTATTCCTGATCATCAAACATAAAGTCTTCTCCATATCATCAAAATTAAGGACACATAAGTCTATTCCAAAGACCAAATAAATTAAAGACAAATTACATTTAAATTAAAGACAATCATTCTACTCATAGTCGTTAATGTTAAGGACAAACCATGTCTACTCTTGGCATCAAAATTAAAGAGGTTTACAGAAAATTAAAAATTATTTTGATATTAATATTCAGTGTGGGAAATCCTTTATTTTTAATGTATATTTTTAGTATTCCTTACAACAGCTAACGACGGATGGGGTTCAAACACCTTGACTGGCATAACGACAGTTTTTTTTCAGAATACTTGCATGGCATGTGTTTTGTAAGCATGCAGAAATTGTTGAAAATTCAATCGAAACAACAACAGAAATACTTGTATCATCCAACAAAGACATGCGTATCGGTAGAGGTAACAGATCAATATATGAATATGTATATTCAAAAGTTCAAACAAAATACAATATTATGCAATATATATTCAGTAACAAAAATTTAAGGACACACGCGCGCGCGTATATATTTTTATATTCTTTAATTCTGTGGCATACACGCGCACCCCGGCAATATTGTGTCGTTTATGTATTGGTTTCGGGTACTCAAGTGTTGTCTTGTATTTGAATTATTTTTTCTGCTGGTTGTATTTAACTCCACCACTTTCAATCGTCATTTCTCCGCCGTTAGTTTGAAATTTACCTTAATCATCTTTAGAATGCACGTTAGATACCTTTTGTTATGCAAATCACCGTTAATGGGTCACCAATTAAAAAAATTGAGTGGAGAAAGCTATTTGTTACTTTTTCAGTTATTTCACTTCTGAGAAAAAAATCAAATTTACTTATGTATTCCTAGAAATTATTGAGAATATTTTATGATAATATTTCAAATACATTGGTATTTCGGGAAATAGTGGACTACCAAAATATTACTTTTGGTGTATTCATTGTGATTAATGAATAGTTTTAGAAATTCGGTTTTCATCAGAATTCCTCAATAATTTCTAAGAACACTATATATTAGAGTTAACGCCCCAGTCAAGATTCTTTCATTTAATCGAGGCGGTCATATCAGAGTTAGTGGAGAAAACCGGAGTGCCAAAGGAATAACCACTGACCTTCTGCAAGCGACAAACTTTCTGACACTGTAATCTGTCCCGATTTGTATTCGAAAAAGTTAAAAATAATTCTTGGTCAAAAGTCGTAGAGGAGATGATTACTAATACAGAAAATTGGTAGACGATTATAGACTGGCTTAAAAGAAAAACGGAATTTGCAGCTAAAACATGTACTTTGCGTCAGGAACACGGTGTAATACACCATACAACGAAAATATGACCGACAAGACAAGAACGTACACTTAATGGGGCTAATTTTGAATGATATACAAGTTCAATTAGCCATAAAATCTAATTTAAAAACAATCATACAATGTAGCCAAAATACTATTGCACATGTACTTTATATATATATATATATATATATATATATATATATATATATATATATATATATATATATATATATTGAGCAAAGTTTCATACTTCTTGGTTTAAAGCAGCAAGAGGAGCTATTAACATAAAGCAGGTATTCTAAGTTCGAACAGGAAGACCGAGAGAACGACAGACAGACAGATTGACTGATTCTTATATCACTACCCCCCCCCCCCCCCAATACAAACCACAAAAAAAAACCCAACAGCTAGAAAAAAAAAACAAACACCAATTCATTATTATTATCTGTTTTAAAATAACATGTTGAATTTTGACCCGGTCTACTGATCAAAATTCCACGATCCGGTTCAGTTTTCAACGGGGTAGGGTCGTAATTCAACACAGCTGGTCTCAATTTTCAACGTTGAAAAATGAGCCCCCCGGGTCACTTTTTAACCCGGATCAAAATACTTCATTACACCGGCATAGGGTAGCCTCTTTTCCTCTGCTTCCAACTTTACCGCCACTGCGGTAGCTCAGTTGGTAGAGTGCTCGCTCCGTAAGTGGAAGGTCGTGGGTTCAAACCCCGGCCGGGTCTGACACAAGACTTGAAAGTGGGTAGCGACTGTTCTTTCGCCAGGCACTCGGCATAACGAAATGATAGTCACGGTTCTTTCGGATGGGAACTTAAAATAAACGAGGTCTCGTGTCACGGCGTGGAACGATACAGAACCCTGCTGTATATTGCCATCAGCGCAACGCACAGGCAAAATTTCTGCACTTTCGCCTATAGCTGGCGACGTCTCGATATAAGTGAAATATTCTTGGCTGGGACGTTTAACACCATTACTCAACTCAACTCCAACTTTACCACGTCATCGAAATTATACTAAAAGCATCAGTCTGTACATTGTCCTAGGGTCAGATGTAGACGATAAACTATTTCAATTTAGTAGTAGAGCTGCACGGTTTCACGGTTGATGTTCGCCATATTTACATTATTTTTGTGGACTCGCACTCCGCGAACAGACAACGCCAATGTGTTCATTCATCGGGCACGTGACATAAAAACAATCTAGAATGATCTTGCTAAAGCAGGATTTATTCAGCCCAAATATTTCATATAAGGAAATTTTACATGATGATGTTAAAAAGGATGTTGACAAACGAAGTTTATTCTAGCTTTCATTGGATGAAATTCGACTCGCGTAGTACTTAAATGAAACCGACATGCCAAGTGATTTGGACCAGTTCATTAGTGTGGATGACAATATCATTGTAACCAATCGTCCAAATAATGATGACATTGTGTGGCGGAAATTATGATCAAGAAATCGGAGAGGCAAACACATAATTCTGACAACGACAGTGATAACGATGATGATAATGTTGATGATGATGATAATGATGATGGTGTTGTTGTTGTTGTTGTTGTTGTTGATGATGATGATGATGATGATGATGATGATGATGATGATGATGGTGGTGGTGGTGGTGGTGGTGGTGATGATGATGATGTATTTCTTCTCCGTCTTTATGCCGCCGCATAATTGTTGCGAATTTTTCATTTATTTTCAGGAAAATTAGAATGGGAAAGTTTATGGCAGTTGGACAGTCTCGGAGTCATTTGTGTGTAACAGAAAATTTTTAAAATAATCTACAATCAAGGACTACTGTGCAAAGTGAAATTCTTATTTATGCAAATATTTCCCGCGATTTTAACTTATTTCTGTGTGTTATTTAAGTTATTGGATTTAGTTTTTTATTTTTTCGTTAACAAATCGGATATATGTGAAGTTTAGAGAGGTATTATTCAGACTGTAAAAATTATCACTTATTTATTGTATTTATTTGAATAAATATTTAAATTTTATACTCTGTTTTTATTTTTACATTTCACATCTTTATATCGATAATTCAAAAGTTAAATTACTTGGTGTTAAAATTTTAAGGATCATTTCGCATTTTACAATTTACTGTACACTCAACCTTTAATAGCTCACCTGGCTTTATCCAGCGTGAGATTATGGTATGATGCGGCGTGTGTATGTGCGTGCGTGCGTCCGTAAACTTTACATTTTAATCTTCTTCTCCAAAACCACTGGGCCAAATTCAATGAAACTTGGTAACCATTATGCCTGGGTAAAGCCCTTTCAGATTTGCAAAAATGAAAGAGTTATGTCCCCTTGGGGACCGATAAGAGGGAAATAGTGAAAAACTTTATAAATCTTCTCCTCTGAATGTACAAGAGATATACCTTAGTTATTTCATTTATTACATTCTTAGGTCATGACGTTTTAGATTTGCACAAATGGTAGCCATAGGGCTCAAAATGGGGAAATGGTAAGGTACTGAGTGGGGAAATTGCTTAAAATTATGTATTTGTCACTATTTCTTGAAAACTATTAACTTTTTGTATAGACATGTATATTAGAATATTGAAGGTAATGCAACAACAATCATTTTGATATATGGTTCAAGCTCATATGTTCAAAGGTCAAGGTTACAGCTGCAAAAGAAAACTGAATTTGCAAATTATCTTGAAAATTATCAACTTTTTGTATAGGCATGTTTATTAGAATATTGTATTTTAGACTTAAATTGCTAATTATCTTGAAAACTATTCACTTTTTGTATAGGCATGTATGTTAGAATATTGTAGGTATTGACATAACGATCATTTTGATATATGATTCAAGGTCATATGTTGAAAGGTAAAGGTCACAGCCATAAAAGAAGAATAAAGTGATAATTATCTTGAAAACAATTAATTTTTGTATAGGCATGTATATTAGAATATTGAAGGTAATGAAACAACAATCATTTTGATATATAGTTCAAGCTCATATGTTGAAAGGTCAAGGTCCCAGCTGTAAAAGAAGACTAATTGCTAATTATCTTGAAAACTATTAACTGTTTGTGTAGGCATGTATATAATAATATTGTAGGTATTGACATGACGATCATTTTGATATATGGTTCAAGGTCATATGTTGAAAGGTCAAGGTCACATCTGCAAAAGAAGACCTAAACTGTTAAATTATCTTGAAAACTGTTAACTTTTTGTATAGGCATGTATATAACAATATTGTCGGTATTGACATGACAATCATTTTGATAAATGGTTCAAGTTCATGTATTGATAGTTTAAGGTCACAGCTGCAAAATTAGACTTAAGTTGCTAATTATTTTGAAAACTGTTAACTTTTTGTATAGGCATGTATGTTAGAATATTGTAGGTATTGAAATGGTGATCATAAGGTCATATGTTAAAAGGTCAAGGTCACAGCTGCAAAAGAAGACAAATTGCTAATTATCTTGAAAATTGTTAACTTTTGCTATAGGCATGTTTATGAGGATATTGTAGGTATTGCAACAACGATCATTCTGATATATGGTTCAATCTCATATGTTGAAAGGTCAATGTCATGGCTTCAAAAGAAGACTAAAATTGCTAATTATTTTTAAAACTATTAACTTTTTGTATAGGCATGTATGTTAGAATATTGTAGGTATTGAAATGACGATCAGTTTGATATATTGTTCAAGGTCGTATGTTGAAAGGTCAAGGTTACAGCTGCAAAACAAGACTTAAATTGCTAATTTTCTTTGAAAGCTATTAACTTTTTGTATAGGCATGTATATTAGAATATGGTAGGTATTGACATGACGATCATATATGTTCAAAGGTCAAGGACATAGTTGCATAAGTATACTGAAATTGGTTAATGATTTGGAAATTATTCATTGCACTACAATTACTTCATGCATATTATATAAGCTACCTATAAATGAAATATTACTGGATATATTTCTGATTAAGTTTTGTGGCAGTTATTAACTTGAGAAAACTTGTAAATTTCTGTACTGAATATATTGTCTATCGATTTTGGACATATCCTCAGGTGAGCGTTAAGGCCCATGGGCCTGTTGTTTAGGCCGACGTTGCCTTTGACCAATCGGAACATCGCTCGACCTTTTCCTTGTACCTCACAATAACCTCGGATTTAGTCACATAAATACCCACAGAATGCTGGGATCGGTGGTAAGGTTTCCGGCAGATGTCAAGTTGACGCGATATGTGGCCAGACCATAAAAAATCCTTTAATAACATTACATCAAGTAGTGAAATTAAGAAAATGAAATATGTTGCTATATATAAACTGTTTAAAAATTGTCGAACTTAAACAGCTTTTCACTTAAATGATTTTTTGGGTCCTGTCAATACAAGACGGAGGCTTCCATTTTCGAGTCTGATTTACGAAACATAGATTTCGATTTGAAGTATAAACAAATCGATGCGTTGATTCCTCTCTGTAGTATGCCGAAGGTCGGTGGTTTTCTTCGGGTATTCCGGTTTCCTCCACCAATCAAGACCTGACCGCCTCGAAATAAGTGAAAGATTTTTGACTGGGGCGTAAAACACCATTACTCCACTCTAGTATACGAAATTCTCTTGCAATATTACTCTCACTGGCAATGACAAGAGAGCGCCGACTTTTTTTACAACACGTGGTCAAAATTTCATTATGAAATCCGACTATATCAAGAGGTTTTCGTGAGGTACGAAGGGAAAGGCCGGGCGATGTTCGATTTCGGATTTACGTTTAAAATTTCCCTTTGTGTACACAACAGTCAAATCCGATATTATACTTTATCAATTTTATAATTTTTATTTATTTATTTATTTATTTATTTATTTATTGTTCATTTAAAAATGTCAAGATTGTATAACAAATTCTCGTGTATTTGACAAGCTAATACTTACCGCGAATACACGTATTTTGTTTTAATATTCAGTCTTTTCCAACTCGCTCTGTCTTCATTCCGTTCGTCGAATTCGTCTGGTTTGATTAAATAGCTTGTAAGCAAAATTAATCAAATGCATGACAACTTACTTCATTCCCTATGGATGATGATAAGCCATCTGGAACATACAGATACATGTCTGATTATTCCATTTGATCACTGCATGAGTTGCTGTATCATCATTATTAAAAGTGCTCATCAAATTAAATACTACTTAAAATACTGTTATGAGGTCACAACTAGACAACTCTCAAAACTAGGTCTTTTACTTAGTGACCGAGTGCCTCGTTGGCTCAGTGACAGAGCGTCCGAGCAGAGATCGTTGATTCGAACCCCGACCGGCTCATACATAAGCCTGACTTTAGAATATGAGATATTTCTTCCTTGTTTTGTGCTCGGCAATAAGAGGACAAAATATGGACTTGTTCACCCGATACCAGAATGATGGACTAGGGAAGTGATATGCTTGTTTGTTTTTTTTTCGGCATACTGACTCGATGAGCTAGCGGCCTACAAAAATATGAAAGCACGCTAGTACCCGATAAATCATAATACACACTCACACATCACAAGGATACATGAACTCGTTTTAGAGTTTTTCTTAGAGATTAATAATCTTACTCTCGTCGCAAATAGCTAAAGAATTGCTGATGTGACGCTAAACAACATAAAAAATAAATAAATAAATAAAAAGAAATTAAAAAAAATTAAAAAATAAATAAATAAATAAATAAATAATAATAATAATAATAATAATAATAATAATAATAATAATAATAATAATAATAAAAGTTATTGTTCTAGAAAAGGCTAAAAAAGTATACCACTCTTATTTTCTAACAGTTTTTACACTGCTTTCAAATTGTAACATTGAAGCAACGTATAAACGTAACTCAATATTTAAAATCAGCCTCTAATTTTTAAAAAAAAATCGTTACTCGAAGTTTATCACGTATTTTCAAATGTTTCCATTACCAAGATTCCCATGATTAAAAGGAAAGATTGATTGATTAATGTGAAAGAGAAAAAGAGCAGCAAATGAAGCCAGTGCGGATACACACGCTATTGATTTCAAACGGCGTGAGGTAATCGGAGCTGGAAGTAGTGGGTTCGAACCTCGACCGGGTCTCACGTAAGACTTTTAAATTCGAGATACTGCTTTCTTGTCTGGCGCTCGGCATTACGAGAGTATCGACTGGTTCACCCGGTGCCAGGATTAATGGGCTGGGTGAGTGTCGAAAGAACAGTAATGCAGAAGTAATTTAGAAACAAACAAATAAACAATAGTGTTTTATTCCCTAGTCAAAATTTTTCGCTTATCGAAGCAGTCATTTCGTTCCTGACTGGAAAGTAAAGTATTTTTAAAAGGCAAATAAATCGTAGAATAAGCTTGGTCGTAAATTGTCAAGTAATTTTAAAAACCATTTCCCTGATCCTTTGTCGACGGCCGAATTGTATTTTAACTGTTTGTTTAGTTTAAAATTACAGCAAATCTCATAATTCATGATTTCGATTTAAAAAAAAAAAAAAAAAAACATTGAGTTTTATTGTCGATGCATGGAAATAAATTAATCATACTTTAATCATCATTATTTGTGTTTTGCTAAGTTATTCTATAAATGATGTCAGATAAACACGCACGAAGATAAAAATCCGTATCTTGATATTATAGATCCTGAAGTGTCAACGAAAAGTTCGCGTATCATGACAAGTCAAAGTAAGTGCGACTTCCCCTTTCAAAGCAAACAATGAAAACAAAATTATAATATATATATATATATATATATATATATATATATATATATATATATATATATATATATATATATATAATTATGATTTAATTAAGTACTGTATTAAAATAACTGAAAATCGCAATGTTAAAAAATAAATGTCAAGGTATCTGTACATTTCAAATTATGAAAGTGGCACGTGAGTTGCTATAGTGATTTCCGGTGCCCTTTTGTCTTCACACGGATTCACCCAGCTTCATTCAGATAGCTGTAACTGGACTTTTCGCATGTTGAACTTAGTGATTAGATTCTTTCGTGCGTCTTTATTGGATTTAGCTGGATTTTTTTTTTTTTTTTTTTTTATTAATTTCGAATATTCATGTGATATATATTGGATTTAGTTGTGGAATCAGCATCGGAGATACAGCGTCTTAATTTTAGAAAAAAGCAACTTGACACCACATGTACCATTCAACGGTAAGTACATTTTTAGTATTGTAATTTTTTATTCGCACGTTAACGTTAGTGATTTGGATTATTTCGTGTGTTTTTTATTGGATTAAGTTGGTTTTTATTATTAATTTCGAATATTCATGTGATATAAATTGGATTTAGCTTTGGAATCGGCATCGAAGATACAGCGTCTTCATTTTAGAAGAAAGCAACTTGACACCACGTGTACCATTCAACGGTAAGTACAATTTTTTTTATTGTAATTAACTATACGCACGTTGAACTTAATGATTTAGATTATTTCGTGTTTTTTTTTTTTGCTTGATTTTGTTGGTTTTTGTTCTTGATTAGAATTTTCATGTGATATAAATTGGATTTAGCTGTGGAATCAACATCGAAGATACAGCGTCTTAATTTTAGAAGAAAGCAACTTGACACCACGTGTACCATTCAAAGGTAAGTACAATTTTTTATTGTAATTTAATTATCTCTCCATTTTTTATTTTCTGGCGTGATTATTTTATGAATTATATGTTAGTAACAAATTATTTTATAACACTTAACACTACAAAAATTACAGATAAATTTAAGATTTGGATTTTCATATAAGCGATTCTAACAGTTTATAGTCCAAAGTGCAGATTTTTTTTCCAACAGGGTATTTTTTATTTTGTTGAAGTGATCATCTTTTAAGCTAAATTTTGATCATGAACTAAGATGTTACACCGTTAGCCAGGCGTGATACTATAGATAAGTCGGGAGAAAACTATCAGGCTATGTATTACCGTTAACCAGTCGTGATGCATCAGACAAATCTGTAATATTATATCCAGTTATAGTACCGTTAGCCAGGCATGATAAGTATCGGGCTATATATACCGTTAACCAGGCGTGATACTTGTGATTAGCCGGAAATAACATATCCAGTTACAATACCGTAAGCCAGGCGTGATACTTTAGATAAGTCGGGGATAACATATCGAGCTATAATACCGTTAACCAGGCGTGATACTTAAGATAAGTCGGGAATATTATATCCAGTTACAATACCGTTAGCCAGGCATGATGCTTTAGAAAGTCGGGGATAACATATCGAGCAATAATGCCGTAAACCAGGCACGATACTTTAGATAAGTCGGGAATATTATATCCATTTATAATACCGTTAGCCAGCATGATGCTTTAGAAAGTCGGGGATAACATATCAAGCAATAATACCGTAAACCAGGCTTGATGCTTTAGATAAGTCGGGAATATTATATCCATTTATAATACCGTTAGCCAGGCATGATGCTTTAGATAAGTCGGGGATAACATACTGTAAACCAGGCGTGATACTTTAGATAAGTCGGGAATATTATATCCAGTTACAATACCGTTAACCAGGCGTGATACTTTAGATAAGTCGGGGAATACATATAAAGTTATAATACCGTTAACTAGGCATAATGCTTTTAAAAAGTCAAGAGATAATCAAGCTTAGATACCGTTATCCAGGCGTGATATTTAGATAAGTCAGGAAAAACATGTCGAGCTATAATACGGTTATCCACATGTTACACTGGACATTTAATTCTTGAGAAAGTATTAAAAACATTTTTATTTGAAATAAAGTTTGTTGTAATCTGTGTTTTTATTGTATCTGTCAATATTAAGTAGCCTGTATTTTTGTAAAATCAAAATGATTTTGATCATATTTAGCTCAACTGGCTTTAGTGTGATTGTAAATAAATAGCAGTTTAACATATATAACAGGATTTTTTCTTGCATTTTATGATTAGCTCATAATTAGAGGAATATGCAAATAAGCTGCTAAAAATAGCTAATTCTTTGAAATCTTCTCTAAAACTACTGAGCGAAATGGAACCATATTAGTATTGAAGATCCCTAGGTTGAGTAGTTTAAAGTTTGTACAACAGTTTCTTGCAACATCCAAGATGGCTGCTGTTCCTATAAATAGCAAAAAGTGCTATATGACCATTACAGGTTTAATTTCTAATTCTTTGACAATCTTCTCTGATACTACAGTGCCGAATGGAGCCATATTTGGTGTGGAAGGTCCCTGTGTAGAGTAGTTTAAGTTTATAAAAAATAGTTACTTGTGGCATCCAAGATAGCCATTGTTGCTATAAAATGAGATGCAACTCGTTCGTCAGTTGAGCAATACAGACCCTATTGGGCCTTTTTTTTACAGTGCAATCTGCAAAAAGTAAAAATCAGATGTGATACCTTATTATTGCACATTCTGCAAAATGTGTTAATCAGGCACGTTACATTAATATAGTTCAATCTGCAAAATGCCTCAACCATGCATGATACATAAGTAATATATAGTGCAATCTGCAAATTGCATTAATCAGGTGCGATACATTACTATAGCACAACATGCAAAATGTGTTCAACTGGAATGATAGGTTATTATTATAGCACATTCGTAAAATGTGAACCTGGCATGATATGTAACTGTAGCACAATCTGCAAAATGTGTTAAACTGGCACAGCAGATTATTGCAGCACTATCTTGAAAATGTGTTAAACTGGCACAATAGGTTATTACAGCACAATCTTGAAAATGTGTTAAACTGGCACAGCAGGTTATTACAGCACAATCTTGAAAATGTGTTAAACTGGCACAATAGGTTATTACAACACAATCTTGAAAATGTGTTAAACTGGCAGTAGGTTATTACTGCACAATCTTGAAAATGTGTTAAACTGGCACAATAGGTTATTACAGCACAATCTTGAAAATGTGTTAAACTGGCAGTAGGTTATTGCTGCACAATCTTGAAAATGTGTTTAACTGGCACAATAGGTTATTACTGCACAATCTTGAAAATGTGTTAAACTGGCACAATAGGTTATTACAGCACAATCTTGAAAATGTGTTAAACTGGCACAGTAGGTTATTACTGCACAATCTTGAAAATGTGTTAAACTGGCACAATAGGTTATTAAAGCACAATCTGCAAAATGTGTTAAAATTGCATGTTATGTAATGCAAAATGTGTTAACCAGGTGTGATACTTCAGACAAATGACCTACAATAGTACCAGGCATTTTACTTTGAATCGTCTGGGTTTAAAAAAATCAAGCTATAATAGTGTTAACCAGTACTGTAACTTTATAATAATGGTGGTGGGAGATGGGGTTAGGGTTCGACAAGTCAAGCTATTATAACAATAACATGGTGTGTTACTGACTTTTTAGCTCGCATGAGTCAAAGATGATCTGAAATCTTCTGTCGTCCATCCATCTGTCCGTCCGTGTGTCCATACGTCCCTCTGTAGACTTTATATTTTTATATTTTATTACTACAGATAGATTTCAATGAAACGGGTCAGATGCATATATGGGCCAGTGCAATTCAGATTTGTTCTTGACATTGTCATGGATCCAAAAACTAGGTCATAGTGACCTATGGGTAAAAAAAACTTAAAAAATCTTTTCTCCTAAACCCATGATGGGAGAAAAATCTGTTGTAATACTTGGCTTCTCAAGGGTGTTAGCTTATAAATTGTGCATTTCGTGAAATATGGTAAAAAATTAAGTTACCTGTTTTTGCAGTTAATTTAAAAATTTTGTAAAATGGCTTCAAATTATTATAGCTTGACTCTATGAATAGATAATGACATGGGTTTTCAGTTTTGACTTTTTCTTGAAATAACCTTAAAAATTGTCAAGGTCAAAGTTCAAGGTCATGACCTAGTTTAAATTTTGCAGTTTTAGACTTATTTTCTTCAAAAATTTAAAGGTATATATAATATCAAAACATTGATAAATTGTTCAGCATGACAAAATTTTAAAAGGTTTAAAGTTTCGTAACTATATGATAATGCATGTAGGAGTTGTTGCCCCTAAAATGTTATTTTTTGCTTATAAAAACAAAAAATGCACATTAGCTTCAAAACTATTAACTTTTTGCAAAGGCATTTATATTAGAATATTGTAGGTATTAATATGACAATCATTTTGATATATAGCAAGGTCATACTTCAAAGGTCAAGGTCATAGGTTCATAAAAAAAAAAAGACTGAAATGTTAATAATCTTGGAAACTATTAACTTTTTGTATAGGCATGTATATTGGAATATTATATGAATTGATATGGCAATCAATCTAATGTATGATTCAAGGTCTTATGCACAAAAGTCAAGGTCATAGATGCACAAGAAGACTAAAATTGTGCATTAGCTTGAAAACTTTTAACTTTTTGCATAGGTATATATTAGAATATTGTAGGAATTGATATGACAGCTATTTTTATATATGGCTCAAGGTCATACATTCAAAGGTCAAGGTCATAGATGCATAAAAAGACTGAAATTGTTATTTATCTTGTAAACTGTTAACTTTTTTGTAAAAGCATGTATATTAGAATATTGTAGGAATTGAAATGGTGATCATTCTAATGTATGATTCAAGGTCTTATGTACAAAGGTCAAGGTCATAGATGCACAAGAAGACAAAAATTGTTAATTCTCTTGAAAACTATTAACATTTTGCATAGGCATATATATTAGAATATTGTAGTAATTGATATATGATCATTCTGATATAAGATTCAAGATCTTACATTTAAAGGTCAAGTTCATAGATGTATAAGAAAACTCAAATTGTTAATTAACTTGAAAACTATTAACTTTTTGTATAGGCATAATATTAGAATATTGTATGTATTTTTGCCGTATCCTCATGTGAGCATTAAGGCCCATGGGCCTCTTGTTCATATTTCAAATTTTCAAAATTCTTTGAACATCAGTAAGCATGGGAACCTCAATCTTCAATCGATCACTCGAACCCCTCGTTGGATAGCATTTTTTGTCCAGTTTCCATTGAATTTATCAGAGCATGTCAGATCTCAGATATTTTTCACATTAAATGCAGTCTTTTTCACATTAAATTTTTCCTATATAACTCTATAGAGAAACCTGTCCAAAAAAAGTTGTGATATCATATCGATTTGTTAACATTCATACATTATATAGCTTAAAACATTCTAATTCTATGACTGAGGCCCAGTTGGAAAGGGCTATCAACAAATTCAGGGATCTTAAAGACAGAATTTTGCAGTTTTCAAACCGGTTGCTTACACATAAACAGTCATTAAAAAGTTTGTTCACAAAGACAGTTATTATAAATAGAATTATCTTTAATATAATGAATATAGTTATTAAAGCAGTTATTAAATAGTTTTCAAACTCAATTTGATTTTTCCTAAAATTGGTGAAAAAAAACTACCAAGCATGTCAGATCTCAGATTGGTTGCGATCATTTTTGCACCCTTTATTCTCCTATATAAACATATAGGGAAATCTGTCACAACACATGGGTCAACTGATCGTTCCAAGTTTGATTAGAATCTTTCTGACTGGGTTCATCAGTCACGTAATTGATAGAACTTGCTGCCAAGCATGTCAGATCTCAGATCGGTTGCGATCATTTTTGCACCCTTTATTCTCCTATATAAACATATAGGGAAATCTGTCACAACACATGGGTCAACCGATCGTTCCAAGTTTGATTAGAATCTTTCTGACTGGGTTCATAAGTCACGTAATTGATAGTACTTGCTGCCAAGCATGTCAGATCTCAGATCGGTTGCGATCATTTTTGCACCCTTTATTCTCCTATATAAACATATAGGAAATCTGTCACAACACATGGGTCAACCGATCGTTCCAAGTTTGATTAGAATCTTTCTGTCTGGGGTCATAAGTCACGTAATTGATAGTACTTGATGCCAAGCATGTCAGATCTCAGATCGGTTGCAATCATTTTTGCACCCTTTGTTCTCCTATATAAACATATAGGGAAATCTGTCACAACACATGGGTCAACCGATTGTTCCAAGTTTGATTAGAATCTTTCTGACTGGGTTCATAAGTCACGTAATTGATAGAACTTGCTGCCAAACATTTCAGATCTCAGATCGGTTGCATCAT
>CM056603.1:16441732-16508236 GCA_029721355.1 Tegillarca granosa | reverse complement strand
AATGATAATGTTTCCAGTCATTAATGATACTGTCTCCAAAAACTCTCTGAAATAATAAACAATCAGTCATAATGATAATGTCTCCAAAACTCTCTGAAATAATAAACAATCAGTCATTAATGATACTGTCTCCGAAACTGTCTGAAATAATAAAACAATCAGTCATTAATGATACTGTCTCCAGAACCTGCTCTGAATAATAAAACAATCAGTCATTAATGATACTGTCTCCATAAACTCTCTGAAATAATAAAACAATCTGTCATTAATGATACTGTCTCCAAAAACTCTCTGAAAATGATAAAACAATCAGTCATTAATGATACTGTCTCCGAAAACTGTTTAAAATAATAAAACAATCAGTCAATGATACTGTCTCCAAAAACTCTCTGAAATAATAAAACAATAAGTCATTAATGATAATGTCTCCAAAAACTCTCTGAAATAATAAAACAATCAGTCATTAATGATACTGTCTCCGAAACTGTCTGAAATAATAAAACAATCAGTCATTAATGATACCGTCTCCAAAAACTGTCTGAAATAATAAAACAATCAGTCATTAATGATAATGTCTCCGTAAACTCTCTGAAATAATACTGTCTCTGAAACTGTCTGAAATAATAAAACAATCAGTCATTAATGATACTGTCTCCAAAAACTGTTTAAAATAATAAAACAATCAGTCATTAATGATACTGTCTCCAAAAACTCTCTGAAATAATAAAACAATCAGTCATTAATGATACTGTCTCCATAAACTCTCTGAAATAATAAAACAATCAGTCATTAATGATACTGTCTCCATAAACTCTCTGAAATAATAAAACAATCAGTCAATGATACTGTCTCCAAAAACTCTCTGAAATAATAAAACAATCAGTCATTAATGATACCGTCTCCAAAAACTCTCTGAAATAATAAAACAATCAGTCATTAATGATACTGTCACCAAAAACTGTCTAAAATAATAAAACAATCAGTCATTATGATACTGTCTCCAAAAACTCTCTGAAATAATAAAACAATCAGTCATTAATGATACTGTCTCAAAAAACTCTCTGAAATAATAAAACAATCAGTCATTAATGATACTGTCTCCAAAAACTGTTTAAAATAATAAAACAATCAGTCATTAATGATACTGTCTCCAAAAACTCTCTGAAACAATAAAACAATCAGTCATTAATGATACTGTCTCCAAAAACTCTCTGAAGTAATAAAACAATCAGTCATTAATGATTATGTCTCCAAAAACTCTCTGAAATAATAAAACAATCAGTCATTAATGATAATGTCTCCATAAACTCTCTGAAATAATAAAACAATCAGTCAATGATACTGTCTCCAAAAACTCTCTGAAATAATAAAACAGTAAGTCATTAATGATACTGTCTCCAAAAACTCTCTGAAATAATAAAACAATCAGTCATTAATGATAATGTTTCCAAAAACTCTCTGAAATAATAAAACAATCAGTCATTAATGATACTGTCTCCGAAACTGTCTGAAATAATAAAACAATCAGTCATTAATGATACTGTCTCCGAAACTGTCTGAAATAATAAAACAATCAGTCATTAATGATACTGTCTCCAAAAACTGTCTGAAATAATAAAACAATCTGTCATTAATGATAATGTCTCCAAAAACTCTCTGAAATGATAAAACAATCAGTCATTAATGATACTGTCTCCGAAACTGTTTAAAATAATAAAACAATCAGTCAATGATACTGTCTCCAAAAACTCTCTGAAATAATAAAACAATAAGTCATTAATGATAATGTCTCCAAAAACTCTCTGAAATAATAAAACAATCAGTCATTAATGATACTGTCTCCGAAACTGTCTGAAATAATAAAACAATCAGTCATTAATGATACCGTCTCCATAAACTGTCTGAAATAATAAAACAATCTGTCATTAATGATACTGTCTCCAAAAACTCTCTGAAATAATAAAACAATCAGTCATAATGATACTGTCTCCATAAACTCTCTGAAATAATAAAACAATCAGCCATTAAAGATACTGTCTCCAAAAACTCTCTGAAATAATAAAACAATCAGTCATTAATGATACTGTCTCCAAAAACTCTCTGAAATAATAAAACAATCAGTCATTAATGATACTGTCTCCATAAACTCTCTGAAATAATAAAACAATCAGTCAATGATACTGTCTCCAAAAACTCTCTGAAATAATAAAACAATCAGTCATTAATGATACCGTCTCCAAAAACTCTCTGAAATAATAAAACAATCAGTCATTAAAGATACTGTCTCCAAAAACTGTCTAAAATAATAAAACAATCAGTCATTAATGATACTGTCTCCAAAAACTCTCTGAAATAATAAAACAATCAGTCATTAATGATACTGTCTCCAAAAACTCTCTGAAATAATAAAACAATCAGTCATTAATGATACTGTCTCCAAAAACTGTTTAAAATAATAAAACAATCAGTCATTAATGATACTGTCTCCAAAAACTCTCTGAAACAATAAAACAATCAGTCATTAATGATACTGTCTCCAAAAACTCTCTGAAATAATAAAACAATCAGTCATTAATGATACTGTCTCCAAAAACTCTCTGAAATAATAAAACAATCAGTCATTAATGATACTGTCTCCAAAAACTCTCTGAAATAATAAAACAATCAGTCATTAATAATACTGTCTCCGAAACTGTCTGAAATAATAAAACAATCAGTCATTAATAATACTGTCTCCAAATCTGTCTGAAATAATAAAACAATCAGTCATTAATGATACTGTCTCCAAAAACTGTCTAAAATAATAAAACAATCAGTCATTAATGATACTGTCTCCAAAAACTCTCTGAAATAATAAAACAATCAGTCATTAATGATACTGTCTCCATAAACTCTCTGAAATAATAAAACAATCAGTCATTAATGATACTGTCTCCAAAAACTGTCTAAAATAATAAAACAATCAGTCATTAATAATACTGTCTCCAAAAACTGTCTGAAATAATAAAACAATCTGTCATTAATGATACTGTCTCCAAAAACTCTCTGAAATAATAAAACAATCAGCCATTAATGATACTGTCTCCAAAAACTCTCTGAAATAATAAAACAATCAGTCAATGATATTGTCTCCAAAAACTCTCTGAAATAATAAAACAATCAGCCATTAATGATACTGTCTCCAAAAACTCTCTGAAATAATAAAACAATCAGTCAATGATACTGTCTCCAAAAACTCTCTGAAATAATAAAACAATCAGTCATTAATGATACCGTCTCCAAAAACTCTCTGAAATAATAAAACAATCAGTCATTAATGATACTGTCTCCATAAACTCTCTGAAATAATAAAACAATCAGTCAATGATACTGTCTCCAAAAACTCTCTGAAATAATAAAACAATCAGTCATTAATGATACTGTCTCCAAAAACTCTCTGAAGTAATAAAACAATCAGTCATTAATGATTATGTCTCCAAAAACTCTCTGAAATAATAAAACAATCAGTCATTAATGATAATGTCTCCATAAACTCTCTGAAATAATAAAACAATCAGTCAATGATACTGTCTCCAAAAACTCTCTGAAATAATAAAACAGTAAGTCATTAATGATACTGTCTCCAAAAACTCTCTGAAATAATAAAACAATCAGTCATTAATGATAATGTTTCCAAAAACTCTCTGAAATAATAAAACAATCAGTCATTAATGATACTGTCTCCGAAACTGTCTGAAATAATAAAACAATCAGTCATTAATGATACTGTCTCCGAAACTGTCTGAAATAATAAAACAATCAGTCATTAATGATACTGTCTCCAAAAACTGTCTGAAATAATAAAACAATCTGTCATTAATGATAATGTCTCCAAAAACTCTCTGAAATGATAAAACAATCAGTCATTAATGATACTGTCTCCGAAACTGT
Organism: Tegillarca granosa; assembly: GCA_029721355.1. Taxonomy (NCBI): domain Eukaryota; kingdom Metazoa; phylum Mollusca; class Bivalvia; order Arcoida; family Arcidae; genus Tegillarca; species Tegillarca granosa. The sequence continues at coordinate 16,504,306 of CM056603.1, read as the reverse complement.
TTGAAAATAATAAAACAATCAGTCAATGATACTGTCTCCAAAAACTCTCTGAAATAATAAAACAATAAGTCATTAATGATAATGTCTCCAAAAACTCTCTGAAATAATAAAACAATCAGTCATTAATGATACTGTCTCCGAAACTGTCTGAAATAATAAAACAATCAGTCATTAATGATACCGTCTCCAAAAACTGTCTGAAATAATAAAACAATCAGTCATTAATGATAATGTCTCCGTAAACTCTCTGAAATAATACTGTCTCTGAAACTGTCTGAAATAATAAAACAATCAGTCATTAATGATACTGTCTCCAAAAACTGTTTAAAATAATAAAACAATCAGTCATTAATGATACTGTCTCCAAAAACTCTCTGAAATAATAAAACAATCAGTCATTAATGATACTGTCTCCATAAACTCTCTGAAATAATAAAACAATCAGTCATTAATGATACTGTCTCCATAAACTCTCTGAAATAATAAAACAATCAGTCAATGATACTGTCTCCAAAAACTCTCTGAAATAATAAAACAATCAGTCATTAATGATACCGTCTCCAAAAACTCTCTGAAATAATAAAACAATCAGTCATTAATGATACTGTCACCAAAAACTGTCTAAAATAATAAAACAATCAGTCATTTATGATACTGTCTCCAAAAACTCTCTGAAATAATAAAACAATCAGTCATTAATGATACTGTCTCAAAAAACTCTCTGAAATAATAAAACAATCAGTCATTAATGATACTGTCTCCAAAAACTGTTTAAAATAATAAAACAATCAGTCATTAATGATACTGTCTCCAAAAACTCTCTGAAACAATAAAACAATCAGTCATTAATGATACTGTCTCCAAAAACTCTCTGAAATAATAAAACAATCAGTCATTAATGATAATGTTTCCAAAAACTCTCTGAAATAATAAAACAATCAGTCATTAATGATACTGTCTCCGAAACTGTCTGAAATAATAAAACAATCAGTCATTAATGATACTGTCTCCGAAACTGTCTGAAATAATAAAACAATCAGTCATTAATGATACTGTCTCCAAAAACTGTCTGAAATAATAAAACAATCTGTCATTAATGATAATGTCTCCAAAAACTCTCTGAAATGATAAAACAATCAGTCATTAATGATACTGTCTCCGAAACTGTTTAAAATAATAAAACAATCAGTCAATGATACTGTCTCCAAAAACTCTCTGAAATAATAAAACAATAAGTCATTAATGATAATGTCTCCAAAAACTCTCTGAAATAATAAAACAATCAGTCATTAATGATACTGTCTCCGAAACTGTCTGAAATAATAAAACAATCAGTCATTAATGATACCGTCTCCATAAACTGTCTGAAATAATAAAACAATCTGTCATTAATGATACTGTCTCCAAAAACTCTCTGAAATAATAAAACAATCAGTCATTAATGATACTGTCTCCATAAACTCTCTGAAATAATAAAACAATCAGCCATTAAAGATACTGTCTCCAAAAACTCTCTGAAATAATAAAACAATCAGTCATTAATGATACTGTCTCCAAAAACTCTCTGAAATAATAAAACAATCAGTCATTAATGATACTGTCTCCATAAACTCTCTGAAATAATAAAACAATCAGTCAATGATACTGTCTCCAAAAACTCTCTGAAATAATAAAACAATCAGTCATTAATGATACCGTCTCCAAAAACTCTCTGAAATAATAAAACAATCAGTCATTAAAGATACTGTCTCCAAAAACTGTCTAAAATAATAAAACAATCAGTCATTAATGATACTGTCTCCAAAAACTCTCTGAAATAATAAAACAATCAGTCATTAATGATACTGTCTCCAAAAACTCTCTGAAATAATAAAACAATCAGTCATTAATGATACTGTCTCCAAAAACTGTTTAAAATAATAAAACAATCAGTCATTAATGATACTGTCTCCAAAAACTCTCTGAAACAATAAAACAATCAGTCATTAATGATACTGTCTCCAAAAACTCTCTGAAATAATAAAACAATCAGTCATTAATGATACTGTCTCCAAAAACTCTCTGAAATAATAAAACAATCAGTCATTAATGATACTGTCTCCAAAAACTCTCTGAAATAATAAAACAATCAGTCATTAATAATACTGTCTCCGAAACTGTCTGAAATAATAAAACAATCAGTCATTAATAATACTGTCTCCAAATCTGTCTGAAATAATAAAACAATCAGTCATTAATGATACTGTCTCCAAAAACTGTCTAAAATAATAAAACAATCAGTCATTAATGATACTGTCTCCAAAAACTCTCTGAAATAATAAAACAATCAGTCATTAATGATACTGTCTCCATAAACTCTCTGAAATAATAAAACAATCAGTCATTAATGATACTGTCTCCAAAAACTGTCTAAAATAATAAAACAATCAGTCATTAATAATACTGTCTCCAAAAACTGTCTGAAATAATAAAACAATCTGTCATTAATGATACTGTCTCCAAAAACTCTCTGAAATAATAAAACAATCAGCCATTAATGATACTGTCTCCAAAAACTCTCTGAAATAATAAAACAATCAGTCAATGATATTGTCTCCAAAAACTCTCTGAAATAATAAAACAATCAGCCATTAATGATACTGTCTCCAAAAACTCTCTGAAATAATAAAACAATCAGTCAATGATACTGTCTCCAAAAACTCTCTGAAATAATAAAACAATCAGTCATTAATGATACCGTCTCCAAAAACTCTCTGAAATAATAAAACAATCAGTCATTAATGATACTGTCTCCATAAACTCTCTGAAATAATAAAACAATCAGTCAATGATACTGTCTCCAAAAACTCTCTGAAATAATAAAACAATCAGTCATTAATGATACTGTCTCCAAAAACTCTCTGAAGTAATAAAACAATCAGTCATTAATGATTATGTCTCCAAAAACTCTCTGAAATAATAAAACAATCAGTCATTAATGATAATGTCTCCATAAACTCTCTGAAATAATAAAACAATCAGTCAATGATACTGTCTCCAAAAACTCTCTGAAATAATAAAACAGTAAGTCATTAATGATACTGTCTCCAAAAACTCTCTGAAATAATAAAACAATCAGTCATTAATGATAATGTTTCCAAAAACTCTCTGAAATAATAAAACAATCAGTCATTAATGATACTGTCTCCGAAACTGTCTGAAATAATAAAACAATCAGTCATTAATGATACTGTCTCCGAAACTGTCTGAAATAATAAAACAATCAGTCATTAATGATACTGTCTCCAAAAACTGTCTGAAATAATAAAACAATCTGTCATTAATGATAATGTCTCCAAAAACTCTCTGAAATGATAAAACAATCAGTCATTAATGATACTGTCTCCGAAACTGTTGAAAATAATAAAACAATCAGTCAATGATACTGTCTCCAAAAACTCTCTGAAATAATAAAACAATAAGTCATTAATGATAATGTCTCCAAAAACTCTCTGAAATAATAAAACAATCAGTCATTAATGATACTGTCTCCGAAACTGTCTGAAATAATAAAACAATCAGTCATTAATGATACCGTCTCCAAAAACTGTCTGAAATAATAAAACAATCAGTCATTAATGATAATGTCTCCGTAAACTCTCTGAAATAATACTGTCTCTGAAACTGTCTGAAATAATAAAACAATCAGTCATTAATGATACTGTCTCCAAAAACTGTTTAAAATAATAAAACAATCAGTCATTAATGATACTGTCTCCAAAAACTCTCTGAAATAATAAAACAATCAGTCATTAATGATACTGTCTCCATAAACTCTCTGAAATAATAAAACAATCAGTCATTAATGATACTGTCTCCATAAACTCTCTGAAATAATAAAACAATCAGTCAATGATACTGTCTCCAAAAACTCTCTGAAATAATAAAACAATCAGTCATTAATGATACCGTCTCCAAAAACTCTCTGAAATAATAAAACAATCAGTCATTAATGATACTGTCACCAAAAACTGTCTAAAATAATAAAACAATCAGTCATTTATGATACTGTCTCCAAAAACTCTCTGAAATAATAAAACAATCAGTCATTAATGATACTGTCTCAAAAAACTCTCTGAAATAATAAAACAATCAGTCATTAATGATACTGTCTCCAAAAACTGTTTAAAATAATAAAACAATCAGTCATTAATGATACTGTCTCCAAAAACTCTCTGAAACAATAAAACAATCAGTCATTAATGATACTGTCTCCAAAAACTCTCTGAAATAATAAAACAATCAGTCATTAATGATACTGTCTCCAAAAACTCTCTGAAATAATAAAACAATCAGTCATTAATGATACTGTCTCCATAAACTCTCTGAAATAATAAAACAATCAGTCATTAATAATACTGTCTCCGAAACTGTCTGAAATAATAAAACAATCAGTCATTAATGATACTGTCTCCAAAAACTGTCTAAAATAATAGAACAATCAGTCATTAATGATAGTGTCTCCAAAAACTCTCTGAAATAATAAAACAATCAGTCATTAATGATACTGTCTCCATAAACTCTCTGAAATGATAAAACAATCAGTCATTAATAATACTGTCTCCAAAAACTGTCTGAAATAATAAAACAATCTGTCATTAATGATACTGTCTCCAAAAACTCTCTGAAATAATAAAACAATCAGCCATTAATGATACTGTCTCCAAAAACTCTCTGAAGTAATAAAACAATCAGTCAATGATACTGTCTCCAAAAACTCTCTGAAATAATAAAACAATCAGTCATTAATGATACCATCTCCAAAAACTCTCTGAAATAATAAAACAATCAGCCATTAATGATACTGTCTCCATAAACTCTCTGAAATAATAAAACAATCAGTCATTAATGATACTGTCTCCATAAACTCTCTGAAATAATAAAACAATCAGTCAATGATACTGTCTCCAAAAACTCTCTGAAATAATAAAACAATCAGTCATTAATGATACCGTCTCCAAAAACTCTCTGAAATAATAAAACAATCAGTCATTAATGATACTGTCTCTATAAACTCTCTGAAATAATAAAACAATCAGTCAATGATACTGTCTCCAAAAACTCTCTGAAATAATAAAACAATCAGTCATTAATGATACTGTCTCCAAAAACTCTCTGAAATAATAAAACAATCAGTCATTAATGATAATGTCTCCAAAAACTCTCTGAAATAATAAAACAATCAGTTATAAATGATAATGTCTCCAAAAACTCTCTGAAATAATAAAACAATCAGTCAATGATACTGTCTCCAAAAACTCTCTGAAATAATAAAACAGTATGTCATTAATGATACTGTCTCCAAAAACTCTCTGAAATAATAAAACAATCAGTCATTAATGATAATGTCTCCAAAAACTCTCTGAAATAATAAAACAATCAGTCATTAATGATACTGTCTCCGAAACTGTCTGAAATAATAAAACAATCAGTCATTAATGATACTGTCTCCGAAACTGTCTGAAATAATAAAACAATCAGTCATTAATGATACTGTCTCCATAAACTCTCTGAAATAATAAAACAATCTGTCATTAATGATAATGTCTCCAAAAACTCTCTGAAATGATAAAACAATCAGTCATTAATGATACTGTCTCCGAAACTGTTTAAAATAATAAAACAATCAGTCAATGATACTGTCTCCAAAAACTCTCTGAAATAATAAAACAATAAGTCATTAATGAGAATGTCTCTAAAAACTCTCTGAAATAATAAAACAATCAGTCATTAATGATACTGTCTCCGAAACTGTCTGAAATAATAAAACAATCAGTCATTAATGATACTGTCTCCAAAACCTCTGAAATAATAAAACAATCAGTCATTAATGATAATGTCTCCAAAAACTCTCTGAAATAATAAAACAATCAGTCATTAATGATAATGTCTCCAAAAACTCTCTGAAATAATAAAACAATCAGTCATTAATGATAATGTCTCCAAAAACTCTCTGAAATAATAAATCATTAAATACTGAAAAAGACTTCATCCAAGAATTTTTAACATTAGTCTGTGATATTGATGCTTGCTGTGTGTGTAGTTTTAGATTGTTTGTTGGCTGGGGACACTACTGCTGTAATGTTGCCGGATTCCGGTAACATACGGTTTCGTTTTGACTATTAGTTTTTGTTTTCGTCATCCGATTTCAAGTATTGTGCGTTGTGATGTCTCCAGATGAAACTGTCAGTTTTCTGGCAAGTTAGACGCCTCAAAGAGTGAGTTTTATATGCAGTAAATTATCAAAAAATAATGAACATTTTTCTAATTATTAAAAACTATGAAGTGTTATTGTGATTCCTATAATTATCGTTTATTTGCTGTAAAAGTATCTGTTTATTTACTTTTTATTTCGCGCGCTTTTTGACATGTACATTTTTTTAAATAATAAACAGTTGAATTTTTGTTGGACAGTTTAATTTGGTATATTCGGTGTTTTGGATATGGCATAGTATAATGTGTGGAATTGGTTTTTCTTGAACTTTTGCATTTGTAATGAGAATTTGTTTTTATTTGTATTTTGAATTTCAGGTTTCATTTAATTTCATTTTAGGTCATATTTTATGCTGTATTTATGTCATATTTTATGCTATGTTATTTGCATTGTGATTTTTGTATTTGTAGTTTTTCACCCTCTGTATTAACCGCAGACTGTGTTCTGTTCCAAGAGGCAATAAAACATTTTTAAATCTAAACTTTGTTTGACTGCATAACTGCCAATGGTTTTTTTAATCAGTATGTTTATATGACTCTTTGTCATTTGTGACACAAATTCATTTATTTTATTTAACTTGTTTGAATATTGACTCTATTTTGTAACTTATTTTTAAATTTAAATACAATGTATTTAAAAGGCTTGTGGTTCCTTTAAATTTTGTTTCAAACACATTGTTATCTATTGTCCATATTTTAAATAACCATATTTTACTTAAATGGTCCATTAGACATAAAAAATCTGAAAGACTGTGTAATAATACCATTTTTATACTGGCACATCTTCTGTATGTTGTAATGCCATGCCAAAACTGTGACATTTGAAGTAAGATGCGAGTTTTTTGCAGGCTAGCTGAAATCCCAAATCAAGACCAAGATTGTACAAAAATTTTGAATACTTACCTGAAACCAATCAGCATACGTCATGAAGACATGGGTACCTTCATTACAGCAATGTCTACACATTAAAAATCCTACTTCAATTTTATTCATCTCAGAATTATCAAAGCCATCTCTTAACAAATCAGCAACTAATCCTATCAAATTAAAAGAAAAGTTTACTATTAATTACAGAGAGATTATAAAACCTCTCAGCATATTTAGAAAATTATCACTATGATTGAATGGTTAATTGCATGTCTTAGCCCTGTAATTATCAGTTACATGTTTTCAAACACAGATTAAGTTCTGAAAAATGTTTGATGGACCAGACCTAAACAGTTTATAATAAATTCATATTAGCTTACAATCTCTGGTTTTATTCAAGATGTTTTTTTCTAGTCAGTCACTGCGAAACCTTCAATGCAATTTAGTTCCTTCAATAATTTCCCCATAGTACTTTAAACTTAGCAATGATAAAAATGATGAAAAAGAAATCATTGTAAACTTTACTGAAGGAAAAAATTATCATATTTTACAAATGTATGTATATTTGAAAACATTTCAGGGCATCTAGTAGGATAAAGACATTTTTTTACAAGTACATCTACATGCTTGAAAATACATGTAGAATAGACCTTATAAAGGAGAATTCTGTCAAAGTACATTACCAAAAACAACCAAAAAAAAAAAAAAAAAATCAAAGACTAAACCAATTAAGCTACATGTTTCTTCTGTAACATTACATAATTACATTATCTATGTTATTTTCAAAATAGAAACAATTACCTTCTATTAATCCTACTGCTTTTTCCTCACATATTAAATATGTTGATAAAAAACAAAGGAATGTTTGCCAATTAACATCTTGTTCAGCTGCTGTATTCTTCATGATATTTAAGATTTTATCATCTTCAAATGACAACAGTATCTACAATAATCAAAATGGTAATACCGTGAAAATTTAGTGGCAGTTTTATTTAAGTGCAATTGGCAGAAGAGTTCAATCGCAAAAATAATACTGTCACTAGATTTTACAACACTAACGGGCAAATACTAACTGTTCCCTGAAATGGTCTGTGATACTGTGATAATGTTTAATTGCTATGAATATTATGTCTACCACCACCACCGTCAAAAAATCATATTAACGATCAAAGAAAAAGAAGTTTTTTTAATCACATTTAATCAATGAGAAGCGATATGGATCTACACAAACACAAAAATCAACAATACGTTTTATCACTTATGATCCGTCCAAAGAGTCCATTTCTGTTTCAGGTAAAAGAGAATGGTATGCGCACACACATAAAATGAAAATGGAATAAGATCTCACTTAAATCATGTTGGATCCTAAAAATCAGTTATCCACAATAAAACGGTTTGAAAAAGCACATAAAATCCACTAATGTTTAAAAAATCTGCGTTTTTGGACTTGTTTTGGGGACTCTTGGGTTTTTCTCTGGACAAACCGCCACAGTTTTTTAATTATATCGACTAAGAGTAAATGTTTGACTTCATATAGTGTCTCTATATAAAGGTAGCTTAATTAGGATTTATTATATAGAATGATACAGGTGTAAATTTTGGGGTCCCAAACAGGGTAATCACTGGCGCTAAAATAAAACTGCACTTATACCACTGGCACCTTAAAATCGCTAAAATTTCTATGTGCTAATATAAAGCGGTTTGCAGTATATCATAAAGTGACACAAAATTTCTACTGAAACTAAAACTAATTATTGTAAGTGATAGTAAATACACTACATACTACATGTAGCAACTGAAACTCTCTGATACATGTAGTTTAAGATGCAAGATTATTATAAACCTGAGGTGAGAAGAGAGGAGTAATGAGTTTTATGCCCATACAAGTCTAGATAAATTTACTTTATTTGATGATGATGATGATGATGATGATTAACTGGTTACAATTATAATGATTATAATGTTGAACTGGGTACAATGATTATTATGATTAATCTGTAAATGATTAAGTGGTTACAGCAATAATTACACATCTAAATTCAAATATGCCAAAATAATTTTCATACAGAACAATACTGTCTGAATCATAAACACAGATTGAATGATATTAATAATTGGTAAATAAACTTGTACTGTTCAACAGGCACTACCTGCTTTATTTTCACTTTTCCTAAACAATCTAATTATCTTTATTTCTAGCTTGTGCTACAATGTATGTACATATATACATGTATATTTGTTATGTTAACACACACACACACACACACACACACACACACACACACACACACACACACACACACACACAGAGTAAAATTTACCAGTTTGTTCCATTCAACAAGTCCAGTTGGTGAGTTGGCATACGACCATTTTTTATGACATTTAAAAGCTTCATAAACTGAAATAAATAAATGGATGTTTATCTCCCGTGACCTTTGTGAAATACAACATTTGAGCTGAATAATTGTTTTTACTTGATCAGAATTAAAAACACTTGCACGCTCATACTCACACACTTGTATTCAGATTATTCTTTGGATTTATAAAAACTGTCTGGTCACCTGAAAAAATTGCTCATATAATGTAAAACATCAACCAATCAACCGACCAACTTGTTTGCCAGCCTCATTGATAAAAAGAAGCCAGGTTAAGTCAACATCAGTGCATGTTTGTAAAGCTCCCTTGAAAAGCATAAGTAACTCAATTAGGTGATGGTGACTATTATGATAATGTTTCAATATAGGAAATTATAGGATTGAAAATACAATGTTTTTTATGGCAATATTTACACAAGCACTCTAATGAGAAAAAATATGTCACTTTAATTATTTTGGCCCAATACAAAATACATCTACATGTACATACCTTTATTCATGGGTTGATGCCCCATAATTACAGAAATTATGTGAAGATATGACTTCTTTACTGTTTCTTCATCCATAATCTGTCCTCTATATACAGGTAATAATACATTATCATTTCCTGACAGCAGCAAATCAATCAGCTCTGTAAAAAAAATTACAAATATACCATCTTACATTACAGTACATGTACATGTATCATGATTTCTTCTGTCATAATGTGTGTATGTGTGTGTGTATGTGTGTGTGTGTATGTGTGTGTGTGTGGAGTTATATTGTAAGTAGTTTCCCAAATTGCAAATTATGGAAACCAACACTGACAAAACAGCAATAATTTGATAGCATTTTTTTTTTTTTTTTTTTTGTCAAATAAAACATTTCTGATTTTACTTACTAGTTACAGTTGTATCCAAAACACTAAGTGCTATCTGAAAAAGAGGAAATTTATGTGACTAAATCTTTTATAAATTTTCTTTGAGATTTAGATTTAAAATAAATCTGCTGTAGCTTTGGGGTCACTGATGTATTGGGTAAAACCTCATAATATTTGTGCAGATTGGCCAAGGAATTTCATGATTTGATATTTCTTTAATTATGTAACATTTACATGGATATTTTCCATTACCAATACCAATATAAATAATACAAATTCCGTGTAAAACATTATTTGCATCACAAGGTACATGTACATGAAAAAAAAATTTTATCATAATTACTTGTACAATTTAATTGTTTGAATGCAGATTTATCATACATGTAAGAATATTTCTCATTACGTATTTTATGGTCATGACTTTTAAGACAGGTCCCTCCCCCAAACACATGGCATGTACATGTATTTATCAGCATTTAAACATCAAATTAAAAAACTTTAATTCAACTTCCCTCACTTGAAATGTTTTACAGACTGGTCTGTGTGTGTATGTAACACATAAATAACATTACCTTCTTTAATGAAGAATTTTCTGTATCAGTTTTCTCAGGAAAAGCCAATTCCACAATTTTGTTTATGATATCTACATGTATAAAATAAATTACATGTTGATAAAAATAAAGTGGTTGAATAGGAAAACAAGCATTCAGACCTTAAAGACAATACAAATAGGAAATAAAATTTAGAAGTGATGTAATCAACACAAGTGTATACTGGTATATAAACAGGAAAAAAATAAAGACAAAGTTCATAAGAAACTACGTATGTGTTTTAGTCACAGAAGGGAATTATTATTCTAATTTGATATTCAGCATTATTGTAAATAAATAAAATTTATCAAACAATAGTAAGAAAATGTTACACAATACATATGCAAGTAAAGGCTATTTCATTAGCCATGGTTTTAGCATGCATGGAAGCTAAGAATGGAAGGAGGGTAAAGTTAAAGATTCAAAGTAAAAATTATGCCATACTAGCAATTTTTTTAGTACATACAACTTGGAATAAAAACTGAAGTGGTGATAAGCCAGAAGAATGATAACCACTCTACCACTTTAAATATACTAGACAGGGGTTCAAAATTCCGAAAGTCTGCGGTCTGGGGCCTTCTGATTTTACATTGGGACTCTTTGAATTTTTATTGCAAAAGTCCGATGGACCTGCTGTTTTTTTAGAACACACTTCTTTCCGTATTAAAACATTATTTTTTTTAATACTCTTCCTTTGTGTATTAAAAAAGGTTTCAAAATCACTTATTTTTTTTGCAATTTTTCAAAGTTGTTGTTGTTGGATCATTTCCAGAAATGAAAATATAATGTGCAGGTGCTTTGACAACAGTATCGTTTGAGTGTTTGTAAGTTGTATATGATATATTTGTTTAATCAAGAATACAAACGAAGTAGATCAACATGAGTTTATTTGGTTTTGTTTGATGGGACCTCCCAATCTTAATTTGGGACCTACAAAAAATAAAAGCAAAAAGTCCTGGACCTATCATTGTGTAATATGATTTTGTACCCCTGCTACTTATATACTAGTTGAAGTATATGATGAAGGCTCACCTGTTCTGTAATTACTGGTTAATTCATCAGGTGTAAGACAACATGTTTTAGTCAATTCTTCAGACATTAGCTTCACAAACTCTGTGTTAGAATGCTGGCTACAAGATATTTTAATATACCGTAAATCCCCGCATATAAGACAGTTTATTTTACCTTAAAATTTGTTTTTTTGAGAAGGGGGTCATCTTATACGACGGTACACAACTGAGGGGTTGAAATTCTTGATCGTCATGTCCGCCATCTTTGTTTTTGTATATTGCAGTTTCATAATGGTTGATATATTTTACAGATTCATAACATACAAGTATAATGTACCGGTATATCTTTATTTTTTTTCAATCACAATATCATTAATAAACTAATTTTTAAACAATTTTAACATCAGTATAAGTAAGGCGGTAAGTACGTTTTTTTAAATTAACAAAAGGCTAGTAAACAGAAGACAAATCAATACTCATATATACAACATTTTTCTCTAAATTCAAAATTTTTAAATTCATTAAATAATTGTAATATAAGTTTTGACTGACAATTAAAACATGTTAAAACACACACAAAAAAAAAAAAAATAAATAAAAAAATAAATAAAAAAAATAAAAAACAAAAACAAAATGACCTTGAATATTTATCATTCTGGTTTTAGTGCGAGGAGACCCAATTTGGAACAGATAATGATCTCTGACCGATTTAAGTGATAAAATAAGGTTAATTATGCACACATTTAATATTCTTAAGTAAATGCAACATTCATTTGACAAACAAGGGAAGAAATTCTTGCAACTAAACATTTACCCAGGTATTGTTTACAAAAAAAGGCAAAAATTGCTGGAAGTTAAATGTCAATATATCAGCTTTCTAGATTTTACCAAGGTACAAAATTAATACATGTATCAGTGTTATTAATACTTGTACAATATCATTATATTTACATCTAGAGTTGATCACAATAAAATAACTCTATAAAACTCATTTGGTGACAAAATAAATACATGTATTCTGAAAATGAAAAAAGTTTTGTGTTACTGTAAATAGATAATCCCATTTTGGAATTTAATCAAGATAAGTTATGTAATACTTCATATAGATTTTCTCATTAGGAATTTTATAAGGATAAGTAATGATTTAAGAGATTTTAAGATTACAAATTTACTGATACTTACAATGACATATAGGTATGTAAAGACATAACACATTCCATTTCCAATAGCCACAGCAGTTCTAAGGGGAGACAACCCTGAAAATGATAAAGAAAGCATTTATTTATAAAATAAATATAATGTGCTCTATAAACTTGTGAGAAAACCAATTTGAATTTCGTCTTGAATAACATATTGGAGTGACTTAAAGCTGCATTAAGTTTTTCAAGGAAAAATATTCAAACGGTGCTGTTCTAATTAATGATGTTCCTAATCAACAATGTTACATTTGGTTCAACAATAAAAGCTCGAATAAATAAAGAAACAACAATAATTTGCCAGGGAGATGTAGCATGTGGGATCTAATATTAGACAATGCTTACATCATAAAAAATTGGGTCATTTAGACACAACTTACAAAACGATGAAATACGATAAATTAAACATAGAACTTCATTGAATTTTTCATTTGTGCCTTAGTAAAGGATACATAACACCACTGCGAATACATCTGGATATTAATGACGGGCAATTAATACAATTTGTCAGGTTTCACTTTCGATTTATTGGAGTTTCGGTACATCCATGTGCATGCTCCTGGCTCATAATTTAATCATCCATAAACATTGACCAACCGGTTTGAGGATTCTGTTGATTTACAGCCAAAAGGAATGAAATTTTAGAATATGAATCTCAAGGATCGTGATTAGAGGTTATCTGTTTAGAAAACCAAAAAAAAAAAAATAAAAAAAAATAAAAATAAATAAAAAAAAAAAAAAATAAAAAAAAAATAAAAAAAAATAAAAAAAAAAAAAATTAGAAAATTGAAAAACTTAATGCAGCTTTAATGGATTAATGGTGTTTTATGCCCTAGTTAAGATTATTTCACTTTTTTTAGTTATAAAACAATAGGCTGAAGTAAACTACGTGTCTGGAGAAAATTGGCTAACCTTTGGCAATCTAATATCAATATTTCTAGTTGGAGCTAACAAATGTTGTCTATTAGTATTGCAATAAATTTTCTTGTCCACTGTCTATAATTTGTTGAAAATATTAAATCCTTTACACTTTGAGCTCATTGCTTGTTTTTACTATCCAAAAACATTTTTACATTTAATCCTTTGTAGCATACACTCCTATAAAAGACAACCTATCCATTATAGCAGACACCCCTTCAAAAGACCACCTGTCCATTAAGACCAATGTTTTAAGGCCCCCCTACGTTAAATTTCAACAAAAAGAATTGTAATCTTACCTCTTTACAAATAATATTATAAAACCTTGGTTTGTTGAAGCTTTGTTCCTTCATTATGTCTGTTATAGCTGTGACAATGATACTAAGTTCATCCTGATAAAATAAAATGTGTATTGTATATGTATCTAAAACATAACAATTAAACTTAACATGGATTGAATAGAAAGAGGACAACCATATTGAGATTCTGTTTAGTTGAATAAATGAAGCAAACAGACTAGTTATTCTAGATAGACAGCATTTATTTAGATGTGATCACTGCATAAAAATCTTAAATGTAGTGAATTGAATAAACAAAATTTAATAATGAAAGGCGATAACAAAGATGTCTGAGTGGGCATGTGATGCTCAACTGGTTGTATTCAGTTCATTTTTTCATGTTTGGCTTCAAAAACTTTGATGTAAGTATTCCAGAAAAGATTTGAGTACACCAGAGAAGATGTAAGTATTCCAGGAAATATTTGCAAATTACCTGCATTTGATTGTTACTTTGTTATGGTCTACTTTCTAAAATCAAGTTACATTTGCAACACACACACACACACACACACACACACACACACACACACACACACACACACACACACATATGACATGATAAACAGCTCTAATCGAACCAGAGATAGTAAGCTATTTGGTTGATATTATTAGCTATTGTTTTAGTCAATCAGAATTTTTTTTTCAGGATTTCAAATCTGAATCTATTATGTATGAAGCTTTATGTATCTAGATTTACCTTCTGAATCTGAGTTAAAGTTGTCACATATCTGTTTGATCCTGAACTTTTCTGGGATATTACTTTCAAGAGTTTTGAAGTATAAGTCTCAGTAGTATGAAAATCACTTGTGACATCAGCAACATCTTCTTGTCCCTTTATACAGGATTTAAACAGTTCTACAACAAATTAAGATTTGAAATGTTTTTTTAAAGCTGCATTTTTAGAAAATAATAAAAAAAAAAATCAGAAAATTGAAAAACTTAATGCAGCTTTAAGACATACATGTACATAAAATAATCATAGTGGTATATACATGTAATTAACACAATAAATAAACTGTGGTAGGCAAATTCTAATAGGTATAACATGGATCTTTGATTTAAAGATCATAAGTTATATACTTGACAGTCACAAACACATTCAAGGCTGTGAAACATCTTTATAGTACTGGGTGGAGGGTTCACTATACAACCATGTATTAGAAATTATAAAATTTTGGAAAATTCTAATTGAACTTGTAAAGCTCTGTAAAAGGAATTTTAAAGGTTACAATGAAAAACATTCAAAATGAGAAAATTCACCAATGTATTAGCGAAATAATGGGTTTTTTAATTTGGGAATCGGGTTCATTTTTGGCATCAAATTGAGCAGATGTAACATTATCATTTTAATTCATAATGCTACAGTTAGCCCAACTATAAAAAAAATGCAGGGTGTTAATGCTTGAGATGTAAATGGTCAATCATTAGTTGATTTTTACAATTAAAATGATAATCAATGTTCTGTGTATAGTTCTAAAATTCTTTAAACACTAATTTCATTTAAGCAAGATTAAGTAACCTGCAGACTTTACAAATGAATTAGCTCACTATACTGACAAGAGAGAGAAATAGACAGAGCTAGCATAAATGGTAACTTACCGAAATATATCTATTTCAATTATAGAATTACATACCAATATATTCTTTCTTTACATGCCTATCAGTGTCTGGTGAAATTAAACTTGTGGCCTGCAAATGCAATATATTAAAATAATAAAACCAATTAGATATCAAATGAAATTGAAAGGGTCTGTATAGCTGCTTCATCAGAAGCATGGGTATAGCTAAATACTGCACATTATAAAAACATTGTAATCAATTTGGAGTAGATATTGTCTTTGTACAGTTTTCATCTGTCATTGTGCATCCAAGGAGATATTTATGTGGTTTAATATAGGATTTGGTTTTTACCAGGTTAAATGTATTGCACCAGCAAGTTTTTTTTGTTTAACTCATTTTTATGGAAGATTCTAGTTTATACATTTATAATTTAAATACATGTTTTCCTTTTTGAATAAAAACATTTTATAGTAATTCTTTCCATAAACATCATAAACATCATAAAAGTCTTCAGCTACAGTAAAATTTTTGAAACTATCAGAAATTTACCAAATTTAAGTAAAATACTTTTGGACATTATGGGTATGTTTGATTACAAAGAAATACCTTTTAGAAAAACTTGAGACAATTTTTTTTTTAATTTTAAAGCTTACAGACTTCCAGACTGAACTATATTGAGAAAGGTTGACAAACAGAACACCATTTCAACATTTTTTTCATCATATGGTCGTTATTAGTTGTAATGTTCTCAAATCAGCAATTTTTCAGCTATTCACCTCAAATGCTCAAGGTTATTAATCTAACAAGAACATGTTTCTCTACATGCGAGATCGATGTGAGAGTGTTTAATGACCTGCCTTGTACTAACACACACTCAGGACGATGTTATGTTAAGGTGATAACCAACCAAGATGATAGGGTGCTGCAGACAAGCATACCATTCCCCCAGTCACATTATCTTGGCACAGGGTAGCTAGGTGATATTCTGTCCTTCTAAAGCAGAGTGCAAAGTGAGGAAATAAAATCTCAAATTTTGAGGTATTACATAGGGATTTAAATCAACAATGTCCCTCTCTTACGGTCTGTCATATGGGGTTCAAAATGTATATAAATAAATAAAATAATTAT
Source organism: Tegillarca granosa (assembly GCA_029721355.1). Taxonomy (NCBI): domain Eukaryota; kingdom Metazoa; phylum Mollusca; class Bivalvia; order Arcoida; family Arcidae; genus Tegillarca; species Tegillarca granosa. The sequence continues at coordinate 16,487,213 of CM056603.1, read as the reverse complement.
GCATGTATTTAATATCACAAATTATTTTTATGTACCATTATTATGTTCAATTACAAAAGTATTTTCTAAATATTTTCAATTTATGAACATGTTATATATAAGAATAAGACTTACCTCAGTCAATAAACAATCAATATTCTGATGATGATTAATCAGCTGGAATACAGCTTCTTTTAATGCAGTTTCATTTCTAAACGACATGACTTCACTTACTAAAAATTAAATTAATTTTTATAATTTTTATATTAAAATAATCTGCATAAGCAGTCACATATCTATAGGGAGTGTAATTGATGTGACATCTTAGTGTCCTCTAAAAGTGACAGAGAAATAGATTTAATGAAATTAATGTATTCATCACAATTTATAAGGTCTGTACTTGTCAAGGTAATTTTTATTTGCAAACAAAACCAAAAATTTAGTCTCTGTAAAGTTTTTAAACAGTTACGGTATGCTTTGCTACTGTATATGCCTGTTTTTAGACAATTTAAGATCGGATAAGTGGAATTTTTAATTTTGGTTGTTGCTGGAAAAGTAATTTCTTATTTAGATTCACAAAAATTCCATTAAACTTGATAAAAACTTTTTTTCCACCCTAGAATTTAAATTTGAATCAACAAAAAATGAGATCAACTGAAGATCAGCGTTTTTTAATGGTATATTTTATTTTCTTCTTATCCAATTGCATTTTGTCATTCTGTTTGTAGCAAAATCTTACCTACCAAGGTGCTTGACTGTTGCCATCTAGTTTTATACCAACTAACATCTATGGATCTTTTGTTTATTTTCTTTGACTGAGGATAGAGTAATAGGAGCCAGATTGCATTTTTTAAAAATTTACCAACAATATCTTCAAACTGCTGTTAGACATCAGGGATTTTTTATTGGCTAGAAAATCACCAGACATGACATGCTTCTTATCAGTAATGTTAATCTAAATTTGCTTTGCGCTTTGAGCATAAATGTGTAAATAAAACAGATCCCTTGGAAAAATCTTTTGTCTAAGTTAAAAAAAATGGAAGCCGAGTGCTACAAAAAATCTATTGAATACTGCATCTACAGTAGCTGTTCCAATGTTTGTGATGGTATTTCTAATTCAGTGATTGTTTTGGAGACATGATATAACACAAAGTAATATAATTTTTATTATTAATGTATAAATTTCAGTGGCCATTTACTATTAGAAAACAGTCATTAGAAAAGTCACAAGCAACGTATTTGAAGGCGAGTTTACATTATATTCAGTCTTATCAGTAGACATGGGTCTAGGTATTGATACAGAAAATGTATACACCCTAGGCTAAATATGTTGTAAGACAAAAAACCACATGATTTTCCAGCAAAGTAATCTTTCTTAAAATATGTATTTTTATGATTTCTTGGATGGCATTTTACTAATGTCATATACAGATATATGACGTCAGCAAAATTTAAGTTGATGTAGCTTTCATCTGTTCAAGTCTAGTCTTGTAAATTACGTAATAAATGTGGTAAATGGTTTTAAATTAATTTTTTTACATCGTGTTTTTATTAAAATGATCGATGTGTATTCGCGTAAATCGTTCAAGATAACAGAAACTTAACTGAATAAATCACAAGAAAGTTGTCAACACGCCCCCCCCCCCCCCACCCGCCACAATTTTTTAAAGACAGTGGTCATCATGTGTACTTTTACCTTTATCTATGTATATTTTTTAAATAATACTCTTCTGCAGTTTGTATAGAAGCACTTCCAAAGTTAAATATTTCAACTAGCGTATAACGGTCATATGTAATCAGGTAATACCTATTGCCACATTATCTACTTTCGTTTTCTGTATTTCCCGCTATTTTTTGAAACGTTAACCTTTTTGTAGTTTTTTACCGTTGGCACGATCTCCTTTATGCTCCACATGTTACAAATTTTTAGAAAAATATTTAATAATAATAATAATAATAATAATATTTATATTGCTAGTGAAAATTGACGAAATGGACCATTAATGATAAAACTCACAACTTGGATATACATGTATTAACAAAATAATTAACAGACAAGTTAAAACGTTCTACTGGACCATTGACCACATTTAGCCTATTATTATTGTTATTGTTTTGTTACGTATTCTCAGTGATCTGTTACCATGGAATAAATGTTTATCGTGTTTATTCGTTTGGTAATGGTTTGAATAATGTCAAAAGCCAACTTAAATACCTCGTGTCTATATTCGGCGACGGATTTCAAATATCGTAATGACTAAGAGCAAAACTTTCAAAAAACTCGTTGGAGCAAAGAAGCCATGTACTCTGACAGAAAAAATAATCAAAATTGCATTTAAATAAAGAAATTTATTTTAAAAAATTAAAACACGAATGCACTTTAAAATTGCTTTAGGAAATATCCTCTATAATTTACTTGAAATTCCGATTTGAACTGGAAAAATATCCTTTTTTTTATGTAGTTGGGTATTAGTAGATAGCAGGTTTCATAGTTGAATCTATTGTAATTTTATTCCAAAAGAGGTTTGTAGTTTAAACAGATACTTACAAGAAATGTTGTTATATAAATGTTTTACAAAAGATATTGATATTTATATTTGTTGTAATAGAGTTTTAATTATGCATCAATGGTCCCAAAATAAATTGGTAGGTCAAAACACCTAACCGTGATAATAATTGTGGATGATATGTATTTATTGTTGTTAGTGCCCGGTTTGCTTTCAGTCAGTACTTTATATCAACATGTTTAGATGTGTAGTCTTAATAATAATAATAATTATTATTATAATGATAATAAAGACTAAACATCAATACATGTAGAAATAAACTACTGACTGAAAAAAATTATAATAATAATAAAAACTATTATTATTATTATTATTATTATTATTAATTCCAGTGTTTTAGTACCTTGATCTCCGTTGTATTGACCATTGTCAAGTAGATAATTAAACTATATATTACTGCAGATTCATTACAATGGATATCATATTATTTAATAACCACGTGACCTTCTAAATAATATCAACTTTGTTTGCATTTTGCTGTGGTTTTGCTCCGCCTATTTCTGTAAGGACATGTTATTCAGCGAAGTTTCACATAATTATTATACCCAAAATTCATAAAAGATATATTTTCTAACCCTATACGTTTATAGTTCAAGTGTAAGTTAAACGTGAAAACACATGCTGAAACACAGATAATGAATTAAAACATAAGTCTGAAAGTTTGAAAATTTAAACCTTTATTACATATATTTTGTCCCAAAATTGAGCTATAAATAAATATTGATCCCGAAAAGGCCACGAGTTATATAACACAATTTGCTTCACAGCTTATCAAACCAAATCTGAAGTAAATAAATAAATCAATAAAGCATTGGATACAGTAGCACGGAAATGTCTGTTGCAAGTTGAATAATATAATATGCAAAAAAGTTTGTATAAAACTATACAGCAGTCATTTAGCGTCCATTAAATCAGTTTGAAATTTGTCCAAATTCACAATGCGATTTTGTTATAACTAAATTGTTATATATTGTTTGTAGATAACCGAGTGTGCGAATGATAAAACAAAAACATTTCACTAAGACAATGTAATGCTGTTGAGATTTTTAAGATTTTATACCTTTATTTTTTCAGCTTATAAAATGAAAAATAACTTGTATTTTTCAGGTACCTTAGTGATATAATCATTATACCCAAAGATGATAATGCTACTAATCATATTACGATACTATTGAAATCCTCAAGTAGACACATAGTTGAATAACTTTGGTTCTTCAAGGTACCACATGACACTCATTAACCTTCATGTAATATCAGAACAGATAGAATATCAGTTATATCAACGCTGCTTTGGCAATTTATGACGAAAAAAAGTCTTTAAAACGTTTAACACGATAGAATTAAGAGCGTCACAATTTAAAAAATATTGGACATAAAGTTTGGCATTAAATCCGTTTATACTTGAATTTTGTTTTTTTTTTTGAAGATGTTTGCTATATCTTACCTTTTTTAAGCAACGGTCCCAACAGTCAGTGTTATAATCTTGCTCTTGCATCCAAGAATGTTATGAGCTTTGCAAGTGTATTGACCACTGTCCGAAGCGGAGACATTGGTTAATGTAAGTCCAGCTTCAGAGATGCCTGTAGTGATAGATACACCATCTTTTGTCCATGTTACTGTTGGTTTTGGATATCCGGATATCTTACAGGGAAGTGTTATAGTGTCTCCAGCATTAGCGCTAACGTCAACATTTACAAAGCCTCCCTCACATATAGGTGGTGCTAAAATAAAACACAAGGTTAGGTGGTTGGAACACTTGTACTTTTTATAACCAGTGGGAATACCAGATACGGCAACCAATCGAAAAGTGAATATAAAACAAGATAAGCTTATATCGACTATAACAATGGGTTACGTACACTGAATATAGTGTGTGTGTGTGTGTGTGTGTGTGTGTGTGTGTGTGTGAAAAGTGTGATGTTTAAGTACTTTTGTACAATTGTTGTATATAATTAGCTGTCTATGACATCAACGTTAAAAAATAAGTAAATAATCAATAAATAGACCGAAAAATCTCAAACTGTATATGTAAAAGGATGGATAATAAATAGTTTTAATAGAGTCTGTTATTTTAAATACACCAGAAATTCGCAGCGAAATAACAATATTAATAACTAATGAACAGAGGAAATAATTCTTCTCCATTAATATTAACTGATCTTGCGGAAGTGAATATAAGTATGTTACGGAATTACATTTTTTCTACTTCGAAAGAAATGGTGGTTTACAAGAAAATATAACTATTTATCATTTCTAAGCCATACATATCTTTATTTTGATACTTACACAATTGCTGGCAACAGTTAGGTGCAGGTTCTCCTTTAGGTCCCTATATGAATTAGATGTAAAAGAAAAAAAAACGTAGAATGAACCTTTTCCAAATTGAGTAGAACGAGTTAAATAACTCTTAAGGGTTAGATTAATTGCTGATATTAAAATCGCAATTTGTGAGTCAATGAAATAAATCTATATCAAACGAGAGATTTGTCAACAGAATGTTTATCTGGTGAAATTCATGAGTAGCCATATTCTAAGTAAAATTTATATTGGCCGTTACAATACATTTACTAATGCATGTTACTTTTCAATATTTTTTAGTATGTGTTTAATACTTTTTTAAACTTAGAAAAATGATTTGATAAATTTTATTGTTTAAAGACCTGAATAGAAAATGATTTCATGTATTCTGAACATTCCTTAGGGATATGTGTGCAAAGAACCAGTCCGTACTAGGAAAAGGAGTCTTAAATGACAAATTTCGGTTTCTTGCTACAAATATTTCAGAAAATACTGTGCGCATACCAAATTGTGTAAATTCAAGTTGAAATTATTTTCTTTCCATTTATTCAAATTTTTTTTATAAGTTCAAGTCTAGTTTTCATCAACTTGCTTTTCTGTTTTTGTCGTTGTATGTCATCGGAGTTAATCTACGGAGTTTCCCGCGTGACTACATATAACATAATAATGCATGTATGATGATGACTAATGATTAAAACTGAAAAATTACTTATTTATTTACTTTCGTTTTAGCAGGAAAATCTATATTAGCTAGTTAAGAAACATATCTTTATTATCGCGCGCTTTTTCATTTTGTGTAAGACACGCAGAATTCTAGTTAAGTGAAGTCAAATTACATTCAAACGTTTGCCAAAGACGAATATATATGGTCAGTCATAATGAGTATAGCATTTATATAAAACATCACGTACATATTTTAAATGTAAACAACAGGCCATTTATTTCTTGGTTACAATGACCGATACTTGTTGAACTGGTCATTCTAAAACAATAGGTCTAATTATTTTATTTGAAGTCGTTGTCAGAAACCGCTTTAATTTGTGAAGTTTAAGTGTGTGGGAAAATAAACAAGTTAAGAATAAAACACTTACCTGTTCACCTTGGTCTCCTTGGTCGCCCTGTGGGCCTTGTAGTCCAGGCTCACCCTTTGGACCATCGATGCCTGGGATTCCTTGTGCTCCAGTGTCACCTGTGACACCCTTGATGCCTTGAGGTCCTTGAATACCTTGATCACCTTGGACACCTTAAAATAATTACAATATATACGTAAATAAAAAGCATATTCAAGTGTATAAAAATACCTAAAACATCTAATGCATGAGGTTTGTTTATTAATATTACTATCAAGAAATTTCGAATTATGAATTTCTACGCGTGTCGCAAAAAAACGACTGACTTTTAACTCCTAAACCAGCAAGATCGTTTCTAGTGTAATGTTTGAATCAACAGAAGATTAGGAGATAATTTTTTAAAGTCTAGTCTATGACAAAAAAGTTACAAATAGAGAAAATTGCAAAGACGGAATATCAGTTGAGGAGTCAATGTATTGAAAACCAAATTTATTAACCAAGTTATAATATTTGTATTGAATTATTGTTATTTTTTGACACAGTTTCACTTTCCGACGCACGAAACAATGGAATTTTATGAACTGTTCAAAGATATTTGAACTCACCAAATGCTACTGATACCATAACTTGTTTCTCAACAGTAATTATGTAATATTTTGTGGTTCACTGATTTATTGTTTTATGAAATAAAGGTACACTGTCTTATATTATTTATTTACATGTTTAAACTACATATATCAACACTGGTCAAAAATGCAAATTACAGATATGGACACGGGTTAATATGAGCATCTGGCTTGTTCCCGAATCCAATGTAAGAGTTATATATGTTTATTTATTAATTTGTAATTATATATTTATGAATAAAATATTGTTTAAACTGAACTAAAAACCAAAATGTCAAATTAAAAGTACAATTTAGATTTACCTTGATCTCCTTGGGGTCCCTGTGGACCTGTCTGTCCTTGTGCACCTGTAGCACCGGTTTCACCTTGGAGTCCTTTGTCACCAACATCACCTTTATCACCTTGAGGTCCCATTTCACCAGCTGGACCTTTAGCTCCTTTGTCACCAGTGACACCCTGGATACCTTGGTCACCCTTCAACATAGAAATACAAAGGTTAAGAAAACAGATGAGTAAAAATGACCTGATATTGCGTAACACTTAGACCTTTAAAAAGACAAAGATATATTATTATAACCAATGAATTAATTTTTTAAAAAGGCAATAGACGTTTGAAGTGCATTATTTAGAATGCGTATAGAGGATCACCGTCTTGTATCAAGGTTACAAAAGTCCATTTTAAGTATCCACGAGAGCATGAAAATCTCACCATAGAGTAAAATAATCAGTTAAAGTTATTTTAAGCATAACTTTTTAATTTCTGAGGTTCAGATTCCTTTACCTACAAAGATAACTCATAAATGGATTTTTGTCCGATTTTAAGTTTTCACATAGACTTGAACGCCATGCTTGTAAAATGTTACTTTTTTAAATTAATGTTTTAGAAAAAATAAATAGACCATCTAACAAGTACCATAATCTATACAAAAATATGAAAATAATAGAACAATTAATCATTTTAAATTTAAACTATATATAATAAAATTTAGCACGATGACAAAGTCATGTGATAGCAGACAGAAATATTTTTCAAGAATTTCTCATATACTGGATATTTCGACAATTAATTAATAGAAATGGAAGGAAATAAAGTTCTTGTATCACAAATAACACCAACGGTACTTTGTTAACAAATTTTTTTTTATAAAATTATATAAAGGGAACTTTTTTTTTTCGGCGAAAATTATGTAATATTAATATCTAGATGTCACTTTACAGTGCGTCAATGACATCGAGCAGTGGCAGTAATTTTATTGTTCCTAACTTTCCTATCTATGACATAATTAATAAATTTTGGTTGAACTAAACCGATTCCTAGCTAAAGTGACAATAAATGTAACACTACATTACAAAATTTGAAAATCACACACACACACACACACACACACACACACACACACACACACACATATATATATATATACAAAAATGTGAAAAATTGCACAACTTTCGTACATATGTTTTCCTTCTTTTGATTAAGCTTTTATTAAGCTAATTTAGTGATAACTAGTACCTGTGGTCCTTCTTCTCCTTTTGATCCCTGTAGCCCTGTATCGCCCTTTGGTCCTTGAGGGCCTGGTTCACCTTTCGGTCCAACTTCACCTTGTGGTCCAGTTGGGCCTTGGTTACCTTGTACTCCTTTCGGTCCTTGGGCTCCTTTAGCACCATCAGCGCCATCAACACCACTATAAATATATTACATTTATACAATTTATATCACACTAGTATTTGTAAATTCTTTGTAGAAAAAAGAAATCATCTTTTAATAAAGTGAAAGAAGACATTTAATATATAAACCTCAACGCCATCTTTGCATTGTGTTTTATCACTCGAAAATGTTCAAAAGGGTTTGTATCGCTGAACAATTAATTTTCTTTCTTTCTTTCTTTCTTTCTTTCTTTCTTTCTTTCTTTCTTTCTTTCTTTATTTATTTATTACTTTTTGTGTGATTTGCCATTATGATCTGGCACCGCCTGTCTCATGAACGTTTAAATTACGAGTATATTGTTTTCTATTGGCATATGTCATGCTACTGTATTTCCTTGTCATAATTATCGTCAACATAATATTAGGTAATTACGCAATAGTTTTCTACCACAAAAATTAAAATAGAAAACAAATAGCAAATAAAACTAATCAAACAATTTTGAGTGAAAAGCAAAATTTTAGACGAATGAAAAAATATTACTCGCCATAAACTCAAATATTGCATTTTTAATTTAAATTAATGTCAACAAAATCATTGATGAATTCATGTTTACAAATCATTATGTACTTACTTATCTCCTTGAGCGCCCTGGGCACCCTTTGCCCCATCTTGTCCATTAGCTCCAGCATCACCTTTAGGTCCTTGAGGTCCCACTGCACCTTTTGGACCAACTGGTCCAACGTCCCCTTGATCACCTTTGTCTCCTTTTGGTCCTGTTAATTACAATAGATATGTATACAAGTAAAATGTGAACCGGTCATAGTAAATCTTAATTTTATTTAATTTCTTTATTTTTATTTATTTATTCATTTATTTATTTATTTTATTTTATTTTATTTTTTTTAAGTTTTCTTTGTGTTCCGATAATCAAAGATATTGCAAATTATAACTAAATGTACGTAAAGTGTAGAAAGTATTACCTCAGCAAACAAAACACCACAAAAAGGGTATAAATGATGAGTGAAATTTCTTATAAGAATCTCCGATATTAACATTTCTTGCCTATGATGGACCCTTACGAAAACTTTCAATGTAAGATGAATTCTATATTGGGAAGCAAACTTCAAAACTTATCCATAACTGTTCATCCAATCTTTTGGTAATTTTGAAACACGGCACTTAAAAAATACATGAAGGTTTATATCAAAATTAAATTGCTGTGTTTGATAAAATGATTTTGTTGGATAAAGATTAACCACTTCACCTAATATTTTATTATCACGATCAGCTCTCGAGAAGGAAATATGAACATCAGTGGTTTGTGTTATAATGTGTTTGTCACTTTTTTTTTATTACGCCATATCTTTATTCTACTCGTTACAATATACCAGAAAAGAATAAACAAGAAAATACTCCTCCCTGAATATTTAAAAGCAAATAAAAACGATGATTATCCGTGAGTTACTTCCACCGAAGATATTTATTATTGGAATGATTAAAACAACTTCAGTAACTTAGTTACCTTGAGGTCCTTGCAAACCATCTGCGCATTGTGTTCCCTGAATACCTTGGTCTCCTTGATCACCTTTTGGTCCTTGTGGTCCTGTTTCACCTTGGGATCCTTTTACACCAGGTTCACCTTGTACACCCTTAATACCTGAGGCCCCAGTTTCGCCTTGGTTGCCCATGTCCCCTCGAATACCCTTTTCACCATCGGCACCTTTCGAACCTTGAGCTCCAATCGCTCCTTGGATACCCTTTTCACCCTTGGCTCCTGTTTAAAATGTTTAAAAATAACAAAACATTGATGGCCTAACTCTTGAATCAAGTTACAACAATAAATATATGCGTAAAAGAGAGAGAGAGAGAGAGAGAGAGAGAGAGAGAGAGAGAGAGAGAGAGAGAGAGAAAGAGAGAGAGAGAGAGAGAGAGAGCAAGCAAAATATCGCATACATACCATCAATTCCATTGTTACCATCAGCCCCATTTGGACCGGCATCTCCAGTCATCCCTTTCATTCCCTGTGGACCTTGGCTCCCTTTTTCCCCTTTGTCACCCATTGCGCCTTTTTCGCCATGTTGTCCTTGTGGACCTTGATCGCCACTAGGTCCATCGGCCCCTTTAACTCCCGGATTTCCTTTGCAACCCTTTGATCCGACTTTGCCTTTAGATCCAATGTCTCCTTTAGGTCCTTGGATACCTTTATCACCTGAAGAAATAATATGACTTGTGTAATTATACACTAAAAATTTCGCTTGTATTCAGGAAAAAAATCAACGTGTTCTTGTACCTAGTCGTGTTCTTCGTTGCGTTGGTTGCTGCCAAATATATGTTTTAAAGTTTTGTATTTGAAATATATAGAACCAACATGAAAAACTTTTACTTTACCGAAATGGAAACAATTAGTATCCATGTAAGAAAAAGTCATATTAAAAAGTAATGCAAACATATGAACAATGGATCAGAGTTTAATCATCCAAAACAGCACTATGCATTAGATATCAATATGAAATATTTTGCTCATGAGAGGCTTTTAGTAAGAATAAAAAACCTGGTTTCAATCTAAGCGAGGGTCATTAACACTGAAAAAGTTAATGATGATTAACCTCAACGAAACATCGTTTAGAAAAAGTAAATCCACAACAAACACGTTCGTTTTGAAGTTTTATCGATTAGATATGACATGGCATCTATAGCTATTATTAGCATTTTTGGCGAACTTTATTATTTTTTATCAAGTAAACCGCAAAAATAAAATAAATAAATAAATAAATACATAAATAAATAAATAAATAAATAGTATTTGTGAAAAAGGGTATTTCAATAATAACTGTATTACTGCCTTCTACTTACTCAAAATAAAAATGTTTAGCAAACTTTAAACATAATAAGAATTATCTAAAACCGTAAATCGTAACATTAAATCAGTCATCATTTTGTTGACACCGGAAGGTGCAATATCAATCGAGAAGTACAACTACAAGGACCAGATTTTTTTTGTGAGACTAACCTTTAACTGAATCACCAGGTTCTCCTTTAGCTCCATCTTGTCCATTTGTTCCTGGAAGTCCAGGTTCACCTTTTGGACCCTCTGGACCTTCTTGTCCTTGGTAAATAAATAATATAGACTATAGGGGTCATCATTTTTCATTTAAGTTCAGATGTCACCCTTTTGTGATGACATAAGCAGAAAGCTTCATTTTTTTTACCACATACAACTTTAGTAAACCAAGTTCGTTATGTCTTCGTGTAATGTACGTGTAATTACAATACAATAAAAGTTCAACAATTTCTGGTATCAGTTTGCTAATATATTTAAGAAAAACATACAAGAAGAATTACTTTCCGATGATACGTTATGTGCTGTATCGGAATCTATGATACTATGTTTTCGGAGTTTTTTCTCGCGACTAAAAAATAATATATATATATCGGAAGAAAACGATAAAACTTTGTATAAGGACCTTAAAAAATATCGCTCGATCTTTTAGAATATGGATAAAATAATTTTTTTTAGAAATCCACTGAATTATGGAGCAATTTGAACCTTTTAATTAAGGAGTTTTAACTTAAAAGGGCGTTTTTATGATCCCTTTACATTCCCACCCACCCTAAATAATAAAAATAATAAATTAAAAGTTTAAACATAAAGTTGAAAATACAGATGACTGCACAACCGTCAAAAAGGCGTTTGCGGTGAGGATTTCATCGAGGATAACGCATTATTATTAATAGTAATATAAAAAAAACAGCGACCAAACTCGACAAAAAAATTAAAAATGTGTTAAAGGTGACCAAACACTCCTGAAATACTATTTCAGACCAAACATGGCACTACTTGACAAAATAAGAGTATCGAAATAATGGATAAGTTCAGCTTCCCAATATTTCAGATTGAAAATTCTCCAGAAAGAGAACTATGGCAGACGACAAGTCAACCACCACAAAAGACATACAAAGTTTGCTGGTTAATCCATAATCTATAAATCTTGTTTACTCGGGTTTACAAATATATAATTTTTTTAGCTAAATTATAAAAAAATATATATCTTACGGCGAAATTCTATCATTCTGTCTGATTTCTATTATGTGTATAATACGAATTTTAAAAAAAAATAACAAAAAGGTACTTCTTTGTTTTGTCCTTAATTAATCATGAATTGCAAAATTATTAAGATATGTTATGTTAAAGTAAAATACTCATGTCCTTATAATTATGTAGATAATTAAAAAATATTTGAATTATGCAGCTATTGAAATACAGATTAACACTTTTTGTTACTTGTGTTACAAAAATAATTGAACGTCCCTACAATAATCACCACTGGTTAGCAATGCTATTTATTGCTTTTTGTCGTTTATTTCTGAAATTTTTCGTAACTCGCATGATAATTGAATGATGCAAGTCGTTTGTGGGGAAGATTATATTTTGACCAAAATATTAGTTTAATATAGTTCAAGCATATGTTCTCATTTCGTTACTGAAAGAGTGTGCCCATATATGTGTGTGTGTGTGTGTGTGTGTGTGTGTGTGTGTGTGTGTTTAGACGGAGGAGAGCGAACAATACCTGGTTTGCAGATGACACTGGCATTATTACATTGGTCGTTAAAATAATACATCTAGAAATAGAAATTACTTGATCAAATTTTTAAAAAATAGTCTTCAGTGTTTGTTACATTTTAAATATATAATTGTAGTGTATTGTCGACAAAATATTAAAATTTTTTATATGGTTAACACAGAAGTAATAATAATGCAAATATGAATAAGTTTTTTATTAGTTAGGATTACCGAGGATAAAGCATTCAAACTTCTTCGAATTTTGACTTCTTCCAGGATTTTAACGATAAACCCAAACGGTGTGACTCATCAAATTAACGATTTTTAAACAATTAGTATGCAGTTAAGTAGTTATAAGACTATTTGCCGTCAAATTGCAATCCGTCATTCTGGTTTTCAGATAAGTAATTTATCTATAAAACATATATGTATACAACTTACTGCCAGCGTCAACGCCGTGTCGAGGTCGTAACAATTATCAGTGTCATAGTTCCTCTTAAGTCTTGATACCACGTCAGTTTTCTGGCCAACAGCCTAAATAAAAAATACATTAAAAAAAAACATGATAACACCGTTTGGTTACAACTAAAAATTGACCTGAATGTTGTTATCGAACAAGTAAAAAAAATCTGTAGTGAAACACTTTTATCCTGCAAATTTATTTCGGGTTAAAATTTTTTTTTTCGTGATAAGCTTTGTTATAATTTTATACATTCATTAAGAATAAAACATTAAATATTAAAAAAATCTGTCGTAAAAATATATCCGATGTCATTTTAAAACACACACACACACACACATAGTAAAAATGCAGTTTTAGGTATTTCAAAATCCTGTAACATTTTCAAATAATTGAGCTATCTGAGAAGGTATTGTAAATACAAATTTACACGAGTTTCATGGTACAAGCAGCATCTTCGTTTATTTAAAATTCAAAGTTACATAAAAGCTACATGTATTTATTGACGCACAAACGCACACTAACTTTTGTGTATGTGTAATTTTAAGTTTAAGATGTAATAAAGTATTTGTTTGAAATGTATTGAAAGATCTATTTATACAGTAAAATATAATTTTAATAGTTTTTAAATAAAGAATAAATAAATAAATAAAAATGTAGAAAAACAAATAATAATTTTAATGACATTTGGATTCGACTGAGAAAATCTTGCTACATTTTTATTGAATGAAATGATTAGGTTCCTTCATTAAAATGTTTTTATTGATGCCTTGGTTTGGCAAATGCTGATAGTTTTTGTCAAAAATGTAAAGTTATTGAGTTATATTGGTAAAAAAAACTTTAACAAACAATTTAAGTAAAGCTAAACATGCCATATATATGTGTGTGTATGTGTGTGTGCCTGCTATAGACTTGACGATGAAGCATATTTTAACCCTGTCATCAAAAGCTTCAAAATCACGTCGCAACCAATAAAACTTGGAGATGAATAATATTAAAACATATTATGATAAAATTCCTTAAAAGTTATTTGAATGATTTTTGAGAAACATAAAACGTTTACAGCAAAATTAGGAATGAAAATGAAAATTTATTTTTAGAACTAATAGAAAGTAAATAAATACCTTTTGTACAGTTTGTGGCTGAACTAAATATGATACGCTTTCTTTAATTTGTATTTCTGTGACTTGATTTTTTAAATTCATAATTTGAACATATTCAAAAATGGCAAAACCACTAAGTCCTATCAAGACAGCAGTTAAGCAAACGATAGAAACGTTGCTGACATGTCTTTTCCCTTCCAGTGCAATGAATCCCTTCTCTTCCGTCATGATGGGGAACCTTCTGGAGTTGACCTGTGAAAACTTCGGCGAAATAGGAATGTTTTTCTGAAGTATATATATGCTAGGTAAATGTCACAGCTGTTTTAAATATGTTTATGATTTAAAAAAATAAGATTAGGGACTTGGGAATCAATTTTAATTTTGGATATAATTATTACCACAGCCGTTGCCATGCATATCACGATTCATTTTTTTGTTAAATAATATAAGCACATATAAATATTTTTTATATAATTTTTAATAACAAAATCAAAAACAACACTTTGATTGCAATACAGACCTGCCTAATCCTGAGTGACAAGTACCTATGTTGCTTTACGATTGGTCACATATTTTCTATATAAAGAAGGAAATAAAAGAAATTGATGTTTAGAAAAATACACCCAAAACAAAACATGATAATAATTATATACAACTAAAAGCAAGATACCTTTAAAAACAATTGCATAGAAAAATAAAGTAAGTGTAATAGTTAACAAATGCCAACCTTGTTACATACAAATGAAAAGAAAAACATAGAATTTATAATTTTGTGTTACTTTTAACATAACGGTTTTCAAGATTTTTATGTTTAAAATAAATAAATTATATTGAAAATCAAATCTTTTTAGTAAGAAAGAAGTCTACCGAACCAGCACACTTACGTGATATATCATTATTATGCAACCGTCAAACATATGTTAAATAACAAACCAAGCCTTTCTAACAAACATATATTAAAAGGTATATAAAGTTTATAGCAAGTATTTTTTTCAATTAGGTTTCAATTTAGTTGATCGGTGCCTAAGCTAATCAAGTTATTATTTTAATATTAATTTCAAAACTTGAAGCCAATATTTATATTTCATTCATTAGGTTTTTTGAAATCGGTTATAGGAGAAATGGTTTTTCTGAAATGAGGTTTTCTGAAATGTGCACATGGCACATATAAAATTGACAGGTATTTTTGTAATACTGGTATATTGTAATTTTCATATATCACTTTTTGAATTTAAACATAAAAATACATTGTCATATATCACTTTTGAATGTAATCATAAAAATACATTGTCATATATCACTTTTTGAATGTATTTTAATGATTAAATTCAAAACGTGATATATGACATAATTATAAGATAAATAACTTAATACATAGTTATACACTGAATGCAGTGAAATAAATGTGTTCATTTATCAAGATTGCATATAAAACTAAATTTAAGTAAAACCAAGCTTTTGAAAAGTTTTTTTTTTTTTTATTTTTTTTTTTTATTTTTTTTTTTATTATATATTTGATGACAAGATATCTTCTTTCATCGTATAAAATTCCATTTAATCAAGTAAATCAAAGGATTTGAAAAGTTTCAAAAACTAATTTATAATCAGACGACATATTTTTTCGTCAAATGATATTTATTTTAAGTCAATTCATAAAAACATGTAAGACAATATGTTTTTTTTCTGTGTATAGTAAAGGCCGTCATTCTATCAACTAGGAACCTCACAAACCCACTTTGGTATTATTTTGTGAATCAGTTTTAATAAAAAAAAATTCTGCAATATTATTCATTAAATTTGCATGTTTCGACATTAAAAAGCCAATGTAAGCATTCATGGATAACCGAAATTAATCCTTAAAAATGTAAAGACTTTTTTCTTTTAATATTTATAGTGCAAGGTCCTGTCGCGATTAACATTTTTTTTATTTATTTCAACCTTGGACTATTGTCATTTAATACTAAATATATATTTAGATCCACAACGGGTTCAAATCTATTTGTTTGACATTTTTTAAGTTAAATTTTGTGTTTGCAAATGTACTTTACTTCTAAATATCTCATTCTAAAGTGGTCATCTTTTCATTCGTTTCGAATTGTAATAATAAAAAAGACAAATTGTTTCATATTTCATACTTATTTTTACAAAAGCTTCCAAATACCTACATGAAATTTACTAATTCACTAATGTGGTATTTTCAAAGTTTGAATAATATGATAAATATATTGTTGCCATATACTTGGAATAGTCATACAGAAAAACAAAATTAGAGAATTGGAGAAATTTATACATATTATCATTAGCATTACAGGAAAGGTTTGATTTTTATCTGCAAGATTTTTGTTTTCAGAAGGCGAAATTTAGTTAATGATAATTATATCAAAATCTCATGTGATGTTTTTTAAACTTATGACAATTTAATAAAAGTTTAGCTGCGTATTCTCGGTTTTAAATCTGATAACTAAAGCTAGTAATTATGACATTTACATGAATAAACATAGTAATATATCATTTATATCTTTAATATAATGTGATAAACAAGTTAAATCTATATTGTTAACATCTGTTAAATTACTTAGAATTTAAGCCGATTTGCATATAAATGCACGTCTAAAGAAAATATCACTAATGGTATTATGAGACAAATATTAGACGCACTTCAAGCGCTTGTTTTCAATCAAAAAAATATGATATGCTTTTATCGCAGCAGGACTTTTATTTAATAAAATGCATTACTCATTCAAGAGAGTTGGACAATGTAAAGTATTGCATATAAGGATAAAACTTTAACTTCAATTATCAAAATAATATTTATAATTTTTATTCTTTGTTATTTATAAAAATATTACAGATCCGATTCACCAAAAAAATCTTTGACAGTCAATAAACTACACAGTCAATAAAAATAAGGTACTGTCCATTTTCGTTTTGCAAAATCTTGTTTGCAATGGCGTTTATAAAAAATTAATGATTTAATTTAATTCAATAATGGTTTAAAACTTATTTAAAACTAAGGTTTTTTCCCTCATGCAAAGCATTCCATAGCTGGAATTGAATTCATTAATATTCAACATTGAATTCATTAATGGTCAAATGTTTGGCTTATCTTTTTAACTTTTTCGGCCCCTAGTGTCACTGATGAAGAATGAATTTCCGAAATGTACACAAATGGCACATATTGCAGTGCGCTTAGGGCAATGTGCAGGGAAAATTCTCTAACGTGCCACGCCTGTCGTGACACGGGGTTCGGTTTTTATGGTCTCGTCCGAGGGACACAGTGACTTTCAGTTCTAAATGCCAAGTGCTACAAATTTTCAAGTATTGGTCAGACCCAGCCGGGGTTTTTACCCTGATCTCCCACATGCGAAGTGAGCACTCTACCAAATAAGCTACTGTAGTGATCCAACATACAAGATAACTCTGAATTCGGAGTGTTTAGGTTTAGATTAAGGTAGATTTAATGCATTAACTTTAGATATTTATTATAGAGTGAAATCAAATAGGTGATAAGTAGCCCATGTTCGTTTACAACATGGATATCATTTGCAAACGACATAATTTTTTATTAATTTGTGTTTAGGTATGAAAATTGATTAATATAATATGTTATGAGTTACTGGTGTAAGTTCTTTATTTAAGACAAACAATGCATTTGGGTTGGTGTTATATTCCTAGCATGACTCCTTTAGTATAATCAAATACATATAAGAACACACCTTATGATGATGTTTTCAGTTTAACAATTGTATTGATGAATATTTCAAAGCCATGATTGAATGTGTCGTTTCTGAGTTTCTTAAATATTAAATATTTAAAAATAACCAATCAATAACATTGCAATATTTGATAACACTTCAATAAAATCATATGCACCATCAAAAATTAAACTAGTATGCTGCAGTTTTATATATACTGGTCGTTTGTTGTATTGTCAAGTTAATACTCGTTTGCAATTTTTGTGTCCTTTTCTGCATTGCATATTTTCGAGAATATTTTTAATGATTTTGAACATCGCTTTTTAAAACATATTCTAAGGAGAACATGTGGTTTTATTTAAGTAGCAGCTCTTTGCTCTTTTACTTACAGAAGGGTTTACCGAAAATTTAAACAATCATAAGCTTAACCTAAAAGGGTATCAAATTTTAATTGAATATTGGTCTTCAACTGAGCAATTATTCACACACCTGTTTCACTTTTTTCCAGTTGATTAGAATATAACAGCATAAACCTATAGTTAATTGAAATTTCAGCTTGTTTACATTGTAATAAATACCTTCATTATTGTGAAAACATGTCACAATATACTTACTCCCCTGCATCCAGGAATTTGGAAGATTTCAATTTCAAAAAATACCTTAAGAGAAAAAGGTCTTTTACATTTAAAATTAGATAAAAATTGATTCTAATTTCTTTAATGTTGATAAGCATTTAGTTTGTGCGTGAGGTAAAATTCAGGCACCTGTTCCGATGGCTTGTTTGGAATAACAATTTGTCAAAGGTGTGCATTTATTTTTGTTCTTTGTTCGCCAAATAGATTTGTTTGTTATACTTGTTCCGTTGTTGTCAATGTTGGCTTTTGAATTCATTTTCACAATAGTATTATTATATGGTTGATGCATACAAAAAGCTATTTCTAGCAATCATAGATTTATGTTATATATAACACAAAAATATTTAAATTGTTATACTTATGTTTTGCAGCAAACGCTTAAATTTCACATTGTCAAAAGCATTTTTATAAACTTTTACTTATTTTTTAAACGAAAAAAAAGGATGATTCATCGAAACACCACTTTTTTGTTAAACGACTAAAAACTTCGAAAATATTCACGAACTGTTTAGGAACCCGTTTTTTGCAAGTTTTATATTTTTGTTGCCGTGTAGATTTACAAACATGTTCATAAACATAAAATGAGAAAATATTGTAAACTCCCCGTGGGTATCCATTACTCAGTAGGAAGTACTTTGTGCTGTCAGAAAAAAATACCATTAAGCAAAATTTTCAACCGTCTTAATTTTTTAATTTATTAAAAACTAAAGTTTGTTCCCTCTTGCAAAGTATTCCTTAGCTGATTTGAAATCATATAAGTTTGGAACTATAGATTCATTATTTTAAACTGTTTGGTTTATGTTATTAATTATCAACTTTTTCGGTTCCTAGTGTCACTGATGAGGAATGATTTTCCGAAATGTGCACATATGGCACATCAAAATTTAACTGGTATTGTGTGATATATTCATGTTTTTATTTATATTTATAACATCCTCAAGCTTTCAAAACGAATATAAAAGTTTTTTTGAAAAAAACTTTTTTGCACTTTTATGAATAAAATTATGAATACACTGACTAACGAAAACTTGGGATTTGAACAACTTCTAAAACTTAGTATTTGTAGCTAAAAACGAAATGTTTAAACAATTGTGTTTTTTTCTGCTTAAGTTCGATGATTAAGCCTTCGATACATTTCACATATTCCAAACGCAAGTTTACCATGACATTCACGTACGCAATAATATTAACTGATACTTAAGTTATAAAATCACAAACAATTGCCCCTTTTTATATTGTATTACAATGTTTTGCAACTTTATTTTGCGACTTCCCAAATCTAAGATATGTTATTTCTTTGTTACAAAATATTCATACCCCCAGGGTATCCATAACTCATGATCAGTTCACAGTTCTTTGGGCTGTCAGGAAATGTACCTTCTGGCAAAATTTTCAGCCGTCTTAATTTTTTTTAAAATTTAATAGAAACTAAGGTTTGTTCCCTCATGCGAAGCATTCCTTGGCATCATTTCGGAACTTTGAATTAAATCATTTTCAAATGTTTGAATTATATTTTTCGGCCCCTGATGAGAAATACATTTTTGAAATCTGCACATATGGCACATCAAATTAAACAGGTTATTTTGTTAAATATTAATTTCTATTCAGGTCACTAAAGTAAGGATTTTTCAACATTACTTTTTCTATCCATTCGAAAGCTTCCAGGTTCATAAATGCAATTTTGTGCTAATAATGAATTTTGACAATATCAAAAAACATAGAATATATCTGGATAATAAAAACAAACAAAAGCTTTTTGGGAGCAATATTTAATTGTCCTGTTATACAACGTCTTTCTTTCGTTTCTTTCTTACTTTTTTTTCTCTTTTTTTAATTGGATCAAATACTACAACATAGCACTTTGTGAATCTATATATGATTATTACAACTTATAAAATAGCATTTAAACACTGCCAGAACTAATTAGTTTCAAATTTATTTGATAGAAATTTAATGGAGTTTTAAAAAATATATTAAAGTTTTTTTTAAATTTTTTTTCTGCTTAAAATAAAGTTTTTGATGCTAAAAATTGACATTTGTGAAAGGAAAGAAAGAAAAATAAAAAACCTATGTTTAATGTTTCTTTAAAAAATCATGTTTCAAATTCATTTTATCGGTGGAACCTCGGTAATAAAAGCGAAGCGTTTTATATATTCGTTTATGTAACCCACATCATATATCCATAGACAAAAACAAAGCTTGGCTACAGGACTATCGACCATCATGTTGACGAAAGAGCTTACCATTAGGTTTCTCGAAGATATTCAACTGAACGATTACCAATTTCAATAAAACAAAGTATCCAGTTATAGTCAGCAACAGGACAAAATGGAACTATTAATTTAAAGCGGCATTGGAAAGAAGTTCGTGGATTAAAATGCCGTGAACATAATATTTTATACATTTTGGGTACCAAAAGCCTAGTTGTATAGCACTAAGAAAACAAACTTAATGAAGTGATTAAATCTTGACTATTTATCATTAAAATAACAAATAAAAATATCACTTTTAATTACCTGCAGTATGATAAACGGAGCAAACATTAGAAGGTTGAAAAATGTTTACCTACGAAAACCATATTCCTCGTTCAAACATTGTTTTGTCGGCTTTACATTGCCGCATTTACATAACAACTAATAGAAGTTAATGTAGGTGAAAAAACAAATGTAAAACACCAAATAACAATGGTTCTTTTGTGATGGTCATTTTTGTCAATGGAATTAGTTTTAGAAAATAAATACTTTGTAATCGTAAACTAAAGATGTGGCAAAATGAGTATAAAATGTTCTTTCTTAAATAAAAACGCATAACGCAATAAAAAAAGTTTTGATAGTTGAAATAATTTTATTGTAAAAAGTGACTTATTCGAAAAAGACACTGTAATATTTCTTAACGTCGACATCAAACTTCTCATTTGTCAGAAAATGAAACTTTTAGCAAACTTTTCAGCCGTTTTAATTTTTTTAAGTTTAATTGAAACTAAGGTTTGATCCCTCATGCAAAACATTCCTTAGCTGGATTTGTTTTCATATAATTTGGAAGTTTGGATTCATTAAATTTCAACAGTTTGGCTTATGATTTTTATCTATCAATCTTTAAGGTCCCTAGTGTCACTGATGAAGAATGATTTTCCGAAATGTGCATACATGGCACATCATAATTTAACAGGCATTTTTGTTATATATTTATTAACCCTATTTGCAAATATCCATCTTTTATTTTCAAAACTAATGGTACAGTGCAAATGTCCATATTGAACTGAAACCTACATAAATATCAAACCTGCATTAATTGAATTTTATATCTTTTTTGGTTCGTAAAGTTATAGTAAAAATAAAAAGTATTAACTTAATTTAATTAGGAAAATTTCAAAATGAAAGTTATTTATTTCATATTTATATATTTGTTTTTCTATTTAGAGTAAAAACATTTGATACTCTAAAAAATTCAACTCTTAATGAAATCAATAATTTACGGAAAAGTATTTTAGAAATATTTCTGTGAAGCAGAAAAAAAACTGTCCCATTGTTGGCTTATAAGTTATTATTCAATCATTTGATTGCCTTGATATTGAGCGCTATAGCTTATTCCAAAATGATTTCATAGCAATATGTTCAGAAAAGCCAAAGACAACACTCACAGTAATGTTTTGCTTAAAAAGTATGTAGTTTACACCTAGTTTATCATTTGGTTATACATATCACTGATTATTTTCAGCTTGGTTTATGCATTTTATTCTTTACGTGCGCCTGTATTGTCCGTTGTTTATTGCACCAAGAGTGGTTAAAAAGCTTATGTACACTTTTCTTATTATGTAAAGACAAGGATTCTTGTCGTTTGCTATGGTATGTACTTAGACATATCAAAGAGTTAATTATTACTAAATGAATAAAAAACATTTACTTTGTCTTATTGAATGATAACATGAGTACCTGACTAAGTTCTTAATTCTAGTCAAACAATAATATTAGTAAAATATTCCGTTATTATTTCTTCATTCTCAATATTGTATTTAAATACAGTATATTTATTTCTCAATTCACCGATCAACCTACGATATTGAAACTTTTCTTATATGTAACAACATATTACTTTATATTTTAAAAATTCATTTAACAGCCTAGCTTACAAATTCCTTCCAAATCTTAATAGAAACCTTTAATTTTTACAATATATAATTTGGTTTAAAAAGCATTTTTGTAACGCATATATATATAGTCCCATTAGACAGAAATTTATGTTGCGTAGAAAGTTTTACCACAGGTGTAACCTTGATATTCCCAAGCAGAACAATGAAGTCAAGTGCTTTGTAAAAGTAATTGCCTTTTGTGTAGCTAACTATACCACTTGCCACGTGCGAAAACCAAATTTTAGAATAAAATAAAAGATTCAAAATCCAAAATTATATGACATGTATATATTTTAGCTAGAAATGTTTATTATAATCCTTAAACCATGTTGACAATTTTTATACCTGGTCCTTACATAAAACAGCCGTTTATACAAATCAACACTTGTTGTAAAAAGATAGAAAAGAGTAACCAAAACAAATGTAGGATAGCAACGGCTTAACATTATAATACAAAAGTTAAATAACTTTTAATTAAATTTTCTTTTTTTTTAAACATTATTATATACATGTATAATTTATTTTATTCAGCAAGCTTTTAAAGAGTAAGTCTGTTTTGGTTTTGTTTTAAATTCTTCAAAGTTCTTCAATAATCATATTTCTATTAAAATTATTATATCATTAAAGATAAAAAATGTCTTCCTTAATCAAGTTGAGTAGTTTAAGGTAAATGCTTATATGCTTCTTATAAACATTGAAAAAATATTTTCTGCTAGGATAAGTTTAAGTTATGTTTCGCTGATCAACTACACTAATATGTCTAAACAACGTGCCGTTTTTGATGTTTTTAATCTTAATGATAAGGAATCTATAATTTTGTAATTTGTCATACCGGTATGGTAGAGCAAATACTTAAAGTAATGTTTTATAACTATGCATATTGAATACCTTGATTTGGTTGTTTTAAGCTCTCGTAGCTTCACCATTCATTTGAAATATTTAATGCATGATTCGAACACACACGATAGGCGCTATTTGTCGACATTCATTTCAAAAGCGCTAGGAAATACAAAACTTATATGAACTTCTGAAGCTAATTAACCTTTACACATCCGGAAATTGATTACTAGTTCCATCTTTTTACTTATTTTGTTTGTCATATTTCGCTATTATTAAAATATTTGTTCTAATCATGTTTTACCAAGAACAATCTTGACCGAGATATTGGTATAAAAGTCTCATAGAAAATGTAATTTTGTTTTTCATAACGTTTTAATTGTCTCCACTGCAAGGTGCATCATAATATCAAACATATTAGCTTTATGATTAAAATATTACATTTTGTTAAGTATAAACACAACGGCTAACAAAAGGTCAAAGAATGAATTAAACAACTATACTAAATATTATTCTTAAAGGTCATGTATTTATTTATTTTTTGAATAAAGTTGGTTTACAAAATTTTATTTTTATTTTGAAAATTAAATATTGCAATTGGAAAAAGTGACGAGATTTAATTTATTGCATAATAAATATATAACACAAATACCAGTTAAATTTTGATGTGCCATATGTGCACATTTCGGAAATTCATTCCTCATCAGTGACACTAAGACCGAAAAGTTTGATAGATAAAAAACATAAGCCAAACATTTGAAACTAATAAATCTTAAGTTCCAAAACTATATAAATCCAAATCTTTTATATAAATTATATAAATCAAAACTATTTAAAATATTCAATTCATATGTTATTTTTTCTTCCAATATGTGACATCCCATGGCAATACTTTGGAATAATCACATACGATCTTTATATAAACTTCATTTTGTGCTTGGCCCGGAGAAAGATCTTGAACATTCCACATGTTCTTTTCTACTTCAGGAACTGAATAACCGTACATTAACGGCGTTTGATTTGTTAGACGGAAAGATCCAGAAGAAGGATTAAAGGAATCTGTTCCATAGGGCCTGTACATTATTTTGCATTCACGTCCGCATTTATCAGCACCTGCTATTGTAAATGTCGTATCGCTGTCATTTGTTGGTTTCTTCGCTGCCATGTAAACCGTCGCGGTAGATAATGGTAAACGAGTGTCAGTCATAGCAACTTCTTGGTACTCTCCATAGTAATTCAAGCCATTTGTTTCGACAATAATATTGTCAAATTTATGCATAGCTTTGCATTTCTCATAAGTTTCTAGTTCTTCTCCTTCGGGGCTTGTTGCTACATCAGAATCAGCACTTGCTTCATAGATATCACTTTCTTCAAATTTTTTGTCTTTTATCCTTCTTGTTTTAGCAATACCATGGCCAGGGGGTCGAAACTGAACGACTTGTACAGGGAAATAAACCCATCTGTCAGTATCACAAGAATCACCGACACAAAAATTGTTGACAAATCCGAAATTAGTTTGTCCCCTGCATGACATATTAATATACTCAGTTTCACTAAAGGATACGCATCGAGCAGATGACTGGTTACACCACAGGTATTCTGAATTACACCCTGATGTGACATTTTCAGAACAAGTTGGTCCGTCTTCATATTGATATATGCAGTTTGTATAGTATTTTGATTGCCCCTGCATATGCGTATAGTTCGCGAATCCGGAGAGTAATCCGGGCGCATGGAAAGGAGAATAGAGAGAGGTCCAGTCATTTTCTATGTCAACCCCAGCATTCTCGGAAACCTCTCGAAATTTCTGATAAACATAATCAACAAAACAGTGATAAATATAAAATAATGGATCATATGCAGCTGTATTTATTCTCCCAAATATCCCATCTACAAATACATGTTGAGCACCATGTTTAAATTCAAAGTTATATTGGAACGCAGCTGTTGGAGTTGATATTTCTTCCATACGCGTTCTTGTCAATAAATTCTTCAGATAATCTTTGTCAAACAAAGAACCAAACTGTCCAATATTTCTAAAAAGGGGACCAGCAGGTGTATGCCAGTTTTTGAATGGACCGGTTACTACCACTCCATCAGCATTTCCCATTAATTCGGCACTCCATATAACCGATTCTATTGGACTATTCATTTCTGCGTCAATGGTTACGTCCCAATATGGTAGTGTAACACTAGGGTCTAGTTCACGTAGAGCACTTTCATACCTAAAAGAAAGAGAAAATAATTTTTTGCATTTAAACACCCGAATTACGATTCCGATATTGAAGCCAGTTACAATTTTCAACAATTCAATACCTGACCCAACGGAGATTTTATAATTAGTACATTTATAATCTCTTGTTTCATTGTAATATTTTCTTCAATTTTTTTGCTTTTTGTTGCGTTTTAAATGGATCTATTTCCACAATCATAAATAATTTCAAATAGAACAAAAACATGCCAGTCCATGTCCAAATCACAATTCAAAAATAAAATTAAAACACGTAGGCAGATAATATACTCACAGTATGAGGAACATTCTATGCCAAGGTAAAAAGTTTGGTCCAAAATGTGCAGTAGGGACATATGCTCCAGTATGAAATGATGCCAAATAGTCATATCTGTTTGTATCCAAATACTGAAATAGGGAAAATGTAAATAAAACCTGAATAATATTGTTGTGACATTACAAAGAAACAACTTTTAAAATAACCTAAAGAAAGTATAAAATGCATTAAATTAACACCGATTATAAAACTATTGGTTAACAAAGGTATAAAATATTCAAGCACAGAGCGTCTACTCAAACTGGTTCTTCATGCATAGCTCAAAATCAGTAAAGATCAGATATTACATTCAACTGTTACAGTTTTTAACTTTAATTATCCACTAAAAGTTATATTTTGAGATTATTAATTAAGTTTGCTACAATTAAGTCGCTGTAATAAAATGCAAAAACATAACAAAAAGAAAAATGCGTTTGTCTATAATCTTAAGAAACGGATGACTTTTCTGAAACAAGCAGATTAGGTTTAAGACTTGGACTTGTATGTTTGTGTTTTATTGTTATTTTTTTCTGTTTACATATTTGATTTTATGATACTTACAGGTGTCACTTTCAGTTGGTTAATTGCATCAGTCAATGTTTTCCATTCTGCTTTTGACAAACATCTGATTTCTCTCCTTACTCGAGGTTGTGTTTTACATTCGTCTTTTATTTCCAAGTTTGTTAGTAAATTCTTGAACCAGTCTACCTGTGGTTCGGTGCTTGAAGAGTTGGTTGTGTCGTTACTTAATACATGACTATTATGATATGTCATATTTAGTTTCATAGAACATTTTTCTTTACAATGCCAAAATATCATATGCCCGACAATGTGGGTTGCATTCACTTTTGCTGCTATTTTGTCATAACATTCTTGATAATCATCAGGTGTATTATTTGTTCGATTAACGCATTTGAAAACACTAAACCATACAAAAAAAGAACAACGATGACCTAAAAGAGAAAACATTTAGTTACTATTAGCTGTAAACAAGTATTTATATAAAGCAAATTAAAAATACAAGATGACAATCAAAGAAGATCCGCAAATTTTTTTGGGATAATTTTAGTAACTCATCAAGACACTTAATATCATTTCCGGTATGTTTGGAGTTTTTCATCAAGTAGGTCACTAGGTTATAAATTAACATAAATATATTACAAGCAAGTAGATAGACGCTCCATAGCCTTGCAAGTGAAAACAATTGTTAGAGAAAAGGATGAAATAATTACATTTGTGTTACAAAGCAAATTGACTAATAAAGATAATTGGTGAACAATTATGAAAGGTAAAAAACATATGTCCGTATATGTAATATATTTTATATCGTAAACTTAATATTGTGTTATCCTCTATATACCAAGAGCATAAAACGCGTTTCATCGTATTCAGTCCGTAACTGAGTACCGATTCTTCAGGATATTTCTATCTATACAGTTAATTATACAGTAGTATTTAGAAATCATCAGTACATGTAAACTTTTTTTATTTTATTCTTTATATCAGTGCTTAAGGGTTATTTTCAGTTCTAAGAATTTTTAATACTAGTGTAATTTTTATTTTCTCCATTCCATTCGAACAGCATCTTTTCCTAATTGTTCTGCGGCTGATATAGAACCAGCTGAATATTTTAAATAAATCAAATGGAATAAATACCGGAAACATTATCTAGGGGATATAAATGAATGTACATTTTGTAACTTGGTATCGCTATTTTGTTTTTGCACAGTGATAATGTAATAATTGTATCTTCAAATGGCATTTTATAGTAATAAAGGTGTCTTCGAGAGCCCAAAACTTTCACACATTAAAATAAAAGGTTGTTTATAATATTAAATATCAATTCTAAGTCTACATGACTATTTTCAATTTTTAAATTATCTGTACGTACCTTTATGGCCATACTTAATATACCGTTAGTATATCTTTTGTGACAAACTGGTACTTTACAAAACTTAATTATGTCCCTTAT
The DNA here is from genome assembly GCA_029721355.1 of Tegillarca granosa. Classification (NCBI taxonomy): domain Eukaryota; kingdom Metazoa; phylum Mollusca; class Bivalvia; order Arcoida; family Arcidae; genus Tegillarca; species Tegillarca granosa. The sequence continues at coordinate 16,459,087 of CM056603.1, read as the reverse complement.
ATAGCCCTTTAGCAGGGGGTTTGGTTAAAACGCAATATCAATAAAGAACAATAAAAACATGTTATAACATCATTACATAATTTTTTAACTTTCATTTTCTTTTATATTCTAAACGCACAAAGGTAACAGCTTAAGTCATAAATCGAAAACAATAAAGAATAATTTTTATGGTATTAAACATAAACATATTATTAAAAGCAAACTAAATCTTAAAAAAGTTAGATGGTTGAATGTCCGAATCAAAATTACAATAATCACACCATTGAATACTAAATTTTTCATTACATCCAAAGCTTGTCCAAAATAAAGAACATCTGTGTTCCATATTGTTTGGTAAAATAAGATTTGTGTCTCTGTAATGAAGCTTTTAGGTTCATATGTTTGTAAAATAAAATAAAATAAATCATTATGGTTGAGAATTTCTATGAAGAATTATAACTAAAGATTTGGTCACCGTGATGGTATTGAATAAAAATTTTATCATTTTCTTGCATTCTGTTTGGCTAAAATGTTACAGTTTTTTTTTGCTAAAAGACTGTTTTGACTACAACCGGAACTACTTTTTTGAAACAATTGAAGAATAAATTCATACGCATTGTTGTTCACATTAAACTAATTTGTGGTTTAAATCATTTAATGTTTTGCATTCGGCTTTCGTTTTTTGGTATTTTCTAATTATGAAATTTAATTCAAGCAATGTCTTTAATTTTTGTTTTGTCTATCGAGAAATAACTTGAACTAACCCGTTACGCGTGATTAACGCAAAATGCAGACTTCATTCAAGTTATATCTCAATACACCAAAACACAAATTAAAACAATGCTTTATTAAATCAAACACAAACGTGCCGGTTCATGTTCAAATCACTATCTCAAAAGCAATTTAAAATCTATGAAAACTGGCAAATGCAGTAAAACAGGAGAAGTGAGAACGGGTGCCTCAAAATGTGAACACCTCTTGTCTGAATAGCAAAAAAGACGTTGGTTTATGTATTTGAGATACACAGATATGTGATATTATTTTCAAAAATTAATAGAAATTCATTTCAAATAGAAACACTTTTAGGGCATTCTAAAATATATAACCTTTATCGTTTTCAGCAGTGTAGATATAGGAATTTATCCTATAGATTCATTATTGTTCAACTGTTTGGCTTATGTTTTTTACATATCAAACTTTCGGCCCCTAGTGTCACTGATGAGGAATGATTTCCGAAATGTGCACATATGGCACATCAATATTTAGCAGATATTTGTTATATATTTATTTTTAAATTGTTACATGTGGTTGCATATTTTTAAATTGACCCTTCATATTGATTTCATGAAACATTTTTGCTTACTATACATTTCTGACTTACACATTCTGACATATTATACAAAGTTTTTAGAAATACTCAATAACATTCTAATACTTTTACTGTTTTACATCCAATGCAGTTGAGCTGTTATAATAAATCGAAATGATATTGATTTATTGTCAAAAATGCAATTTAAAAGGTGGATGAAATATAATTTCTTATTAAGAGGTGCTTACCCCTTCCGGAGCACAAGGCCTCACTTCCTTGATGGAAGTTCCCGCACATAACTAAATTCGCCGCTTTCAAAGTTTTTACCTTGTTTTTGGGATTGTGATTTGGACATGGAATGGTATGTTTGTGTTTTATTTTATTATTACAAACCTTCTAAAAATATTGTTTTACGAAAATATACAATTGTCGATAATCACAAGAAGCACCTCCGATAAAAATGGACTTTTTAATTTCATTTTATTAGTTATTATAAAGTTACAAATGCAGTTACGTGTATTTCAAAGGAAGGGACTTGATATCGTTTAGTACACTTTCTTTCCATGTTAAAGTTAGTATTTTAATGAAATGTTATTAAAAAGAGGTTAGGTATAAACTAAATAAAGATATACCATTCACATAAAATAGTACTATGTAGCAGAGTGAATTTTGTTAAAAGGGTGAAAGGAATTGTACTTGACAATAGCCAACAGAACAATAAATTGACATATTTTAAACACAAATTATTGATATAAACTACTAATCATACAAACTAGAAATTACTGATAAAAAATAGTTTCCAACTGGAGTAAATATAAAGTTTGATATTGCAGTACTAGTATAAAACCCTCAATCATCAAACGTGATTTATAAATATAGTTAAATTATTTCTCATTGCCAATAAATGTAATTCTGCTATAGAAACCTGGTCTTGTCTTTACTTCTTAAAAGAAGATAATTCTTCTTGTTGTTTTTGAAAAAATGTAACAGCTGTTATTTTAAGTTTAACTTATAGTTTCTTGTGCTTGACCCAGACCGACGGGCAACCATAAGGTAAATTACATTTGGTTCAAATATTTTTGCAAACTCTCATTCCACCTTAAAGAATTCAAACATAATTTCTTTTTCTTTTTCTGTCATTTCAGTACAACTTAAACGCTTTATCTTACAAGTAATAACTGTTAAACAACTATGCTTCATATGTAATGAAAGAAGTTTTTTTAATTACTATTATGTTTTTATATAAATAAAGAAAATACACACTGGTAAGCTGATTTGGTTTAATTTTTAGGTACATATATACAATTCTTGCAACAAATACCGTCAAAGTTTTAATAATGCAATAATCCTTTTTATACATGACACAGGTTCTAGCATGTTTATTTATATTGATTTAGGCCTTTAAAAAGATTGCAAAAAAGCCTTGATCACTCTGATATCAGTAATTGTTTATAAAGAACATAAAAAGAGGAATCAATAAAACCAAACAAATATATACTAGTCCATGTCGGAATTACAATCTCAAACTTAAAAACAAAAATTGAAAATCTAGCTAATTTTGTTAAAACAAGTGAACTGCCACCAGAGAAGTGAGGCCGGTTGCTCTGGAAAGATGTGACCTTCTGTGTAGCTAGCCACACCGATACGTGCAAAATGAAAAGAACGCAGGACTATGGGAAGCCAAGTCCATATTGAGTGGCCACAAAATTTTTTGAAGACGTTAATAAGCGTTGACTTGCAATATCCTGAAGTCACTTGCTTTACTGTAAGCATTTTATTTCACTGTAGAAAGGTCCAGTTGTGGGACCAGTGACATGAAAAAGCTCATAAATGTCGATGTTGGAAACAAGCCCGAATTATTATAGACGACACAGACCAAAAAGGGTTTAAAAATGTACATATAAACATTTAATCTGATATTTATTCTCTTATAAAATAACGTCCTAAACTACCGCTCATATCCTGTAGCTTGGAATAGTAACTCAAAAGATATTAAAACTAAGAGTGTTATAAAGGAAACGCAAAGTAATTGCTAAAAAGGTGATTGCTGCTGAATGTAACAATGGTTATACAGAATTAATTTAACATTTTAACCACGAAAGAAAAAATTTGAAATATGTTTACGTTACACTCAATCTAAATTGATCATCACATTTCCTTAATTTTGTCTTGTTAAGGACTACACGACAGTCATTGAATATTGAAATACATGTATCAAGATCAAAACAAATACTTAAAATTGATTTTCATAAGTTTAATATGATGTAACTAAAACCGCAAATTTATTAAAAGAATAAGGCATCAAAATGTGAAAACAGCAAAATATGAAAATGGTGTAACCCGTTGTCACTTTTGATAAAAATTTTCACATGAGCCTTTTAAACACTGGTATCTGCATTTTTATTTTGTAATGTAGATGTAAGTGCAACCTTATTGTGTTCAGATGAATATGTACTAGATATATAATACAAATACCAGTAAAATTTTGATGTGCCAGATGTGCACAAGGTAATTCTTTAATTTATCGTTATTTTGAATGAATTTGTTTAAATTATAGATTTTCTGTAAATTTAAGGTATGATAAAAGTAAAGTTACCGAATATGCATTCGAATGTGTTAATGTAACAGGTATTTGTGATATATTTTACTACCCCTGAGCGGTTACCGCTGCTGGTCGGGTAAACTCCCCGAGGGTACCCATAACTCAGTAGGCAGTACTTTGTGCTGTCAGAAAATATACCATTTGGCAAAATTTCAGCCGTCCTGATTTTTTAAATTTATTTAAAACAAAGGGTTGTTCCCTCATGCAAAGCATTGCTTAGCTGGATTTAGATTCATAAAAATTTGGAACTTTAGATTCATTAATTCTGAACTTTTTGGCTTATGTTTTTTATCTATCAAACTTTTCTACCCCAAGTGTCATTGATGAGGAATGATTTTCTGAAATGTGCACATATGGCAGATCAAAATTTTACAGGTATTTGTGATATATATTTACAACTTTTGTTAGCATTTTACAATTTTAATTTGTCTTGCATGTGGACTGCTGTACAAAGGTACTTAAAATAGCTTCAACAAATATAAATTAAAGAACAACAAGCTCTGTATGCACATGTACATTGTGCATTATGTGTTTTTCTTTTCTTGTTATCTTAATGTCTGTTTTATCATTCCTTGTTTTATGCCTTTCGTAGTCTTGGTTTCGTTGGCCTTTGCAAAATACCTTTTCTTCTGTTGCAAATTTCTTTCGTCAATCTATTTATTTATTCATTATTTATATTATTTATTGTTCTATTTATATTTTTAATTATTTTATTATTATTTTTTTTTGTATCATTTTTTTTCTTATTATTGTTGATTTTCAACTTTTTGAAATAAAAATATCACAATCTTTCATTTAACAGATTTGTCCTTCTATATGATCAAAAAATAAACATTCACGTATGAAATGCAAACAAAAACATTATTGTCATGAGTTGCATCAGTTTAATATCTTTTCATTGAATATATTTTCAACTACGTTTAACAAAACTTCTAAGAATTATAGGGTAGTCAATTTCCGCAGTAAAAAAGCAATATACCTTTTATACATGATACTACTTTGTTACAGTAGAAACAAACGAATACCAAAAACTCTCACAAAAGTGTAATAAACTAGAGGTGAATATGTAACAAATACCTGCTAAATTTTGATGTGCCATATATATTTCAGATAATCATTCCCCTCAGTGGCACTGGGGGCCAAAAGTTTGATGGATAAAAAACATGCACTTAACAGTTGAAAAGTAATGAATCTAAAGTTCCAAAATTCAACTTTTTGTGATGTTCTTCATGCAGTGAGTAACATCAGATGTGCAAGTACAAAATGTAAAATTGTTTAATGAAACAGCGCCTATTTAGATTTGAACAAAAAGTCTGGATTGTATATCGTGATATAATTAAAAGACGGTCGATTTCTTTGCAGAAGATTGTAAGCGTGAGAAGAACAAAAGTAATTTGATAATATATTTTCATTCGCTATTGCTGTTTTTTTAACAAAAAGTTTTTGATTATGACATATTGATTTTATCATTTCGAAGATTGCTAAATTTGGACGACCTGAAAACACTTAAATATAGCAAATACCATCAACAAAATGTTGAGGTGTTTGATAAACAACATATTTGTTGTGTTTGACAATGTAAGTTTCCAACAAACAATTGGTATACCAATAGTAATAAATAGTGCACCTTTGCTTGCTGATTTGTTTCTTTATTCATATAAATCAGAATATTGCGAAACCTTGTCAAATCTGGAGAGAAGATTCGCTAAATCATCCAGCTGTTCATACAGATATACAGAAAATGTTCTGTCACTTTTTAACCCAAAAGTTAAAGAATATGTAAATGTCATTTATTCTAGTGAACTCGAAAATAAAAATACGACTTATTGCCTTTGTTTTGCCTAATATTTGGAAGTATATCTCAATTATGACAACCACGAACAGTTACATCTGATACTACAGTGAAACTTGTGAAACCCGGACCGGCTCCGTTCCTTGAAAAAAATCCGGTTTTCACAGGATCCGGTTTATTAAGGTTATTCGCTAGAGTTCACTGCCCTTGATAATAAGTAGCAGATCCATTTATGTTATCTCCCTTTGGGATGTGTAGCCATGGGTAACACGTGTACATGTGGTTTATTGGAAACTATAAACTTAAAATACAACGTAAAGTGATAATCTAAAATTTTTTGGGTAGGTTGCTTGTATTTTAATGTTTTATTAATCTCAAATAAACTATCATGAAATGATAGACGGGTGGATCAGACATCACCATTATGATGAATTACTTGAAATATGACGTATATCATAAAGTTTTTATGGTAAGTAACGTGTATTTTAAGTTGTTTTTATTTTGATGCAAACATATCGGCAAAAATGCAGGTGCGCTTTCTTCTGCTGGAGGATGTAGGTCAACGTAACTAAAACTCAGCCAAAACATTAAATTGCTTGAATTTACTGACATGGTACATAATCAATGTTAGGTTTATGTCGATTTATGATAAAAACTGCCATTCCATTGTAAACAAACTTGTTTTCTTTATTTTTCCATCATATGATTGCGCAGAATGTTTTATCTATACAAAGCGCATTTCAGTTGTTCGATTGAGAGCCGAATAATTTCAGGATTCAAGGTCATCTTAACTGCGACTATCCTGTTCAATTATTTTCTTGACTGAAGCTTTGTGTAACCTCAAAACTTATTAAAATATCAATCTTGACTGAAATTTTGTCAATTTATGATAGCGGTGAAAGTTGTGAAGCTGTGATATCGAGTCATACCAGCAAAATGAACCAACAAAGATGTTCCTTTAAAAATTAAAGCGTTACAATCGAACACAAGCGATTTCGGTTGACTGATCTCTTTCATCCGATAATTATTGTTTATTTGTGACACCTTTCACACGTGTTAATGTATACTCAAGCGATTTGATGACGGTAATAATTTGTATTTCTTACAGTTTTGTTTTACTCAGAAGTTAAATGATGTTATTTATGATATCGGAAATTACTTTATTTGTAGTTAATGTTTTTATAATACCGGAAATAACAGTCATTTTGTTACAAATTTGCAAGTTTAAAAAATTTCAATAAAATTCTCGGTTTCGGATTCGGTTTTTTTTTTTCATTATCAGAAAATCGATGCCGGTTTACGAAGGTGAAAATATATAGATTTTTTATGATCCGGACGGTGAAATGCGTCTGGTTTTCAGAATTCACAGGATCCGGTCTATTAAGGTTTCTATCATATAGAATAAAGAAGAGAGTAAATCGGGACAAGCATACACATCCGGTTTTCACAGGATTCCGGTTTTTCCAGGGTCCGAATTTCACACGTTTCAATGTATACGACTAACGTGATGACTTCAATTTTTCTGTCGTCAACTTTCCGTTTCTATAAATTAATAATCCTGCTTCAACTATGTATGGTGTATTTGTTTTACAGTTTATACGGTATGGTAGAGCTTATTACCATTACGGGTTTTCTACAATGAAGTAAGCTGCTTACAAATTAATTGTTGACTGAAGGATATTGTAAGCTTAGGCTTATAAAGGCCCTTTAAAAGTTTTATAACCGTCATTATTATATTGTTTAAAAGTATGAAGTATGATTGTTCAAAATTACACTGGATATATCTAAGTCACCTAAGTCCTATGTTCCTTTTATTCTAAAAATTTGTTTGCATACATGCGCTTACCCTTCCAGACCTACTTTCTAGATGGATGTTCACGTGTAGAACTGAATTGGCTTTTTTTTTTTTTTTAAAAACTTTATTTAAAATTTAGTTCATGTAATTGTGGTGTTATGACAAACACTAACATACAAGTACACGTTCAAATCACAATCCTAAAACACAAAAAGTTAACCGAATGTCCAAGAAGGGTAACACCCTTATGTCGACACGTGTGAAACTAAAATTGAAAATAAAAGGAACTATGGGATATCAATTATATAAAGCTCAATTTTGGATAGAACGACTTCAAATTTTTAACAGTATTGAGATGACAGCTATACAACTTTCTGAAGGCCTCGATAAGCAAAATTATGTAATATTTCTTAATCATCAATTTATTTGTAAACAGCTACCTTCGTTGTAGTTCCGTTGTAGGAACAAGCCCAACCATACCTGATTATCTGTGAAACAAAAACACCATAATCAGGAGGGTCAGATATATTGTTGAATTCTTTCACTACCTTAAAACCTTTTAAATACTTTTCTACTCATTCGTGATCATAATTACCCTTCAAATATTTATCTAGCTAATTATCAGAGAAGGAAATAAAATCTGATAAAAATGAACTTGGCAACAGTCGACGTAACTAGAAAATCGAAAGAATAAAAGTAAATGATATAAATTGCAAAAACACAAGATAAAAACCAGCAAATATTTAGACAACTTGAAGATTGATTAAAGTGGGATTATTTTTCATGTTCTTAGTAGCAATATCAGTTATTCATGTATTCTGGACTTTTCTATTCTATGTTTTTTCTGGTCAAACATTTATTTATCAATGGATTAAAGAAGATGTTATATCTAAACTTCTGCTAATCACAAAAACCCAATTTCATTATATATTGTTAGTGCGTAACATATTTGTAACTAATTAAAACATGATGGTTACAGTCTTTTGAGAAACTTGTTCATAATTTGTTTAATATTCGCACGAATTTGAAAATTAAAATTAAATTTTGATTGTTTAAATCTGACAAATCGTTTTTAATGCTATTGAAAGTTAAAATAAAAACGGTGGTCTATGCTTTGTTGAAAGTGTTAAATGAGCTTTAGCAGATGCCTGCTTCTGAATATGAGATTATGACAGTTCTTATTCTATTCATAAATTATAGATATAGTTACATAATTTTTATTCATTTTTCATATCATAAACTTTAGTAAAATGGGCGGATAAGCTATCACTAGTTTTCAATAAGTTTAGTGTCTTTTGGAAGTACTCTACTACTTTTTTAATAGGTAACAATTCGTAAATGTCACATGGCCGTTCAAATTAGAAAACTTCCTAATCAGGGGACAATGCATCCCTTCGTCGTTTGCCAAATTACTCTACTGTGTCAGCTCCTTGGTTCCTATTGGTATTACAAAATTCATTGTTAATCTGCAACCCTGTTTTTGAGCCAAACCAAATGCTGCTGTAACTTTATCCATTGTCTGAAGATTTTGTCTCATTTGTTCTTTGTTGCCCTTGCTTTTGCATTGCAATTTAGCAAAAATACCCGTTTTAGTTTTGCTGTGCCAGATTTGCACATTTCGGAAAATCATTCCTCATCAGTGACACTAGGAGCGAAAAGTTTGATGGATAAAAAACACTAGCCAAAAAGTTGAAAATTAAAGAATCTCAAGTTCCAAAATTGTATTATTCCTAATCCAGCATGAGGGAACAAACCTTAGGTATAAATATATTCTAAAAACTAAGACGGCTGAAAATTGTGCTAAATGTTATCTTACTTGTACACATTGTTCAGCCAAGTTTGTTTTCTGAATATATTTTATGTATGTGTTTTAACCTATTTCATATGTGATAAGAACAACATATTTCAAAACTAATTAAAACATTAAAATCTGAAAATCTTTATTAGATAAATTTGCCACACATTGTGCATACATTTTAAAATAGCTATGGTATAATACAATTCCTTTGTAATGTTTATACTACCACACCAATCCTGAAATAAATAAATTGATATAAATTAAGATCTTCTGTAGTAGAATAGAAATACCTCGCGAACGTACAGATAGTAGCACCACACAACTCAACCAGTTTCACAAAACCTCTATAAGTTTACGTAAGTCGGACTTCGTATTAAAAATCCATTAGTCTGTGAGTGAGAGAAAAACAAACTAAAATATTTCATGTAATATTTGTGCAGAATTTTTATTTTATTGCGCAACTTTAACAAAAAGAGTTGTCTAGATTAAGGGAAGAATAAGTTAACCTTAATTTATTTAACATTACCTTTGGAATTAAAGAACTATTACATGTAGAATATAAAAACTACTTTCCATAGTGTCATCAAACTGCATAATCATAATTTTTTTAAATTAAGCAAAGTTTATGCCTTCTTTTCAAACCTCCGTTTTACCGATTTTTAGTCTGGAATGAAAAAATGCAATCACTACGGCATTAATTTTAATGTCAAGTTTTTATTTTATAATCTAACGCCCGAATTTAAAAAAAATAACACCGCTTGTTTAATTTTCTCATCTGTTGGTGTCATAGTAACATTAGATTGATGTTCATTATAACTGAAAACTGACTGAAGTTGAAGTTCTTTATACTATGTACAAAAAACCTTATCCATTTATGCCAAACAATTTCTGAAAGATTTTTTGAATATGCTCTGACATTATTTATAAATTAAGATGGTATTTACTACATATATCTTCATTATACATACGGCATTACAGATTATAGTACAAGGTACAGATAAAATTATTTTTCATATCTTGAAGCTTAAATAACGTGAGAATGAAAAGAAGTAATTATTTATTATGTATAACTTCTCAGTCAAGATTTTCAATTTGTATCAAGGTGGTTTTTTCCTGAAATGGTAGAGGAAATAAGAGTACCCTGAAAATAGAACGACCTTCAGTAAGCGAACTACGATCTGCAAAAGCGGGATTTAACCTATGCTGTGAGGGCCCCTGTAAACCGTTAACGCGAGCTTTAAACAACTTTTTTAAACAAAAAACTGATACCGTAAGTTTCTGACGAAACGTTAAAATGAACTAAAGAGAGTGAACGTTTCCAACAAAAATGTATCTGACACATATATAACATAAATTTATATTAAATTTTTCCTGGAGATATTTAAATGCAAACATACTTTTAATATCCTGTTCCAACAGTCAGTGAAATCATCTTGCTCCTAGTTCCAAGAATATTTGTGGCTTTACAAATGTAGTATCCACTGTCTGGAACGTCAACATTGTTCAATGTCAACCCAGCACTGCTCATGGTACCTATTGTTACAGATACACCGTCCTTTAACCATTCAACTACTGGGGTTGGGTATCCAGATACCTCACATGACAGTAAAACAGTGTCTCCTATATTAGCAAATTGTTGGGAACTTACAAAACCGCCGACACATGTAGGTGGTGCTGAAATGCAATAAAACTTTTATTGTTACAAAGCTTCATAACAAATGCATCTAAAAATTAAAATATCAAGAAAGTGAAACAAGTCAAAATAAGATATTTTTGTAGGATTAAATTGATTTCAATAGATAAAAAATCATCAAATTTATACAAGTAGTCTACAAAAATTAAGATATTTTTATCGAAATAAAACAATAAATCTTGTAACCTTATAACAATAAAGGTCAATTATTTCAGCAAATCGTAATAATCTCAGTGATACCAGAATTCCGTTATTGCCGGTTGAATTGAATAATTTGAGCATAATTTTTTTCATACAAAGTACAAGAGATTTCAACCAACACTAGATAAAGTATGTATAGTTAGGTTTTACAACTTCCAAAATTAAATCAATAAAATTAAATCTCAGAATGACAGTTATATAAAATTAACATAATCAACATTTGATTTTAAAAATATGTTTGTTTCAGCCAATCAGATAGTTTTGTATAGCCATGCGACTTGTTACAATTGAAAAATTGAAAATCATATCTGCATCTATAATGCTTAATTGCCATAAGATTTTCTCCGAGAAATCGGAAACGTTTATTGTGGTGTAAATTATAATTAAATCAACATAATGAATACATGGACAGATAATTTTAAAAATTTAACTCATTTTAAAAAAATGTACATTATCACTAGATCTTATTTTCTGTACCAAGTGCAAATAGCTTTTTCGGTCCATTAAAATGAAATTTGACTCTTAATGGTACTTACACAATTGTTCACAACAGTTAGGTGCAGGGTCTCCTTTTGGTCCCTTGGTAGAATTAAAAAGAAAAAATTGAAAAAAAATGTTAAAACAAATAATTAAAGTCAACTTCTAGCATTTAAATTTGATAAAGTTATCCTTATAAAATACTTTTTTACAATGCATAGGTGTGTGTGTGTGTGTGTGTGTGTGTGTGTGTGTGTGTGTGTGTGAATTATTGCAAGTATTAAAACGATAAACAATTTTTTTAATTTAAATTTAGACTATTTGATCAGAAAAAATGAGTAATCTTTATGAATTATTTTCCTTTATTCTTTTAGATTTTTACATGTTTTCAATTAAAAATTCCATTCATTTGCTTTAACCAGTTCAGTAATTCTTCATTACTTTTAACAAATTTGCATTTTTTCTTGTTTCAAGTAAGGGCAATTCTGATGTATGTTAGAGGTACATGTAACCATCCATGTTTTAAGGAAAGTTATTAGGTAAATTGTAAAATTGACTTTGATATAAAAACTTGCTGCACTAGTTTTGTAATTATTATTTATCGCGTTGTTGTATTGTAATGTATCTTTTGATGTACGAACATATGATATAAAAAATAAAATATTATATTTTTAAAAGTTTTAAGATCAGAGACGTACCTGTTCTCCTTGGTTTCCTTTTGGTCCCTGTGGTCCTTGTAGTCCTGGTTCACCCTGTGGTCCTTGGTTTCCTGGAGCGCCTTGTGCACCGATGTCACCAGTGTCTCCTTTCTCGCCTGGAACACCCTGTATTCCTTGTTCACCTTTGGGACCTTAAAACAACATTCAAATCAACATGAAGCGTATAAGCTATAGTAAATACGAAAAGATAAAATGTTTAGCAGATACAGAATATGCAGCTGATAATATATATTTTAATCATAAATAAGAAGGCTTATTTCATTTCAACAGCCTGTCCGGTGTTAGCAACAACATTAAGAGGAACTTAAGCAATAATTATCTAACGATTTATCTTGGTCGACTAAAAAATAGATGTACCCCTAAACGTACACCAAATAACAAGATAAATGGTACAATTATAAGTGTTTATTTTAAACCATTTAAATAGAACAGCAAAGAAAAAATTCTTTACAAGGAGCGATAATGACGAAAGATAAAAATAATGAATATAAATGTTTTTACCTTGAGGTCCTTCGGGTCCTTTTGGACCTGTTGCACCTTGGGCACCCGTAGCACCAGTTGCACCCTGGTCTCCTTTTGCACCCTGATCGCCTTTGTTGCCTTTTTCTCCCTTACTTCCCTGATCACCTGGCGCTCCAGTTTCTCCTGTTGCACCCTGTATACCTTGTGTTCCCTTCAAAAGAAAATTACGTTTGGTATGCGTGTAAAAAGTTTCATACCGAATACTTTTTCATCATGAAACAAAGAATTTGATCGATAATAAACCAACATTAAAGTGTAGCATGTCCTAACCATGATCGTTATCAATAACTAATTTGTCCACAACATTGCTGTTGAGTATATGTGTTGTTATAAGCAGTTACAGACACTTAAATACCATTAACAATTAGCAATATCACACATAGTCATGAATTATTTCTTATTTCCTAACAGTACCTGTTGTCCTTTCTGACCCTGTGGCCCAGCTGCTCCTGTATTGCCTTGTGGTCCAACCGGGCCTGTTTCGCCAATTGGTCCGGTTTCACCTTGTGGTCCTGTTTCACCAGTGACACCCTGACAACCTTTCTGTCCTTTGTCCCCAGAGGCTCCTGCTGCACCATCGGCGCCACTGTAAATATAAAAAAAAAGTTTTTTCAAAGATCAATTGAATGATTGATTGACATCGTAATTTTTTACAATAGTTAGTTGCACGATAGAAGAAAAGCTGTTAAGTGTCCAGGTCTCACACTTTAAACTGCAGAATGTTTGACTAAGGTCGAAAATATAACATAAAGTCTTTTGAAAACAATTATGTCGATTTATGAAATCATGCAAAAAATAATATTGAATCGTAAAAAACGCTATCTTTTCAAAGTTATACACGATTTTGTGTTTATCATACTTAATGATATATTCTTACTTGTTTCCAGGTACACCCTTGTCGCCCTTTGCCCCGATTTGTCCATCAACTCCAGGAGAACCGGTAGGTCCAACAGCTCCCATGTCACCTTTTGAACCTTCTGGTCCGACTGGTCCTTGGTCACCTTTGACTCCTTTTTCGCCTGTTAATTAATCAAAGTGTCTTAATGTAAAACATTTGTATGGTTTAAATTCTATTTTAATTATTAAAAGTTAGCTCAATGAAAGAAGTAAATATAAGAACCATTGATTATAAAACGTCTGACCTTTAACGAACACAGCCATTAGCAGTCAATATACTTTGACTCCTAAATGTATTGTAACAAAGTATACAACATCAGTAATAAGAACTGCAGTCGGCTGGCTTTGATGAGTATCGACATGTGTTTCTAATATATCAATCAATACGATTCATTTATTTTATTTTGAAAGCATGCTTCAAAGTGAATGGATCATTTTAGAACAGGACTATGATATAAATGAGGCCCCTTAGAGTCCCTTTTAAAAATAATTGACTTTTATCACCACATTTCTGTTTTACATAACATTCTGCTATATTTCTAAAATAGATTTCTTTGATTAGTTTTAATAGTATTTCAATTAGCTATTGAATACCATATTAAACGCTTTTTATGGGTTATGTTTACGTAGTTCATGAACCTTGCAGTAAAGCAAAACAGTCATTTTCAATATTTTGATTGCACATTTAGTCTTTCCTAAAGCCCCATGTTCAAATGCTGTTATAACACAACTTCAAAAATCATAAACGAAAGCAAACTTCTACGAAAGATACACACTAGTTAAAGCAATTGAAAATACAGATCTTAACTAACTTTATTACCTTTAGGTCCTTGTTCTCCATCTTGGCATTGTGGTCCTTGTGGTCCCACTGGTCCTTGATCACCTTTTTGGCCTTGTGGTCCGACTGTGCCCTGGTTGCCTTTGGCTCCTGGTACACCTTGATCACCCTGTACACCTTGAGCACCCATTGCACCTGCACCACCTTTTTCTCCTTGATCACCCTTACCACCTTGTGCGCCCGTTTCTCCCTGGGCCCCAGTTTCTCCTTGATCTCCTTTATTACCCTTGGCACCTTTATTACACAAAGTTGAGAACAAAATGACTTCAATTGAAAGAGCAAATGAAAATCATCAAAAGCAAAAAAATGTCATCCGTAGGACGTTTAAAGTTCATGTTCAACTAAATTAGTTAGACTCTTAAAGTTTGCACTTTTTTCTTCTGCGATTATGATTTGGACATAGACGAGTTCAGTTTCATATATATATATATATATATATATATATATATATATATATATATATATATATATATATATATATATATATATATATATATATATATATCCCTAACCCAAACTGAAGACATCAAAATCCTTACAAACCAAATGACTGTTACGGTCTTTTAAAAAATACATTAGAGAGTAAAATCATTTTTTAATATTTTCAATGTTAAACAATGCTTATTTCTTTATATATATATATATATATATATATAGAGAGAGAGAGAGAGAGAGAGAGAGAGAGAGAGACATACCATCAACACCATTGCTTCCGTCAGCCCCATTTTAGACCCGCTGCTCCGGTATCTCCTTTTACTCCCTGTGGACCTTTGGCACCGGTGTCTCCCTTACCACCCTTATCACCCTCGTCACCTGGTGGTCCTTGAGGGCCTTCGGGACCAGTGCTTCCTTTGGCTCCGTTTATTCCTGGTTCACCTTGGTATCCTTTGGTCCAGTCGGACCTATAGGTCCCCAGTCTCCCTTTTGTCCTTGATTTCCTGGGTCACCTGGAAAAGTCGGGTAAAAGACGTGATTTGATGCAGAAAATTGAAAAACAATATTCTCGAATCTGATGGGAACAAAGATTTTTTATTAGATTGAAAATCAAACTTAAATTAACAATATATATATATATATATATATATATATATATCTATATATATATATATATATATATATATATATATATATATATATATATATATAAATACGTAAAAAACAGTATGTATGTTGATCATTTATTTTCACATAACTTATTAATGAAGAATGTTAGACAAGCAAACAAGTTTTATAACTCAACGCATAACAGAACTTCTTTATTATTATTATTATTATTATCTGCAAAGATGTACAAAGCTTCAGAGAAGCTGGTTTATAAACGTTGCTTGAGTAAGTCCGACTGATTCATAAAGAGACAACATTAAGGATTTCTAGAGCTGCATTATCTCATTATCGATTGCATTGAAAGAAAATTCTGAGATTTTAAAAAAATATTTTGCATTTATTAGTATATGATAAATATCCTTATGAAAAATGAACTTGATATAATCAGATTATAATAACATGCAAAAACAATACAAGCATAAAATAATTGTGATGCAATTTTTTTTGTTTGATACACCGACAAAAAAACAGTGCCAATTTAGAACAAAACTTTTATATATATATATTGTTTTGCTTTATAGACCGAATAGATCTAGCACAAGTTATAATATATCCCAAATACTACAAAAGATTTACCTTTGAGTCCAACGCCAGGTTCCCCTTTAAGTCCATTCTGTCCGTCCGCTCCGGGTGGACCTGATCACCTTGAGGACCTTGTGGACCAGCTTCTCCTAGGTAAGTTTATTGAACAAAATCGTGTAAATATGCAATAATTGTATTTATTAAAAATAAACATAAAGAAAATAAGCAATGAATAGATAGAAAGAGAAGAATGAAATATAGGCTACTACAGAGTACGCTATATAATAATTACTTGCAATGTAAGTGTGGCTGAATTTAAAAAAAACATCCTTTTTACATTATCAACGAGTCTCTAAAGACTTCTAAAATATAAACCACTGCTGATTTTATCACATGTTAAACATACTGTGCGTCGATGAATAGATGAAATTTAAATAATCTTGACTAAAAACAAACTGTAACTTAACGAGAGAGAGAGAGAGAGAGAGAGAGAGAGAGAGAGAGAGAGAGAGAGAGAGAGAATTGGGAGAGATTTTACCTGGTTTGCAATTACACTGGCATTTGAACATTGTGCTGTGTAATAGTTAAGCTAGAGAAGAATAAAAGTGAAAAATTAATGTTCAATTCAAACAGAACGAAAATTTATACGGTTTACCAACAAATTGTCCTATCATAAATGATGAATTTTCCTATGAGTAGCATCGACGTAATTTTTAAAAGAAGTAATCATGCCTCTATCAGAAATCTAGTATCTTCAAACTGTGTCATGGTATTAATTCAGTTTCAAAGGATAGTTGTTCAGTTTATGTACATGTAATACTAATGGTTAGACACAATAGTTTTAAAAAACAACATTATTTTAATATCAACGTTTTCATTACACGCAAATTATACACCAAAACCAGATAGATTTAAGAATTATTAAAGCACTTTTATTATATTTTGCTGTTCTTCGAAGACATCTTAACTAAAATTTTTCTATTATTGATACAAACTGGAAGGCATAACATGTTTTAAGACTTTTTACCTCGTTGAGCAAATTTCTAACACCATCATAGCTGGTTTCTTTCCGCATAGATTGACAGATTAAAAATTACGAAGTAACGA
>CM056603.1:16189198-16441632 GCA_029721355.1 Tegillarca granosa | reverse complement strand
TATGTAAATTAGAACATCCTAAGTGGGGATCAGTAACATCATTAACATACTGATTTGGTACTATGAAATTAGAAAACCTAAGTGAGGAATCAGTAACATCATTAACATACTGATTTGGTACTATGTAAATTAGAACACCTTAGTGAGGAATCAGTAACATCATTAACATACTGATTTGGTACTATGTAAATTAGAACACCTTAGTGAGGAATCAGTAACATCATTAACATACTGATTTGGTACTATGTAAAAAATTAAGAACACCTTAGAGCAGCATTAACATCATCACATACTGATTGGTACTATGTAAATTAGAACACCCAAGTGAGGATCAGAACATCTAAGTTGAGGAATCCTAACATCATTAACATACTGATGTGGTACTATAAATTAGAACACCTAATGGGAATCAGTAACATCATCACATACTGATTTGGTACTATGTAAATTAGAACACCGAAGTGAGGAATCAGAACAACCTAAGTGAGGAATCACGGTAACTCATCAACATAAGGACTTGGTACTATGTAAATTAGAACACCTTAGTGAGGAATCAGTAACATCATCAACATACTGATTTGGTACTATGTAAATTAGAACACCCAAGTGAGGAATCAGAACACCTAAGTGAGGAATCAGTAACATCATAAACATACTGACTTGGTACTATGTAAATTAGAACACCTAAGTGAGGAATCAGTAACATCATTAACATACTGATTTGGTACTATGTAAATTAGAACATCTAAGTGAGGAATCAGTAACATCATCAACATACTGATTTGGTACTATGTAAATTAGAACACCCAAGTGAGGAATCAGAACATCTAAGTGAGGAATCAGTAACATCATTAACATACTGATTTGGTACTATGTAAATTAGAACACCTAAGTGAGGAATCAGTAACATCATTAACATACTGATTTGGTACCATGTAAATTAGAACATCTAAGTGAGGAATCAGTAACATCATCAACATACTGATTTGGTACTATGTAAATTAGAACATCTAAGTGGGGAATCAGTAACTTCATTAACATACTGATTTGGTACTATGTAAATTAGAAAACCTAAGTGAGGAATCAGTAACATCATTAACATACTGATTTGGTACTATGTAAAATAGAACACCTTAGTGAGGAATCAGTAACATCATTAACATACTGATTTGGTACTATGTAAATTAGAACACCTTAGTGAGGAATCAGTAACATCATCAACATACTGATTTGGTACTATGTAAATTAGAACACCCAAGTGAGGAATCAGAACATCTAAGTGAGGAATCAGTAACATCATTAACATACTGATTTGGTACTATGTAAATTAGAACACCTAAGTGAGGAATCAGTAACATCATCAACATACTGATTTGGTACTATGTAAATTAGAACACCTAAGTGAGGAATCAGAACACCTAAGTGAGGAATCAGTAACATCATCAACATACTGACTTGGTACTATGTAAATTAGAACACCTTAGTGAGGAATCAGTAACATCATCAACATACTGATTTGGTACTATGTAAATTAGAACACCCAAGTGAGGAATCAGAACACCTAAGTGAGGAATCAGTAACATCATCAACATACTGACTTGGTACTATGTAAATTAGAACACCTAAGTGAGGAATCAGAAACATCATCAACATACTGATTTGGTACTATGTAAATTAGAACACCTAAGTGAGGAATCAGAACACCTAAGTGAGGAATCAGTAACATCATCAACATACTGATTTGGTACTATGTAAATTAGAACACCTAAGTGAGGAATCAGTAACATCATCAACATACTGATTTGGTACTATGTAAATTAGAACACCTTAGTGAGGAATCTGTAACATCATTAACATACTGATTTGGTACTATGTAAATTAGAGCATCTAAGTGAGGAATCTGTAACATCATTAACATACTGATTTGGTACTATGTAAATTAGAACACCTTAGTGAGGAATCTGTAACATCATCAACATACTGATTTGGTACTATGTAAATTAGAACACCTTAGTGAGGAATCTGTAACATCATTAACATACTGATTTGGTACTATGTAAATTAGAACACCTTAGTGAGGAATCTGTAACATCATTAACATACTGATTTGGTACTATGTAAATTAGAACATCTAAGTGAGGAATCAGTAACATCATTAACATACTGATTTGGTACTATGTAAATTAGAACACCTTAGTGAGGAATCTGTAACATCATCAACATACTGATTTGGTACTATGTAAATTAGAACACCCAAGTGAGGAATCAGTAACATCATTAACATACTGATTTGGTACTATGTAAATTAGAACATCTAAGTGAGGAATCAGTAACATCATTAACATACTGATTTGGTACTATGTAAATTAGAACATCTAAGTGAGGAATCTGTAACATCATTAACATACTGATTTGGTACTATGTAAATTAGCACATCTAAGTGAGGAATCAGTAACATCATTAACATACTGATTTGGTACTATGTAAATTAGAACATCTAAGTGAGGAATCAGAACACCTAAGTGAGGAATCGGTAACATCATTAACATACTGATTTGGTACCATGTAAATTAGAACACCTAAGTGAGGAATCAGTAACATCATTAACATACTGATTTGGTACCATGTAAATTAGAACATCTAAGTGAGGAATCAGTAACATCATCAACATACTGATTTGGTACTATGTAAATTAGAACATCTAAGTGGGGAATCAGTAACATCATTAACATACTGATTTGGTACTATGTAAATTAGAACACCTAAGTGAGGAATCAGTAACATCATTAACATACTGATTTGGTACTATGTAAATTAGAACACCTAAGTGAGGAATCAGTAACATCATTAACATACTGATTTGGTACTATGTAAATTAGAACATCTAAGTGAGGAATCAGTAACATCATCAACATACTGATTTGGTACTATGTAAATTAGAACACCCAAGTGAGGAATCAGAACATCTAAGTGAGGAATCAGTAACATCATTAACATACTGATTTGGTACTATGTAAATAGAACACCTAAGTGAGGAATCAGTAACATCATTAACATACTGATTTAGTACCATGTAAATTAGAACATCTAAGTGAGGGAATCAGTAACATCATCAACATACTGATTTGGTACTATGTAAATTAGAACATCTAAGTGGGGAATCAGTAACATCATTAACATACTGATTTGGTACTATGTAAATTAGAAAACCTAAGTGAGGAATCAGTAACATCATTAACATACTGATTTGGTACTATGTAAATTAGAACACCTTAGTGAGGAATCAGTAACATCATTAACATACTGATTTGGTACTATGTAAATTAGAACACCTTAGTGAGGAATCAGTAACATCATCAACATACTGATTTGGTACTATGTAAATTAGAACACCTAAGTGAGGAATCAGAACATCTAAGTGAGGAATCAGTAACATCATTAACATACTGATTTGGTACTATGTAAATTAGAACACCTAAGTGAGGAATCAGTAACATCATCAACATACTGATTTGGTACTATGTAAATTAGAACACCTAAGTGAGGAATCAGAACACCTAAGTGAGGAATCAGTAACATCATCAACATACTGACTTGGTACTATGTAAATTAGAACACCTTAGTGAGGAATCAGTAACATCATCAACATACTGATTTGGTACTATGTAAATTAGAACACCCAAGTGAGGAATCAGAACACCTAAGTGAGGAATCAGTAACATCATCAACATACTGACTTGGTACTATGTAAATTAGAACACCTAAGTGAGGAATCAGAAACATCATTAACATACTGATTTGGTACTATGTAAATTAGAACACTAAGTGAGGAATCAGTAACATCATTAACATACTGATTTGGTACTATGTAAATTAGAACACCTAAGTGAGGAATCAGTAACATCATTAACATACTGATTGGTACTATGTAAATTAGAACACCTTAGTGAGGAATCTGTAACATCATCAACATACTGATTTGGTACTATGTAAATTAGAACACCTAAGTGAGGAATCAGTAACATCATTAACATACTGATTTGGTACTATGTAAATTAGAACACCCAAGTGAGGAATCAGAACACCTAAGTGAGGAATCAGTAACATCATCAAAATACTGATTTGGTACTATGTAAATTAGAACACCTAAGTGAGGAATCTGTAACATCATCAACATACTGATTTGGTACTATGTAAATTAGAACACCTTAGTGAGGAATCTGTAACATCATCAACATACTGATTTGGTACTATGTAAATTAGAACACCTAAGTGAGGAATCAGTAACATCATCAACATACTGATTTGGTACTATGTAAATTAGAACACCCAAGTGAGGAATCAGTAACATCATTAACATACTGATTTGGTACCATGTAAATTAGAACATTTAAGTGAGGAATCAGTTACATCATTAACATACTGATTTGGTACTATGTAAATAAAAGTACAAATACATGACAGTTGTGATTTTGACATTATAATATAGAAAAATTAATTTGCTATTTCAAATTATATGAGACTGAATTTTCCTGAGAGTTTGATGAAAGTTCCATATGCATATATAATCCTGTGTGGCAGTTGATGTTTTAACAAAATTTATTTTTTCATTAATTTAAAGGTCTTTTTTTCTGAGTCTGAGAGACTGTAAGATCATCTTGTCATTTAAAAGATTTGTAGAATATTTAATGGGTTATTAATTTGAGCTGTATTTTTCCTTTTAAGTTGCCATAGTAACATCATTACACATGTATCTTTTTATGTTATAGACTTTATCAATGCATAACCAGTTAATGAGAAGATATGAAAAGGAAGTAAAAAATAACTTAACACACATTGAAACCATAACTGAATTGAAGGTAAGATTTAAATATTCAATATTTCAGTATTTTTATTTTGTGCATCAAAATAAATCTCTTCAGACAAAGGTATCATTACTGGTTCAGTTTTAAATACATGTATTTTTTTTTTTTTTTGATAAGTTGACAGCTACTGACAACCTACAGAACCATTACGAAAAAATCAGAAAATTCTGTGTGGTCACATAACATAACCATTTTATATTTTCACATTTTTTTGCCATTCTTCTTGCTTATCTTAACACATACTACTATATATCAAAAAAAATTCTATTTTTACATTTTGTACTCATTGTGCCCATTATCCATCTATCAAATGGTTTCTGAAAAATAATTTATTATATTATCATTTTATTTATTTATTTATTTATTTTGAGAGAGAGTCTGTAGTTCATTACACATGATCTTGCAATTTTAGTGACTTTTCTTTGCATTCACTTTTTTAAAATGTTACAATGTAATCTTAATGTTATTCATTTCATATTGTTCAAACCTGTTATATAATACCTTTTCAGCTAAAGATATCAGATTATGAAAATAAACTACATGAAGAAAGAGATAAAGTTGCCAGGTTAGAAAAAGACATATATAATGATCAGATGAGAAGGTCTCGAGTAACATCTGCCAAGCAGAAAGACAAACAAAGAGATAGATCACAATCACCACCTAATAATCAAGGTGAGAAAAAAGAACTTCCTTTTGTATAATAGAAAAAAAGTATATTCTGTTAATGAAAGAAAAACAAAGATGGATTGAATCAGCCATCAGTTCATTAGTGAATATAAATGCAAAAATGTGAGAGAGAGAGAGAGAGAGAGAGAGAGAGAGTGCTAAAACATGACACAGTTACAGATCTTAGTTAAATTTAGGATATTGTAATTATGAAAGATAGAGTTGATTGATCCACACACATGCATGGAGAGAGAGAGAGAGGAGAGAGACAAATTTAAAATTATTTGCAAAAGTGTATACCTACATAACTCATTTTTAGTTAAGTATTATTTGATAATTTTCTCTGTTTATCTTCCTGTCTTTTTTAATTTTCTTACTTTTTTTTCTTTCTTTTCTTGCATTTTTCTTTTCTTTTATATATGTTTTCTTACTCTTTAACAAAAGTTTGTTTATTTATGGCCACTTTTTTTATTTGCATATTTCAGTACACTCGACCAAATATGTTGATGGCATTAGGAAAGAACGTGAAAAACTTAGAAAGGAAAACAAAAAATTAAAAGAGGAATTAAAGGGCCTTGATTTTGTAAGTAAAGATGCATAAATTCATTATTTTGGTTCCTGAAAAATAACTTGTTTTTAGTATCATTCACTTTTGAATACTGATACATATTGATGGCATGCATGTCAAGTTTGGATATTCAGGGATCTGTAGTTTATAACATTATTACTTAGACATAAGTTCTTGAATGATATGCTCATGATACATTCTTTTTGTATGAAACCTATCCTTGCCCAATATTGAAAAGCGAATTAAAAGCTCAATTTAAATCTTTACACAGACCTGCCAACCCTTACGATTTTTTCGTAGTTCTTACTGAAAATTGCCGAAAATTTTTAATTCTTACGATTGTACGGAGACGGCATGTTTTCTTCCGATTTTTATCTTTTCCAGATATTCTCTTTCATTGTTTTTACGTTTTCAAACCATGTATTAGAAAACGTCCTGGAAACGCTTTTAAGACATGCAGATTACAATAAAACATTAAAAAGATAGCAAGCGATCACTGTCGTTACACAAAGTCGGAAAAGCGTTTGATAGTAAAGCATTTCAAAGCAATCTGAAGTGTCAATAATCTAGCATCTGTGCGATTTAAAAGTGTCTCGAGGTAACTGTCACATCTCAAAAATCTGCAAATGCAAAGCAGATCTGGCGGATTATGGAGAAAACTGACTTTTGTAAAATCTTACTGAAACTGGTGCAATCTTACTGAAAAATGTCCTTGATCTTACTGAATAGTTGTCCAGGGGGTTGGCAGGTCTGTTTACATTGAATTGTTAAACTACAACTGAAACATTCCCTATAGTGGAGGAAATCAGACTAGCCAAAAAGTCCATGGTTGATGTCTACTTTTGTTTCCTCCATCATCCAAGTAACTGACTTGATATTAGCTTAAAAGAATCTTGACTTAGTCATTAAATAATATAACTCATCTCCACTACTGTATATAATGAAGTCACACATCATTTTTGTCGAGCCTGGCATGGCCATAAGGCGAGACTTAGATGTTACTTTTCCGGTGTTGGCTGGGGCGGCGTAGGCGGTAGCATGTCAAAATGTGAAAGTTTATGTTAAAGTCAAAAACTAACCTGGCGAGACATTTAATTCCGTGGAATTCTTCTTAAAGTTTGTTCATTTCTACCTACATATAACCAATTTTTTATTCGTTTTTTCAGGGATTTTTTGAAGAAATTGAAGATATAAAATTTGCGTTACAACAATCAGCAAAACTAATAAAGAATATGAAAAGACTATTAAAAAACTCTGTATGAAGTTTGGTGTTCCATGTCCAGACTTTGAAAAATTTATAGGTGGCCAGACTTGAAGCTTAAGAAAAAAATAGATTAGTTTGACTAGTAAATGTTACAATTTATTTAGAAGTAATACTTTATAGTAAAAGAAGTTGGTAAGTAATATATCATAGCAGCATTTCTTATCAAAGATAAGGTTACAGATTGGTGTAATATTAGATGCAAAACACCTACAAAACAGTACAGGAAAACGAAGGAAATACTACAGAATTATTTTTGATTTACATACATTCTGTAAATGTTATACATGTGATAATGAAGAAATGAATTTAGATTTTGGCAGAACACTGACAGAGCTATCAAGTACAATGTAGGCAGTCTTTTTTCTAGCTGATGCTCTTAGAATGACAGCATTTATGATGTTGGGTCTTGTAAGCATTTTGTTCACTCATTAACACCTACACAAATATTTTTTTGAAAACTTTTCTGCTGTCATCACTCTTATTTGTTTAAATCAGCTTATGTCAGATCTTAATGTGGTGGCCTATTATGGAAGGACTTTGATTTTCTATTTCCATTAAAAAACTTAACTGCATGGATTTTTCTATATATAAATGAAAAAAAGATTAAACTAAGACTCCATTTTGATCAAGTAATAACTATCAGTTTTGCTAAAATCCATATGGTAACTAAAATTCACTTAAATATAAATTGATGAATATATCATAAAATATGACAATATTACTGTTTTATTACTATATTATTGTTATTATAATGATAATATTACTGATATATTACATGTGTTATTTGTCAGTTGATGAGGTTAAAAACAAATTTTGTAATGTTAAAGGTTTTTGCATGGTGCTTAAGTTTTAAAACTTAATTTAAACTAAATCAAGTCATAAATGTATTTCCAAATTTTAGTTATAATTTATATATATTTTATGTTGCTTTCTCCCAATTCTTTGCAATCGAGATGGCAAATAAATTAGACATGTGCAAGGTATGCAAGATGCATGTTTTTGTACACACTTGTTACGTTTAAATATTATTTACATAATGGGCTCAACTAATACTGCTATCTTTTAATTGAAGTTAACATGTGATCATAAAACTTGATGTCTTCTTTATGTAATATTCAAGTTACTGTATCAACTACATGTAAAATGATCTTTAAAGGAGGTATACTTCAAAAGGGGGAACCATGTATTGAAGCAGAAGAGCATAAAGGGTTTATTGTCTATTGTTCAAACTAAACATTGGTTACTTTTTGAAAGGTTAAACAATGCTGTAGAACATATATTTTATAAAGAAAAGCTGACCTAACACAATGTATATTGTGAGAAATACAATTGTTGATGTACAAAAGAGGAGATGTAGGAAGCATTGATAATATACTTCACAGAATCACATATCCTTCTTGCCTTGTGGTACATATATTAGGCTGTTAAAAATACAATAATAGGGTGAACATGATAGTGCAACTTTTAAACATGTCTTTGGTTTTGTGATATAAAAACTTGATGTTTATCATGATTTATGGTAATATAAAAGATATTTATATTTATAATTTATTTAGATATATGGTAATATGAATGATATTTATATTTTTGTAAATAAATTCATAAATAAAACTGAGGTGCTTAGTTTGTGTTATTTTTTAACTGTGAAATTGTTAATTGTTTGGTAAAATATGTTTTTTAAAAATATCTAAATGTTCACTTTTATATGCCTCTGATTGTAAAATGAGTGGAATAGTTTTGGTCCTCTAATGTACTTTTACAATACAATACAAGAAGAAAAAAAATGTGGCTCTTTTGTGTATACAATGTATCTACTTTTAAGATTTCTCCTGAGAACTGGTGAAACCAATGAAATAGATGATTCATAGGGAAATTCGTATTCCAGCTTGAAACAATACATTTAACCTGTTCTTTCTTTAAGGTCAAATGACTTGGAAATGGTATCATTTTGGACTTTAAAGATGCTCTTAAATAAAAAAATAAAGGGAAATACCCAACTACAATGCTCGCAAAAGCAAGGAGGATTTTTAAGTAGTTTGATCAAATGGAAGAAAACGACACAGGTAAAAGAGGAAAATGATTCTGTAAAATGAGCACAGCAGAATGTTTCAAAGAAATACCGACCAAAACCTTTATAATTTAAAGATTCTTGGAGATATTCATCAAGTCAGCTTGGATGAAACGTAAACTATTTGTGTTTTAAGATTGTTTATTGAAAGATACATATGTTTTTAACATTTTATGCGAAGATGATCTGTTTTTATGAAAGCAAATGTTAAAATTATTTCAAATTAACTGAAACATTTATGAAAAAAATCTTACAAAACAAATAAAATTGCTGCAGAGACTAGGTAAAAACTTTTTTTTTTTTTCAAAGTAAAATGTCTTTGATTAAATAAACAACGTTAACTTAAAATAGTCTAAGAGCCGTACGGTAAATCTCGAATCTTTCATTATATGGCATTGTTTTGATTGCAATGAGGGAAAAGGTATTACACTGCCAGCGCTGTGTGCTATCGAGATTTCGTATTAACAAAATAACCACAGACTCACTAGCACCGTCTAGGATCATTTTACAACACTTTTGTCACTTAACACTCTTATTATACAAGATTATTTAAACCTTTAAAGCAACAGACACATAATGTGAAGTAGAAAAACACCCTTAAGTAATCTCCCTTTCGTAGTTCAATAAGTAGTGTTGAAAAAAATCACATTGTTATTTTTGTGCTATTGATTTTAAAAAAAAACTTCTTGTCAAATTAAATCCGGTCCCACAAACATTGATAAGGACACACAAATGATAGGGTTTTTTTTTTTTTTTTTTTTTTTTTTTTAAAAAAAAGAACTTTTTAAACCAAAATGTTCCGACTTACTCAAAAGTTGTAATTTAAATGGTCCTATACAATTAGTGTTAACTTACAAATTCAAAGAACAAACTTATATTAAGTACCCTGTCAGACTAGATGAATAAATATACTCAATATGAATTACCCAAAGTTTCTAAGAAGACAAACATTAATTTTTAATTTCACAGAACAAACTGAATATTACTAGAGAGCCTGAGACGTCGCGCTCTATAAAAAGGTCTCCTGCTGGTACTACGGGCACTAGACTAGCAGTTAATGATGGTGCCCCTAGGGTTATCCTTCAGGATGTCATGAAAACTTCCTATATTGCCAGTTCAGACCATAGTTACTTCTATAAAGATTAACAACAAAATTTTAAACAACTCAAAAACACAACTGTCAAGCTTACTGATATTTTTGACTATAATAATTTATCATACTGCACTGTTACTTCTTGCAATTCTAAAAATTGCAAAACCTGTAAAATTTTGATTACAGATACACATTTTACAAGCAATTTTACTTCTAAAGAGTACACTTTACGTAGCCACGATGATTTGAACTGTAAATCTTCCAATGTTGTATATGGAATAGAGTGTAATTTATGTGGACTCATATATGTGGGCGAAATCAAAGGCAGACTAAATTCACGAATGAATGGTCACCGGTTTGAAATAAATAATTATGGTAACCAACTTATTTACCAACACTTCAATCAACCGGACCATTCCGTGCTGTCTATGAAGGTTAGAATTTTGGAAAAAATATACCACCACACTAATAGTCCTATTTTAAGTACACCATTCCGATTACAACGTGAGAACTATTGGATTAGAGAACTAGGCACTGCATCACCATATGGATGCAATGATAAAATTGTTAGAGTGGGAAACCTTTCTAGCCCAGGTTGTAAGAGTGTTAATGTTTTACACCTGATCAACAGAACTACACGTAACAAAAGAAGTCATGGACATCGAAGTTACAATAAAACCAATCTTTTACCATTCATTCAGAAACCTCTCGGATTACACCATATTCGTACCAAACTGTACTCTTTACCACTTTCCCGTCTAAATCAGCTACAAGAAGAATGCATATACAAAACTACTGCAGATTTTAATACACCAGAGTTTAAACTTAACGCTATCATCATGGATATTGCATTTAAAAGGTTATTTAAACCCGCTCAGGAACACAATATACAGGACAACAACCGTCGCCAATTTCTTAAATTACATTATGCAAACAAAGGCATAGATGCTATTAATATTTCTAATATACTACTTAACAAAGAAGTACAATCTAAAGTCCCTACTTATTTCAAATATAACTCGCCACCTCTAATTTCCTACTCCTACAATAAACCCATTGCATCCTAAATTTTTAACTATAAACATACTTTGCAGTGCCTAAACTTTCATAACTTTACTCCACCTACCTGCTCTTGCTCAGCGTCCCCATATATTTATAAACCAGCTGGGCATGTAGTAACAGGTGATCTCAATATAATTGAGAATACTAAATTAAGATGTCTTCTTTCAAAAGGCCCTAAATACAGGCTCACCTTTTACTTGGGGACAGAATTTCAAAATTATTATGGATTCTGTTGAAGAGTATGCTAGAGGTTGGGCTAAATTAGAAGACGTAGAGCTTGATACTTTATCCGACTGGATAAGGACAATTAGAAATTTTGTCAAGTCAAGGATTGCAAAACTTAATGGGTCTATGGGTACTAAACCTTCTTTAGTGCTCAGGGACTCTGAGGTTTCTGCAATCCTAACTGACATACATAACAGGTATGTTGTTGTCCCGGCTGATAAAGCTTCTAATAACATTATTTTCGTTTGTAAGAAATTCTATGTTGAATGTCTTATTAAGGAGCTTGGTTTAGAAAGTATATCGGAGAATCCTACTTATACCAAAACTAATTTTACCAAAGATGAAGTTCTTTCCAATCATAGGGGAGTCCTTGAGTCTTTTGGTATCAATTTAAAACAGGAAGAACTTGACCTGACTTACTTGTATTGGATTCCAAAACTTCACAAAAATCCATACAAGGAAAGATATATAGCAGGTTCCTCTAAATATACTACTAAATCATTATCAGTAATTCTAACACAAATTTTGACAGTCGTCAAAGATGGCCTTCAGACTTATTCAGATAAAGTCTATTCTACATCTGGCGTCAACCAAATGTGGATTCTCAAAAACTTGACCATTTTGTCTCTAATACTCTATCTTCGGTAAAAAGTATAAAAACTTTTGATTTTTCTACCCTTTACACCACTATCCCTCATGCTAAATTGAAATAACGTCTAAAACAAATCATTCACTTTTTATTCTTTTACAAAAACGGTAAACCAAGATATAAATATCTAGTGCTCAACAGGGATTCTGGTTATTTTGTAAAACACCATACAGACTGCAAACAAAAATATACTGAAGATACCATCAACAAAATGTTAGAGTTTTTGATAGACAACATATTTGTTGTGTTTGGCAATATTATCTTTCAACAAACAATCGGTATACCAATGGGTACAAACTGTGCACCTTTGCTTGCTGATTTGTTTCTTTATTCATATGAATCAGAATTTTTACAGAACCTTGTCAAATCTGGAAAAAAGACTGTCGCTAAATCATTCAACTACACATACAAATATATAGATGACGTTCTTTCTTTAAATATTGGAGAATATGTGAATGTCATCTATCCAAGTGAGCTTGAAATAAAAGACACGACAGATTCTCCATGTTCTGCTTCATAGTTGGACTTATACCTCAATTATGACACCCATGAAAGGTTACATCTGAAGCTATACGACAAACGTGATGATTTCAATTTTTCTATTGTCAACTTTCCGTTTCTTTGCAGTAATATCCCTGCCTTCTCCTGCGTATGGTGTATATGTTTTACAGTTAATACGGTACGGTAGAGCTTGTTCCCACTATGGGAACTTTCTGCAACGAAACAAATTACTTACAATTAAATTGTTGACACAATATATTGCAAGCCTAGGCTAATCAGGGCCCTTAAAAAGTTTTATGGCCGTCATCACAATATTGTTGATAAGTATGTAGTCACTGTATCCCAACTTATACTGGATATATTTGACTTACCATAGTTCTTTGTTCCTTTCATTCTCAAAATTGACTTGCACGTGACGGGTGTAGCTAGCTAGACAGGAGGTGTTTACCCTTCCGGAGCACCCGGCCTCACTTCCTTGATGGAAGTTCACGTGTATAACATATTTTGCCAGTTTGCAAAGTTTTTACTTTGTTTTTTGGGATTGCGATATGGACAAGGACTGGTATGTTTGTTTTATTTTTTTTATTATTATTTATATAGATGGACCAGTAATTGTGTTAATGTTACTCTTGAACAAAGAACACACAAATACAAGAACCGTGATCTTTATTTAGAGAGATAAATATGTTAGATGGTTCAAAATACGTTTAATTTTAAAAATAGATACCGCATTTGGTTTTATTTCATGTTTGATATGTTATTTGGTATTATTAAATAAGGGCACCTAAATATTTCATACTTTTAACAGCATGAAGTTTTACAAACATTAACCATTTAATCATTTTTCGACCCCGTTTTAAATTGCTTTGAAATTAATTGTGTGTTTTGTTATGACGTTTTAGTATATGTCCATAATATCCAGTTGACTTGAAATCAAAACCAATTTCAATTACATATTTTTTTCATGCCATTAAAAATTGCTTAGCTTTAAATAACATATTCTTAATTAAACAAGGCGTTTTTGAAGATGTTTCAAAGACTAAAACTATATCTTATAATGCAAATAATCGGTTACTACCTTATGTATGTATGTTCACCGTTATAAGTTACTATGAAATCTAGTATATTTCTACTAAATGTCCAAGTACGTGCATTAAATATTGAAAAACACAACTAGATTCCACTTATATCTGATTTGGTTTTAAGTGTGTGAAAGCAGAAACACGTCTTGAAATAGTGCGCTACCTATGGTTGTACAGAACTTAGTTAAATGTACATATGTTGAGTCTTGATTTCTTAGGTATTTATAAATAATAATAATAATAAAAACTAAATTCTTGAATGTAACAAAAAATATTAAAAATCTCATTGTATGGAAATCTTTATTACATACATTTAGCCCCAGAAGTCAGATACATGTAATTGGTAATAGAATAATGCAACATAGCCTTATATGTTTTTTCATCTTTTATCGGCACATCTGAAATAAATAAAAAAAATAAATAAATATGTTTACTTGATATCAACTGATACTTAATTACTTTTTAAGTAAAGCGTAAATGCCTAGAAAAAAATCCAACCGCACCTTTTCGCGTGGAAGGGACTACATCAAATATGAGGTGACTTATCGACGTTTTCATAGATTGTCGTTTTACTTTCAGGACGTTTCTTCGTGAAGAAACATAAATAAATAAATAATAAATTAATAAAAATAATAATTAAAAAAAATTATAAAATAGAAAACACTTAATCATTTCTTACCTGTAATTTTTATTTCTAATTTTTTAACCGATGAAAAGTTAGAGTTTACAAATTTTATTGTAGAAATAAATTTCATTATCATTCTTAAAAAGATGTTGAATCAAATAGTAAATACTAAAATTATTCAGAAACTATAATGCCCCACCCGTGGAGAAAATACACAGCTATACGTATTCTAATAACTATGCTTGTGTATAAAATCTAGGTCGAAGCATTTTTGGCCACAAAAAGACCAAACACTGGCAAAAATAACTTTCTTTTGTGAGTTACATAAATTTGTTTTTTAATATTTTCATAAAGAATTTTATAAACCGTTATCAGGCGTCTGAGACTTAAAGAAAGTTGTTTTATACTTTTGGTTTATAGATGACGTCAATCGTTACGTTACTATTTATTAAACTTTGAAATCGTAACTATTTATAGACCAAATATATAAGATTTGAAAACGCATTACCACATAGATGGTGAATAGATTTTGGCACATGAAATCTTACTTACTATGGTCCATTTACTAAGACTAGCAAAAACTAGGCTTGACATGTAATTCACACCTTCTTATTTATAATTAAATCTCCTTCTTATTAATCATTAAATATTACTCCCATCTACTTGTAAAACATGGAATTATTTATGAACATAACCTTGCTGAAAACAATATGAAAAGTAAGTTATACTGATGTATATAATTGATATAACATTTGATCACACCTCATTCAACTTTTATAACAATTACAACACCTTGATTTTGCTTGACCTGTATTAAAATAGGTTATAAGGCAGGATTAACTAATGGTTATTAATAAGAAGGCGTGTTTACTTTGAAACAATTCCATTCCATGTTTTGCTAGTCTGCGTAAATGAAACTGGAATTTACAACTAGACAAGTGTTAACAATACTGGTGCCTGGATAAGCCATAGAAGTTATGGGACTTTAACTGCCAATCTTACCTTATTTATATCCAAATCCAACAGTCAACATTATGACCTTGCTCTTACTTCCAAGAATATTTGTAGCTTTACAGATATAGTAACCGGTGGAGAAAGAGTCCACATTATATAGTGTAAGACCAGAGCTGTCGATACCCGATGTGATAGGCATGCCATCCTTATACCATGCCACTACTGGTGTTGGGTAGCCAGTTACTTTACATGGGAGGTTTACAGTGTCTCCTATATTAGCGAACAAGCTGGAACTTACAAAACCGCCTTCACACTCAGGTGGTGCTAAAATTTAGTAAAATTATGAAAACAATTACTCAACAAAGCCAGTATTTACCAAATAATAACACTTTTACAACGCGTTCAATGTCAAAGATTTTATTTTTTTGCTAGGGCCTTATAAATCTGATTTCCTTACGACTTTACGATTACTTGACGAAAAAAACCAGAATGAAACAATAAGAAAGACGCCAAAATTGAACAGAAAATTAGACTTATTGACATGGCAAAAAATCATAATCAATTGTACAGGTAGAAAATTTAAACTTACTACCGGTTTGGAAATGTTGATAGATTCGATAGATTTATTACAAAAACCTCCTGAAAGTCAATGCTTTTACGTTCATAAAACTATTTATAATACTTGCTGCGACTTGAAACAATACTTACACAATTTTTCACAGCAATTTGGCGAGAAATCTCCTTGAGGTCCCTAAGTTAAAAATACATGTAAAGATGAATATAATTTGTGCTGTTTTTCTTATTATGTAGGTACAATCGCAAATTTTGAAAAAAAGTGTCATTCCTTTATTGTATACATCCAACATAAATGTCATGCATTATGAGGTTAATCTATAAATGTACATATATTGCATTTTTGTTAATTTTTAATGTGGAATTTTTTTTTCATCGCAAACGATAACGAAACGATACAAGTAGTTGCTGTCTTAGGAAAGTTGCATTCACAAAAAAGTAATAAATAAATAAATAAATAAATAAATAAATAAATAAATAAATAAAAATAAAATAAAATCTGTAAGAACGTCTTTTGAAAACATTTAGATAACTGGTAAATGATTGAAAGACCACTATTGTATGAAAAGCACTACAAGGTGTTATTATAATCTCATCCTTTAAATTATTAAATATGTTACACACTCAACCAAAGTAATTTTTATTTAAAATTTCTATGTTAATGACTTCCATCACAATACCACTATTTTTTTCTAGACAGGCATTCGTGACCAGTCTTACACTTTCAGCATCTATTACAAATAGTACTTCAAAATTATGATTTTTTATCATGCATAAACATTTCAAACTTCGATCGCTCGAACGTCGATACCAGATAACTCGAAGTCATATGTCGGTCCCAACCAATTTCCTCGATGGCTCGAACTTTGTCAACTCGAATACCTCAGCTCGCTTGAACCATAAATATTATTCAAAAATTAAAAAGTTAGTGAAAATTCAACTTCTTTCGCTCGAATACAATGGCCAGTCAATGCAAACAAAACACAAGCTAAAGCCATATTACAGATTGCGTCAAAAGTAAAAAAGTGGAACGAATCGATTAGTCTAGACAGTTACCTGAAATTTTGAGTACTACTCGGGGAATAATAATTACGACACGTGGAATTGTTTAATAGGTAATACATCTACGTCGCCCACGCTTGATAATAGCACATCACGATTCTGTAATTTACATGTCACTGGAGTAGGTAGAATAATGTCTATTGGAAACATTTTACTTGAGTAACCAGAAACATGACGCATACCCTACATTCTTAGCATAACATTTGTAAGTATGAAATACAAACGAGTATAAACATTTACCTGTTCCCCTTGGTCTCCCATAACACCCTTTTCACCTTTCGGTCCTTGTTCACCCTGTGGTCCCTGGGCACCTTGAACGCCTTGAGCTCCGGTGCTTCCTGTATCGCCTTTATTGCCTTGAACACCTTGTTGTCCCTGTTCACCTTGGGCACCTGTAACAAGAAAGTTACATTTGAAATTAAATTCAAATGAACAGGCAATACATTATACTACACTTATACATAAACTCTTACAACTCCAAGACTAAATGCATTGCACTTTAACCCTTAATGCTATCTTAGGACTGATCTAAATATTTTTATAGTTTTCGATGTTCTTTGGTAGTTCAACTCGTTAGCCTAAACAGTGTGTTGTTTGTTGCTTAAAACTCTGTACCTTTAAATATTCCAACAGCAATGACTAACCCAAAACAAACAAGGTGCATTATAAAAAATAGATAAATATTTGTTTTTAACACTAAATTATTTATACTACTAAACGTAATATAAAAATGAGTTATAAATTTTAAAATAAAAAATCAATTATGATTTACCTTTCATTCCTTGGTCACCTTTCGGGCCTGTTTTACCTTGGCAACCATTAGGACCTGTTTCACCCTGGTCCCCTTGAACTCCTTGATCACCTTTATCGCCCTTATCTCCATTTACACCTTGTACACCTGGAGCTCCGGTTTGGCCACTGGCACCCATGATACCTTGTTCACCCTTTAACAGAGAACTACGTTGGTAAATGTATTGAATGGCTTATACATGTTTAAATTTCAGCTTGAACAATATCTAAAAGATTTACCTTATTTTATAAAACCACTGCGTAAATTAAAATAAGATATTTTAGTTTATTTTACAAATATCAAAATTTACCCTAACTTAATCTTAACTTAAAGATAAAACCTACAAAATATGAACTGTTGCATTGTGAGTATGATAAGAACGGAGAAATTTAAATTTGGTTATAACACAAAATAAAAAAAATGATTCATGAGCCAAGATATACACGAGCTAAGGTCATATTAAGCAAAATTTTGAATAATTAAAAAAAGATATGCAGGCATAATTTCTGCAACGACCAATACCTGTTGTCCCTTTTCTCCCTGTGGTCCTTGTGGTCCAGTTTCGCCCTGTACTCCTTTAGGGCCAGTTTCACCCATTGGTCCTGTTTCGCCCTGTGGTCCTTGTTGGCCTTGTGTACCCTGATCTCCTTTGTCTCCTTGGTCTCCTTGAGCGCCATCTGCACCATCCATGCCACTGAAAAATAAGATCAGAATCCCCCAAAAAGTGGAAAACACCTGATTGACTTTTTTTAAGACCAATAATGTATCTGATTAATTGGTGGTCAGAAACGAGTATCTAATCAATTTAACTAAAAACCTATAGGCACGTAGAATCTACTTGCATTTGTGATTTTAAGTGATCTGTAAAAGATTACAATGCCTTCGAGTATCATTCTAAGTTTATCATAATGTTAATTGTTCTTTAATGGTTATCTATAAAATTATGTACTATCACTTTCTGATGAAAAGTAAAACAATATACTTCTCATTTACACAATAAAGACTGTGCAAAATGAAGGAATAGAATAATTTCTCCATAAGAGACCCTAATCGATATGGAAGTGAAGAAAAACTGAGACATTAACGCATTAATAAAAATACACTTACTTATTTCCTGGTTCACCCTTGTCGCCTATTGCTCCATCTTGTCCATTCATTCCATTAGCGCCTTGAGATCCTTTAGGTCCCATGTCACCTTGTGGACCACTTGGTCCAATGGGACCTTGGTCACCTTTGTCTCCTTTGTCACCTGTTAATTAATCAATTGATTTAAATCTTAACCTGGAGATGATAAATTTAAAAAAGAACTTTTTTTACAATTTACTTACGATTAACCATAAAATTAAGTTACAAACTGTCAATACCACGAACTTTGGCGACAGGATGATATAATACTTTAGATTAATCTTAGTATAATAGAGTAAATTTTCTTTTATTTGTAATTTTCTAAAAAAAAGAACTTATTACTGAAATACTTCTCAGAAAGCAGAGCGATAAATATTTTTCTGTTCTAATGTAGTCATTTTGTCCTTCCGCTGCAATATTAGTTTCATTATACTATACATCGTAACAATAGTTGTGATTACAATCGTTTTCTGGCATTTTGTAAAACATTGTAAAATTGTAAACTGACATTTGTTTTGCTACAGGTATTTTAGTACTTTATTGCAAAATAATATTAACATTGTTATTTTTATTGATATTTTTACATATATTGAAAACCCTTACTGTCCAAAATCTGTACTACAACGGGAATGGTAATAACAGTTCTGAATATTTTAACCCTTCGAAGTAAACTTCAGGCAATGTTATAGTTATACAACGAAGCGATCAGTTTTGGAATTGTGGAGAAAACCTGAGTAACGAGATTAGAACAGTGACCTTTGTCAAAACTCACGTTGTGCTGGAAGATTTAAAAGCTGTAAAAGACAAACCTGTAGGATTCGGTAAATTATAAGACAGGCCTATTAGTACTACAGAGCAATTTTAGTTTACAACTAATTGTAACTAAACAAACATTACCTGCAGGTCCCATCGGCCCATCTACACATGAATCACCTTTTGGTCCCTGTAAACCTTGTTCACCTTTTTGTCCTTTTGGTCCTACCTCACCTTGGTCTCCCATCGCACCTGCTTGGCCTTGAACACCCTGTGCACCCTGTACACCCATTTCACCTGTATTACCCTTTTCTCCTTGATCACCTTTAACGCCCTGGGCACCTTTCTGTCCTTGAGCCCCAGTTGCTCCTTGGTCACCTTGATCACCCATAGGACCTGCATTTATTTAGAAAAAAAATCAAATTTTGCGTCAAACTTTTCAATTCATAACTAAGAATGAACAACAATATGCATGTTTACGTGGTTTCTGTTTATCATTATTTTAATATTTTGAACTTTACATTCAGATACAAACCAACATTGCCATTGCTGCCATCAGCTCCATTTTGACCCGGTGCTCCGGTATCTCCTTTAACTCCCTGTGGACCTTCGGGACCTGTGTCTCCCTTATTACCCATATCGCCCTTTGCACCTGGTGGCCCTTGGGGACCCTCAGGACCAGTGTCTCCTTTGGCTCCATTTTGTCCAGAAACTCCTTGGCAACCCTTTGGTCCTCGCATACCAACAAATCCACAGCTCCCTTTAATTCCTTTAGGGCCCGTTTCACCTGAAAAAATATTGAAAAAATAATTATATAAAGATTTTACTTGTTTTCATAGAAAATTATTTTTCATATACAAAATTGATATGGAAACATAGGCTCGGGTTTTTCACATGGAAACAATTAGCCTGAAAGTTTACATGAATATGTGGAAGTAAAACCTTTTAAAATCATGTAAAAATAGAGTAAACGTTTGGTAAACATATGTAAAGAAAACTATACAAAAAAAAACCCTTCACAAATTATACATTTTATGCACTATGAATATTTAAATCGTGTAAAAAGCGGAATTCGCTGTACATTTAAATACGGTCAGAATAAACCTGTTCTTACGTACCATTGTCTATGTTTTTCTGTGAAAAATGAAAATTTGCGATCAAAACGATTTTTAAAAAATTGTACAGTCGCTCTATTTAGTTAATTTACAGAACAGTATAAAAACTTAAAAAGAAAAGAAGAAAATGGTTTTGTGATATGGACAAGGACTGGTATGTTTGTTTTATTATTATAACTAAATTGTCAAAACCAATATCAGTCATTTATTAGTGTATATAATTGCATTGTCTTCTATAGGCAATATTGTTGAGGTGTCTAGAGTACCGGATAATCACAAAGCCTTTTAAAGCTTTAGTTTTAATCGTACTCGGGACACGTGAGAACGTTTTTCGATTGTACTTACCACTACGGTAGCTCAGTTAGTAGAGTGCTCGCTCCGTAAGTGGAAGGTCGTGGGTTCGAACCCCGGCCGGGTCTGACCCAAGACTTGAAAGTGGGTAGTGACTGTTCTTTCGCCAAGCACTCGGCATTACGAAATGAAAGTCACGGCTTTTCGGATGGGAACTTAAAATAAACGAGGTCCCGTGTCATGGCAGGCATGGCACGATAAAGAATCCTGATGTATAATGCCATCAGCGCAACGCACAGGCAAAATTTCTGCACTTTCGCCTATAGCTGGCTACGTCTCGATATAAGTGAAATATTCTTGACTGAGACGTTAAACACCATTACTCAACTCAACTCAACTACTCGATTGTACTTGGTTGCCAGGCACTTCAATTTGTTTCAAATTTGAACGTCTTGATATTCGTACAAGAATTTTGATTGAGACGTAAAACTCCATGACGTCACTTTTTAAAGGTAACTTATATCAATTTGTCGTCATTAAAGACCACAATCACCGTCAGTTTCTGTATTGTTTCTCCAGGACATAGTCTCTTTATTTAGAATCGTTTCAATTTGACGATATGGAGGTGTTTTAGATGTATGATTACAGGATTACTCGATCCCATTAAGAAATGAGATATTACAATTCTACTCACGTGATCCAACTCATCCAATTATTTATAAGTATGAATGGTGGAATGATTGAGCTAATGATCGGTATTACCACAAAGATCTAGCTTTATTAACAATTATTGTTAAACAGTTATTTGAGATGGTATTTCTATGGGTGTTATATCATCGATACAAATTAAGATATTTAAACAATCCATTTATTACAGGTTATCATTTCGATTTTGTCAGCACACAAGTGACACTTAGCCACCTTACGGTTTCAAAATTTATATGTCAACATCTAATCAATTCTTTAATGGCCACTGATGTTTTTAAGTTATGCTAAACACAAACATGTTACAAGGACTAAATCCGGCATATTAGGATAGACCTACCTTTGACTCCAAAACCAGGTTCTCCTTTGGCGCCATCCTGTCCGTTTAATCCAGGTACTCCTGGATCACCTTGTGGACCTGGTGGACCCGTTGGTCCTGGATAAATAGATTAAACAGGTTTAGTTGAGTATATGAGCAGTATATGTTATCGTTGTCTCTAAATAACAAATGAAAGAAATAAGCTACAAATCTTAAAGCGATGACATTGCCACAAAACTAAAATGTTCTCTACTTCAGTAAGACAGATGTACACGTGATAGGTTTTGCTAGATAATTGCAAAGAGGGGTCTAATTTCTGACTTGAACCTAAATTAAAATATAAAAAACTTCTCCTTTTCTAGCATAAGAATTTTTCGGATCATTTACATGTAAGCATGGCTTGAAAATAATTATATATAGAAACAATTTATAAAGGTGTAAAATTTCTGTTACTGGCAATAGATGTCAACGTCTTAGCAATAACAAGTAAAAAACCTTGACTTGGACTTGGCATGCATACTTGTTGCATACTTGTTGCAATGAACA
Organism: Tegillarca granosa; assembly: GCA_029721355.1. Classification (NCBI taxonomy): domain Eukaryota; kingdom Metazoa; phylum Mollusca; class Bivalvia; order Arcoida; family Arcidae; genus Tegillarca; species Tegillarca granosa. The sequence goes on along the minus strand of CM056603.1, from coordinate 16,418,731 downwards.
TGCTCAATTAATTAGCATTGAATAACGGCTAATCTGTTATACCACGATACAACATACAATTATGACAGAACTGACAATGCCGGAGTGGTGATCAGTGGGTAAGACTTGGTTTGGTTCCTTCAATGAAATACTGTATAGGCATATTTTATTTAAAAGCATATTATTGTTATTGTTATTGATTAAATTGAGAGAGAGAGAGAGAGAGAGAGAGAGAGAGAGAGAGAGAGAGTGTGTGTGTGTGTGTGTGTGTGTGTGTGTGTGTGTGTGTGTGTTACCTGGTTGGCAGATTTCACTTGCATTCCAACATTGTTGTTGGAAAATTTGTATCTAAAAGTAGAAATTAAAATCAATAAAATCAACAGTGAATTCTATAAAAATACATGTAGCTTGACAGATGAAAAACATACACATATTCTGACATCAATGGCCCAACGACAATATAGTTCGTCTAGTTGTTAAATGGTCGAGAATTTGAGTCCTTGTTAGCAATAGGTTGAGGTTCCTGTGAAAATTAAAGACATTGACAGTGGTACCGTCATTTCATTACCATAAATGCAGATTTAAAGTAAATAAATAAATGGAATATTTGGTTTTAATAATTTTTAGGAGAAAATTAACAAAAAGTGGGTTATCGATGTTCCAGCATCTCGCTGATAGTTTGATATATAACACCTAAATGGTTTCTTTTGACACTCTTTATTTAAGGTTGTCGATGTGAAAATCTAGCAATTGATCATTCATCTAAAACGCCCAAAAAAAAAATCACTGACACTTTAAAAAACGGCCAGTACAAATGTATACATTTGTTATCATTTTCGCTAATACGACATGTCGAAAGTTGACCACATTGCTAAAAGTTCAATCAATATTAATTTGAAGACTCTCTTGATAAACCTTACCGTAGGTCTAATTTGACGACTAACGGTTAGAGTGTCTTACTTCCACGTAGGTTTGAATACTACATAAGATGAGAAAAGTTTGTCAGCTCGCTTCCGGAAGATTGCTATCGTACGAATACTCTTGATTCCTCAACTGAACCAGATCTTAACGCCTTTATATAAGTAAAGCAACAGTGACCAAGCGTAAAACACAATAATCAATTCTACATTGACGGAAAACATAGGCTTGGTTTTTCCAAAATTATGTATGCAGAATTCTGAGTAGGCATTCATCTTACTAGAATTGATAAAATTTACCTACTACAAGACATAATTTATCCTGATGAGGTCATAGTACTATATATTTTTGATGTAGTCGAACAAAACAAATTGACTATCACACTAAGAATGAAACCAACATTTGTTAAATGTAACCAGAATGAAACCAACTTGGTTTAAGTTAAAAAATTTGATTAAAGTAACTACTTACTACAAGTTGTTGCATCATTTCGAGATTAGTAGTTGTAGTACCATAGTCATAGTTTCTCTTAAGTCTCGATACCACATCAGTTTTCTGGTCACCAACCTAAAGGAAAAAATACAGACGTTGTATATAATTATTCCGTTTTTTTACAACTGGGATATAAAAAGTATTGTACTATTCAAGTGAAACCTCTTTGGAAATTGAAAAAAGATAAGATTCCAGTTTAAACGAGATGCATCATTCTCATTTTGAATGCCCAATAACTCGCAAGCAGCCCAGTTTCAATGGAATGTTCATTTACAGTAGATTTGGTTAAAAAAACAGTTGTATTTCTGAAAATCTGGCTAAAATGCAATAAAGTAAAATAATAATTCTACGACATTTTTATTATAACATGGTTACCACATGGAAATGTTTTAACGACATTGATAATTAAAGAACACTTGTTTAAATGTATAACTTTATGTGATGTATTTGTATCTGTTGCTTAAAGTATCAAACTACTTGTAATGTTAGTATTGTTAAATTGAAACAATATTTTAAAATTTCAAAAATAAATAAATAAATAAATAAATAAATAATAAATAATAAATAAATAAATAAATAAATAAATAAATAAATACAAAATGCGTAAAATATAAAATCTGACACGAGCCAGTGAACAAGTAATGATTTTTTTGTGTCATGCTATCACACTAAAAAACGTAACAAACCTGATTTTTAGAATCCCTTACTCAAAAAAGTTAATTGCATTATAGAGCTTTTTAGTTTCAAGTTTTCTGTTTAATTGTTTAAATTTAGAAATGAAAAAATATGAAATAACTATTTGTCGTGGCGTAAATCTGCATATTTTTTTGAATTGCATTAGAAATATGAAACTAATATGCAAAAATTTAAATGTATTTACATTTTTTTCGTAAAACTTCCAATAATAAACAAAAAAGTTTTATATATAATAAATATGTTTTTTCATATAAATAAATAAATAAATAAATAAATAAATAAATAAATAAATAAATAAATAAATAAATAAATAAATATGAATACCTTTTGAGCCGAATTTGGCCGGGCAAAATATGAAACGCTTTCTTTAATTTGTATATCTGTAATTTGAGTTTTTAAATTCAAAATTTGAACATATTCAAAAACAGCAAAAGCTACAAGTCCGACTGTGAGAGTGGTTAAAAAAACAACAGCAACATTGTTAACAGATTTTCTTTTCCCGTCAAACGAGATGAGTCCGTCTTCCGATGACATAATGAAGGACCGTTTAGTGTCTTGGTCTAGAAAAGGAACTACTTTTTTCGGGCATGTATGGGGTATATATATGTATTTTAAGTGTCACAGGTGTAATAAATATAATTACAATTTTAAAAATAACGAGAAAAAGGCTTTTGAAAACAATTCCTTATATTATATTAATTATCTTCACAGCCGGTACATTTCAAAATGCGATTACATTTTTTTATAAAATATATGGAAAAAATATTTAATACGATATAACCACAACGAAAACAATCTTTTGATTTTATAACTGAATTAGCCTTAACATACAGATTTGCAGGTTACAATAAAATTTAATAACAATAATTTGACTTGAACATAGACATTATATTTGATACAAGCTTAATCATAAGAAAATCATATTTCTAATAAAGGACTGAAAACAAGACAACAAATGTACAAGCGAATGTTCAACGAATACGACAAAGAGAGGTAAAATACCTAGTTGTTTGGTTTTGGTAATAGTGCTTTTGACGAGCACTCAATAACCACACTTATTTTACAACCAGTTTACAAAAATTAAAAAAAAACAACAAAAAAAACAGACAAAACATAGATAAATGACAAAACCCAAAATAAAATACCAAAAGATCTTAATTGATGTTAAAAGTATGAAAAACTATTGTAAAAAAAAAAAAAAAACTTTTATCTATGATTTCATTTTAGGCAAATATATATTGGATGATATTCCAAAAAATACTACACTTTAATGAGGTTAGTTAAGAACTATAGTTTGAATAAATCCGGCGGATACATAGATATACATACAAACATATAAATTTATTAGATATAAAACTTACACAATAAAGACATGTACATTGTACACACATATGAAAATATCCAACTTGCCTTCCAATTGGTTTCTTTTCGTTACTAGTCATACAAATGTAGTATATGTATTTCTTTATAATGATGCAAGTGATAAAAATCCAACCCCTCAAAATAGATAAATAAATAAATAATAAATAAATAAAACTTGTCTTTACATCTAGTTAAAAATTTTATATTTATGCATTTAGTTTTTATTTGTATTTGATATGATCTGTTAAATAGGTGTTAAGATAAAAAGTAAGTATTACGAACTTAATATGGCTTTTATGTTTTATGCTTCTAAGTAAGGTATTTTTATAAAATTAGATAATATTGAATACAACGACAAGGTTAGAAAAGACAACAAGGACCACAAATTAATCCTTTTTAATGCAGTGCATACTTAAATTCCAAAGTTAAAAAAAACTAAATTGAAAGAATGTCCAAAATCATTCATATCATTCACTTTTCTTTTTTCTTTAATGAAAAATGATAAACCGAGATATAAATATCTAGCGCTCAACAATTTGTTTTTATATCATAGTAATGTATTTGTCATAGAGACATCTTTTAAAATTTCTGTCTACAATTCATCTTAAATTTCAAAATTAGCGGTATCCATTGGTAACAACACAAGTGAAAATATCCTTTCATTCTCAATTTTTTTAAACGTTACGGGTGTAGCTAAAAAGGAGGTGCTTGCCTTCCGGAGTAAACGGCCTCACTTTCTAGATGAAAGTTCACGTGTGTGTGGGTGTGGCTTTTTTTTTTTTTATTTTTGGGGGGGGGTGATTTGGACGTGGACTAGAATGTTTGTGTTTATAATTAATCAAATAAAGTTACTGTGAATAAATGTACAGATACTGTAGATAGCTATAGATGTACAGTATAGTCATTAACACGACTATTCGAAAAATTCAACATATATTTACAAAAACTAATTTAAATTGTTTGTTGCAATAACAATGAGTTTTAGACAATTAAAGGTCGATTGCTATTTTTGCATTTTAATGTCAATAGTATACTATACAGTTCATAATTGCAAATCTTTGAAGACACCAGATTATGAAATTAACCTATGTCTAAAAATTCATTGTTTGCGTCTTATTTCCTTGAGCTTTCATTTTTTTATATCATAGTAATGTATTTGTCATAGAGACATTTTTTAAAATTTCTGTCTACAATTCATCTTAAGTTTCAAAATTAGCGGTATCCATTGGTAACAACACAAGTTAAAATATCGTTTTTCTGACTTTTTAAAAAAATATTTAACATCGCCCAAGACCAAAGACCCTGAGATAATGCGATTTTAATCCTCATAAGAATATGCAGTAAAATGAATTTCATATGATGTCATTGATGAGGGAATGATTTTCCGAAATGTGCACATATTGGCACATCGAATTTTAACAGGTATTTGCATATTTATCATAAAACTCTCTTTGTTTTTGCTGAAAGGGACCCTAGCAAATTATGAAATTTTGTAAAGTTTTGCATTGCAAGACCCACTGACCCAAGAAGGCTTTTTTAATAAAAATGGTAAATGAATTATTGTTTAATTAAAAAATATATATAATTTAACCGCAATTTTTGGATAAGGGTTTATGTATTTCGTATTTTTCTTAACATTCGTATAATATTACTATTATACATTAAATGCAAGCAATTGAAAAGATAGTATCGTCAAAATGTTCCACTTTAAGAACTAATTTTCCTTTAGTGTTTAAAAAATCATAAAGACGATGTATTGGACAATGAAAAATACCTTCTCCTGAATTGAAAAATCTAATTTATGACTATTTTGTTAAAGTTTGTCTTTCGGGCATATATATAAAGTTTACAAATATCAGCTAAGAAAGACCAGTATCGTTTCTATCTTGCCAACAATACGCGTTTTCAAAGTCAAATAACCTTGCTTCATTACAATTCATTAGTATATGTATATACATTGCTAAATATCAATAATAACTGAAATATTTTTATAATTATTTGAAATTTTTATATTGTAAAAAATATATCGTATTATATTTAAATCCACCTGTGTCGAAGTCTTTAAGTTGATTTGAATAAAAACAATATTACCAAAACTTATTCTTAAAAAGTTTTATTACCTGCCTTTATTGTATACACGATTGCATGGCAACGGCTGTTAAAATAATAATACCTTCTGTAATCAATTTTAATTAAGAATCCATAATCTGACTGTTTTATTAATAAACATGTTGATTACATCTGTGACAATTACAAGGCATATATATACCTCATGAACACCTGAGAAAAAACAGTTCTTTTTCGTATTTCCCGACGTGTAGAGATCCACACAAAATGTCGTCAGAGGAAGGACTCATCTCTTTTGAAGGAAAAAGAAAACATGTTAGCAATATTTTCATTGTCTTCTTAACCGCTGTTGCAGTCGGACTTGCTGGTTTTGCTGTTTTTGAATATGTTCAAATTTTAAATTTAAAAAACCAAGTAACAGAAATTCAAATTAAACAGAGCGTAGCCGATTATGTTAATCCAAATTTGGCACAAAAGGTATTTTTTCTTTTTTTTAATTTTTTTATTTATATAAATTAAAATATTTGAAAAAATGAGGATATTAGAAAAATATCTTAAATGACCATATCCAGTATATACACAAATTGTTAACATTTTTAGGTTAAAAAATTATTAAACTGACAAAAGTTATACTTAATTTATCACTTTTTATGTCTACAAGTTGAAGTTTGATTTCTAGCTGTATAAGGAATGGACATAAAATAGATATCAACTTTCGGACAATGGAAAAAAATGTACAAAAATCATTATGATCGTAATTGACTTGCACCAGGAATCACCAAAAAACCATATTGACATAAAATGGATATCTACATTTAGTTAATACAGAAATTGCAGAAATTCATGTTGAATTTGCTGAATTTACTTGCACCCCAAACCCAAAACACTTATAAAACATTATATATATATATATATATATATATATATATATATATATATATATATATATATATTCTAGAAAAAAACTGAATTTTGATATCTTTTGCTAATAAAGAACTGTGAAATATTATCAATACGAAACTTTTTTATTTACAAAAAATGAAGACACGTTTCGGGAAGCAAAATGAATCTATGTGATGTCATAGATTTTTTTTAATCAAAAGGGATTGGTGCGCTGCAGTGTATTGCTTCTTTAAAACAGATAACAAGATAACCTGTGAGACCTCGATTGGCCTCCTTTTCTCGGCGTACACAGTGTAATTCGTTTTAATTTGACATAGATGGTATAAAATAAGATGAAATACTCTTTGCATTAATTATTTAATTCTCTTTCTTTAGGCTGTTGGTCAGGCAAATGATGTGATTTCAAGACTGAAAAGAAGTTATGATTATGGCTCTGGTTATGTTGTATATGACCTCGAAAGTTTGAAGCAAGTAATAGTAAGTAGTGTATTCCACCTATAAAAACCATGCTTACTTAGTCGTTACTTCGTAATTTTTAATCTGTCAATCTATGCGGAAAGAAACCAGCTATGATGGTGTTAGAAATTTGCTCAACGAGGTAAAAAGTCTTAAAACATGTTATGCCTTCCAGTTTGTATCAATAATAGAAAAATTTTAGTTAAGATGTCTTCGAAGAACAGCAAAATATAATAAAAGTGCTTTAATAATTCTTAAATCTATCTGGTTTTGGTGTATAATTTGCGTGTAATGAAAACGTTGATATTAAAATAATGTTGGTTTTTTAAAACTATTGTGTCTAACCATTAGTATTACATGTACATAAACTGAACAACTATCCTTTGAAACTGAATTAATACCATGACACAGGTTTGAAGATACTAGATTTCTGATAGAGGCATGATTACTTCTTTTAAAACATTACGTCGATGCTACTCATAGGAAAATTCATCATTTATGATAGGACAATTTGTTGGTAAACCGTATAAATTTTCGTTCTGTTTGAATTGAACATTAATTTTTCACTTTTTATTCTTTCTCTAGCTTAACTATTACACAGCACAATGTTCAAATGCCAGTGTAATATGCAAACCAGGTAAAATCTCTCCCAATTCTCTCTCTCTCTCTCTCTCTCTCTCTCTCTCTCTCTCTCTCTCTCTCTCTCTCGTTAAGTTACAGTTTGTTTATGTTAGTCAAGATTATTTAAATTTCATCTATTCATCGACGCACAGTATGTTTAACATGTGATAAAATCAGCAGTGGCTTATATTTTAGAAGTCTTTAGAGACTCGTTGATAAATGTAAAAAGGATGTTTTTTTTAAATTCAGCTACACTTACATTGCAAGTAATTTATTATATAGCGTATTCTGTAGTAGCCTATATTTCATTCTTCCTTTCTATCTATTCATTCGAATATTTCATTGCTTTATTTTCTTTATGTTTATTTTTAAAAAATACAATTATTGCATATTTACAACGATTTTGTTCAATAAACTTACCTAGGAGAAGCTGGTCCACAAGGTCCTCAAGGTGATCATGGTCCACCCGGAGCAGACGGACAGAATGGACTTAAAGGGGAACCTGGCGTTGGACTCAAAGGTAAATCTTTCGTAGTATTTGGGATATATTATAACTTGTGCTAGATCTATTCGGTCTATATAGCAAAACAATATAGATATTGGCACTGTTTTTTTGTCGGTGTATCAAACAAAAAAAATTGCATCACAATTATTTTATGCTTGTATTGTTTTTGCATGTTATTATAATCTGATTATTTCAAAGTTCATTTTTCCAAAGGATATTTATCATATACTAATAAATGCAAAATATTTTTTTAAAATCTCAAAATTTTCTTTCAAGGCAATCGATAATGAGATAATGCAGCTCTAGAAATCCTTAATGTTGCCTCTTTGTGAATCAGTCGGACTTACTCAAGCAACGTTTATAAACCAGCTTCTCTGAAGCTTTGCACATCTTTGCAGATAATAATAATAATAATAATAAAGAAGTTCTGTTATGCGTTGAGTTATAAAACTTGTTTGCTTGTCTTTAACTAACATTCTTCATTAATAAGTTATGTGAAAATAAATGATCAACATACATACTGTTTTTTACGTATATATATATATATATATATATATATATATATATATATATATATATATATATATATATATATATATATATATATATATATTTGCTAATTTAAGTTTGATTTTCAATCTAATAAAAATTCTTTGTTCCCATCAGATTCGAGAATATAAAACATTATTGTTTTTCAATTTTCCTGCATCAAATCACGTCTTTTACCCGACTTTTCCAGGTGACCCAGGAAATCAAGGACAAAAGGGAGACTGGGGACCTATAGGTCCGACTGGACCAAAAGGATACCAAGGTGAACCAGGAATAAACGGAGCCAAAGGAAGCACTGGTCCCGAAGGCCCTCAAGGACCACCAGGTGACGAGGGTGATAAGGGTGGTAAGGGAGACACCGGTGCCAAAGGTCCACAGGGAGTAAAAGGAGATACCGGAGCACCGGGTCAAAATGGGGCTGACGGAAGCAATGGTGTTGATGGTATGTCTCTCTCTCTCTCTCTCTCTCTCTCTCTCTCTCTCTCTCTCTCTCTCTCTCTCTATATATATATATATATATATAAAAGAAATAAGCATTGTTTAACATTGAAAATATTAAAAAATGATTTTACTCTCTAATGTATTTTTTAAAAGACCGTAACAGTCATTTGGTTTGTAAGGATTTTGATGTCTTCAGTTTGGGTTAGGGATATATATATATATATATATATATATATATATATATATATATATATATATATATATATATATATATATATATATATATATATATATATATGAAACTGAACTCGTCTATGTCCAAATCATAATCGCAGAAGAAAAAAGTGCAAACTTTAAGAGTCTAACTAATTTAGTTGAACATGAACTTTAAACGTCCTACGGATGACATTTTTTGCTTTTGATGATTTTCATTTGCTCTTTCAATTGAAGTCATTTTTTTCTCAACTTTGTGTAATAAAGGTGCCAAGGGTGATAAAGGAGATCAAGGAGAAACTGGGGCCCAGGGAGAAACAGGCGCACAAGGTGGTAAGGGTGATCAAGGAGAAAAAGGTGGTGCAGGTGCAATGGGTGCTCAAGGTGCACAGGGTGATCAAGGTATACCAGGAGCCAAAGGCAACCAGGGCACAGTCGGACCACAAGGCCAAAAAGGTGATCAAGGACCAGTGGGACCACAAGGACCACAATGCCAAGATGGAGAACAAGGACCTAAAGGTAATAAAGTTAGTTAAGATCTGTATTTTCAATTGCTTTAACTAGTGTGTATCTTTCGTAGAAGTTTGCTTTCGTTTATGATTTTTGAAGATGTGTTATAACAGCATTTGAACATGGGGCTTTAGGAAAGACTAAATGTGCAATTAAAATATTGAAAATGACTGTTTTGCTTTACTGCAAGGTTCATGAACTACGTAAACATAACCCATAAAAAGCGTTTAATATGGTATTCAATAGCTAATTGAAATACTATTAAAACTAATCAAAGAAATCTATTTTAGAAATATAGCAGAATGTTATGTAAAACAGAAATGTGGTGATAAAAGTCAATTATTTTTAAAAGGGACTCTAAGGGGCCTCTAAGCAGCAGGTTTCTCTGGAGGATCATTTATATCATAGTCCTGTTCTAAAATGATCCATTCACTTTGAAGCATGCTCTCAAAATAAAATAAATGAATCGTATTGATTGATATCTTAGAAACACATGTCGATACTCATCAAAGCCAGCCGACTGCAGTTCTTAATACTGATGTTGTATACTTTGTTACAATACATTTAGGAGTCAAAGTATATTGACTGCTAATGGCTGTGTTCGTTAAAGGTCAGATGTTTTATAATCAATGGTTCTTATATTTACTTCTTTCATTTAGTTAACTTTTAATAATTAAAATAGAATTTAAACCATACAAATGTTTTACATTAAGACACTTTGATTAATTAACAGGCGAAAAAGGAGACAAAGGTGACCAAGGACCAGTCGGACCAGAAGGTTTAAAAGGTGACATGGGAGCTGTTGGACCTACCGGTTCTCCTGGAGTTGATGGACAAATCGGGGCAAAGGGCGACAAGGGTGTACCTGGAAACAAGTAAGAATATATCATTAAGTATGATAAACACAAAATCGTGTATAACTTTGAAAAGATAAAGTGTTTTTTACGATTCAATATTATTTTTGCATGATTTTATAAATCGACATAATTGTTTTCAAAAGACTTTATGTTATATTTTCGACCTTAGTCAAACACTCTGCAGTTTAAAGTGTGAGACCTGGACACTTAACAGCTTTTCTTCCATCGTGCAACTAACTATTGTAAAAAAATTACGATGTCAATCAATCATTCGATTGATCTTTGAAAAAACTTTTTTTTTATATTTACAGTGGCGCCGATGGTGCAGCAGGAGCCTCTGGGGACAAAGGACAGAAAGGTTGTCAGGGTGTCACTGGTGAAACAGGACCACAAGGTGAAACCGGACCAATTGGCGAAACAGGCCCGGTTGGACCACAAGGCAATACAGGAGCAGCTGGGCCACAGGGTCAGAAAGGACAACAGGTACTGTTAGGAAATAAGAAATAATTCATGATTATGTGTGATATTGCTAATTGTTAATGGTATTTAAGTGTCTGTAACTGCTTATAACAACACATATACTCAACAGCAATGTTGTGGACAAATTAGTTATTGATAACGATCATGGTTAGGACATGCTACACTTTAATGTTGGTTTGTTATCGACCAAATTCTTTGTTTCATGATGAAAAAGTATTCGGTATGAAACTTTTTACACGCATACCAAACGTAATTTTCTTTTGAAGGGAACACAAGGTATACAGGGTGCAACAGGAGAAACTGGAGCGCCAGGTGATCAGGGAAGTAAGGGAGAAAAAGGCAACAAAGGCGATCAGGGTGCAAAAGGAGACCAGGGTGCAACTGGTGCTACGGGTGCCCAAGGTGCAACAGGTCCAAAAGGACCCGAAGGACCTCAAGGTAAAAACATTTATATTCATTATTTTTATCTTTCGTCATTATCGCTCCTTGTAAAGAATTTTTTCTTTGCTGTTCTATTTAAATGGTTTAAAATCAACACTTATAATTGTACCATTTATCTTGTTATTTGGTGTACGTTTAGGGGTACATCTATTTTCTAGTCGACCAAGATAAATCGTTAGATAATTATTGCTTTAAATTCCTTTTAATGTTGTTGCTAACACCGGACAGGCTGTTGAAATGAAATAAGCCGTCTTATTTATGATTAATATATATTATTCAGCTGCATATTCTGCATCTGCTAAACATTTTATCTTTTCGTATTTACTATAGCTTATACGCTTCATGTTGATTTGAATGTTGTTTTAAGGTCCCAAAGGTGAACAAGGAATACAGGGTGTTCCAGGCGAGAAAGGAGACACTGGTGACACCGGTGCACAAGGCGCTCCAGGAAACCAAGGACCACAGGGTGAACCAGGAGTACAAGGACCACAGGGACCAAAAGGAAACCAAGGAGAACAGGTACGTCTCTGATCTTTTAACTTTTAAAAACATAATATTTTATTTTTTTTATATCATATGTTCGTACATCAAAAGATACATTACAATACAACAACGCGATAAATAATAATTACAAAACTAGTGCAGCAAGTTTTTATATCAAAGTCAATTTTACAATTTACCTAATAACTTTCCTTAAAACATGGATGGTTACATGTACCTCTAACATACATCAGAATTGCCCTTACTTGAAACAAGAAAAAAAATGCAAATTTGTTAAAAGTAATGAAGAATTCCTGAACTGGTTAAAGCAAATGAATGGAATTTTCAATTGAAAACATGTAAAAATCTAAAAGAATAAAGAAAAATAATTCATAAGGATTACTCATTTTTTCTGATCAAATAGTCTAAATTTAACTTTAAAAAATTGTCTATCGTTTTAATACTTGCAATAATTCACACACACACACACACACACACACACACACACACACACACCTATGCATTGTAAAAAAGTATTTTATAAGGATAACTTTATCAAATTTAAATGCTAGAAGTTGACTTTAATTATTTGTTTTAACATTTTTTTCAATTTTTTCTTTTTAATTCTACCAAGGGACCAAAAGGAGACCCTGCACCTAACTGTTGTGAACAATTGTGTAAGTACCATTAAAAGTCAAATTTCATTTTAATGGACCGAAAAAGCTATTTGCATTTGGTACAGAAAATAAGATCTAGTGATAATGTACATATTTATAAAGTGAGTTAAATTTTAAAAATTATCTGTCCATGTATTCATTATGTTGATTTAATTATAATTTACACCACAATAAACGTTTCCGATTTCTCGGAGAAAATCTAATGGCAATTAAGCATTATAGGGTTAAATGCAGATATGATTTTCAATTTTTCAATTGTAACAAGTCGCATGGCTATACAAAACTATCTGGTTGGCTGAAACAAACATATTTTTAAAATCAAATGTTGATTATGTTAATTTTATATAACTGTCATTCTGAGATTTAATTTTATTGATTTAATTTTGGAAGTTGTAAAACCTAACTATACATACTTTATCTAGTGTTGGTTGAAATCTCTTGTACTTTGTATGAAAAAAATTATGCTCAAATTATTCAATTCAACCGGCAATAACGGAATTCTGGTATCACTGAGATTTTTACGATTTGCTGAAATAATTGACCTTTATTGTTATAAGGTTACAAGATTTATTGTTTTATTTCGATAAAAATATCTTAATTTTTGTAGACTTCTTGTATAGATTTGATGATTTTTTATCTATTGAAATCAATTTAATCCTACAAAAATATCTTATTTGACTTGTTTCACTTTCTTGATATTTTAATTTTTAGATGCATTTGTTATGAAGCTTTGTAACAATAAAAGTTTTATTGCATTTCAGCACCACCTACATGTGTCGGCGGTTTTGTAAGTTCCCAACAATTTGCTAATATAGGAGACACTGTTTTACTGTCATGTGAGGTATCTGGATACCCAACCCCAGTAGTTGAATGGTTAAAGGACGGTGTATCTGTAACAATAGGTACCATGAGCAGTGCTGGGTTGACATTGAACAATGTTGACGTTCCAGACAGTGGATACTACATTTGTAAAGCCACAAATATTCTTGGAACTAGGAGCAAGATGATTTCACTGACTGTTGGAACAGGATATTAAAAGTATGTTTGCATTTAAATATCTCCAGGAAAAATTTAATATAAGTTTATGTTATATATGTGTCAGATACATTTTTGTTGGAAATGTTCACTCTCTTTAGTTCGTTTTAACGTTTCGTCAGAAACTTACGGTATCAGTTTTTTGTTTAAAAAAGTTGTTCAAAGCTCGCGTTTACAGGGGCCCTCACAGCATAGGTTAAATCCCGCTTTTGCAGATCGTAGTTCACTTACTGAAGGTCGTTCTATTTTCAGGGTACTCTTATTTCCTCTAACATTTCAGGAAAAAACCACCTTGATATAAATTGAAAATCTTGACTGAGAAGTTATACATAATAATTAATTACTTCTTTTCATTCTCACGTTATTTAAGCTTCAAGATATAAAAAATAATTTTATCTGCACCTTGTACTATAATCTGTAATGCCGTATGCATAATGAAGATATATTGTAGTAAATACCATCTTAATTTATAAATAATGTCAGAGCATATTCAAAAAATCTTTCAGAAATTGTTTGGCATAAATGGATAAGGTTTTTTGTACATAGTATAAAGAACTTCAACTTAGTCAGTTTTCAGTTATAATGAACATCAATCTAATGTTACTATGACACCAACAGATGAGATAATTAAACAAGCGGTGTTATTTTTTTAAATTCGGGCGTTAGATTATGAAATAAAAACTTGATATAAAAATTAATTCCGTAGTGATTGCATTTTTTCATTCCAGACTAAAAATCGGTTAAACGGAGGTTTGAAAAGAAGGCATAAACTTTGCTTAATTTAAAAAATATGATTATGCAGTTTGATGACAATATGGAAAGTAGTTTTTATATTCTACATGTAATAGTTTTTTAATTCCAAAGGTAATGTTAAATAAAATAAGGTTAACTTATTCTTCCCTTAATCTAGACAACTCTTTTTGTTAAAGTTGCGCAATAAAATAAAAATTCTGCACAAATATTACATGAAATATTTTAGTGTGTTTTTCTCTCACTCACAGACTAATGGATTTTTAATACGAAGTCCGACTTACGTAAACTTATAGAGGTTTTGTGAAACTGGTTGAGTTGTGAGGTGCTACTATCTGTACGTTCGCGAGGTATTTCTATTCTACTACAGAAGATTTTAATTTATATCAATTTATTTATTTCAGGATTGGTGTGGTAGTATAAACATTACAAAGGAATTGTATTATACCATAGCTATTTTAAAATGTATGCACAATGTGTGGCAAATTTATCTAATAAAGATTTTCAGATTTTAATGTTTTAATTAGTTTTGAAATATGTTGTTCTTATCACATATGGAATAAGTTAAAACACATACATAAAGTATATTCAGAAAACAAACTCAGCTGAACAATGTGTACAAGTAAAATAACATTTAGCACAATTTTCAGCCGTCTTAGTTTTTAGAATATATTTATACCTAAGGTTTCTTCCCTCATGCTGGATTAGGAATCATATAATTTTGGAACTTTAGATTCTTTAATTTTCAACTTTTTGGCTAGTGTTTTTATCCATCAAACTTTTCGCTCCTAGTGTCACTGATGAGGAATGATTTTCCGAAATGTGCAAATCTGGCACAGCAAAATTAAAACGGGTATTTTTTCTAAATTGCAATGCAAAAGCCAGGGCAACAAAGAACAAATGAGACAAAATCTTCAGATAAAGTTACAGCAGCATTTGGTTTGGCTCAAAAAACAGGGTTGCAGATTAACAATGAATTTTGTAATACCAATAGGAACCAAGGAGCTGACACAATAGAGTAATTCGGCAAACGACGAAGGGATGCCTGATTAGGAAGTTTTCTAATTTGAACGGCCATGTGACATTTACGAATTGTTACCTATTAAAGAAGTAGTAGAGTACTTCCAGAAGACACTAAACTTATTGAAAACTAGTGATAGCTTATACGCCCATTTTACTAAAGTTTATGATATTAAAAATGAATAAAAATTATGTAACTATATCTATAATTAATGAATAGAATAAGAACTGTCATAATCTCATATTCAGAAGCAGACATCTGCTAAAGCTTATTTAAAACTTTCAACAAAGCATAGACCACCGTTTTTCATTTTCAATTTCAATAGCATAAAAAACGATTTGTCAGATTTAAACAATCAAATTTTAGTTTTAATTTTCAAATTCGTGCGAATATTCAACAAATTATGAACATGTTTCTCAATAGACTGTAACCATCATGTTTTAATTAGTTACAAATATGTTACGTACTAACAATATATAATGAAATTGGGTATTTGTGATTAGCGGAAGTTTAGATATAACATCTGCTTTAATCAATTGATGAATAAATGTTTGACCAGAAAAAACATAGAATAGAAAAGTCCAGAATACATGAATAACTGATATTGCTACTGAGAACATGAAAAATAATCCCACTTTAATCAATCTTCAAGTTGTCTAAATATTTGCTGGTCTTTATCTTGTGTTTTTGCAATTTATATCATTTACTTATATTCTTTCGATTTTCTAGTTACGTCGACTGTTTTATCAGATTTTATTTCCTTTTATGATAATTAGCTAGATAAATATTTGAAGGGTAATTATGATCATGAATGAGTAGAAAAGTATTTAAAAGGTTTTAAGGTAGTGAAAGAATTTAACAATATATCTGACCCTCCTGATTATGGTGTATTTGTTTCACAGATAATCAGGACTGGTATGGTTGGGCTTGTTCCTACTACGGAACTACAACAAAGGTAGCTGTTTACAAATAAATTGATGATTAAGAAATATAACATAATTTTGCTTATCGAGGCCTTCAGAAAGTTGTATAGCTGTCATCTCAATACTTTTAAAAATATGAAGTCGTTCTATCCAAAATTGTGCTTTATATAATTGATATCCCATAGTTCCTTTTATTTTCAATTTTAGTTTCACACGTGTCGGCATAAGGGTGTTACCCTTCTTGGACATTCGGTTCACTTTTTGTGTTTTAGGATTGTGATTTGAACGTGTACTTGTATGTTAGTGTTTGTCATAACACCACAATTACATAAACTAAATTTTAAATAAAGTTTTTAAAAAAATGCCAATTCAGTTCTACACGTGAACATCTATTTAGAAAGTAGGTCTGGGTGCTCTGGAAGGGTAAGCGCATGTGTGCAAACAAATTTTTAGAAAAAAAGGAACATAGGACTTAGGTGACTTAGATATATCCAGTGTAATTTTGAACAATCATACTTCATACTTTTAAACAATATAATAATGACGGTTATAAAACTTTTTAGGGCCTTTATAAGCCTAAGCTTACAATATCCTTCAGTCAACAATTAATTTGTAAGCAGCTTACTTCATTGTAGAAAGCTCTACCATACCGTATAAACTGTAAAACAAATACACCATTCATAGTTGAAGCAGGATTAATAATTTATAGAAACGGAAAGTTGACGACAGAAAAATTGAAGTCATCACGTTAGCCGTATACAGTGAAACGTGTGAAAACCGGACCCTGGAAAAACCGGAATCCTGTGAAACCGGATGTGTATGCTTGTCCCGATTTACTATCTTCCTTATTCTATGTGATAGAAACCTTAATAAACCGGATCCTGTGAATTCTGAAAACCAGACGCATTTCACCGTCCGGATCATAAAAAACCTATATATTTTCACCTTTGTAAACCGGCATAGATTTTCTGATTATGAAAAAAAAACCGAAACCGAAACCGAAACCGAGAATTTTATTGAATTTTTTTAAACTTGCACATTTGTAACAAAATGACTGTTATTTCAAGTATTATAAAAACATTAACTACAAATTAAGTAATTTCCGATATCATAAATAACATCATTTAACTTCTGAGTAAAACAAAACTGTAAGAAATACAAATTATTACCGTCATCAAATGGCTTGAGTATACATAAACACGTGTGAAAGGTGTCACAAATAAACAATAATTATCGGATTAAAGAGATCAGTCAACCGAAATCGCTTGTGTTCGATTGTAACGCGTTAATTTTTAAAGGAACATCTTTGTTGGTTCATTTTGCTGGTATGACTCGATATCACAGCTTCACAACTTTCACCGCTATCATAAATTGACAAAATTTTAGTCAAGATTGATATTTTAATAAATTTTGAGGTTACACAAAGCTTCAGTCAAGAAAATAATTGAGCAGGATAGTCGCAGTTAAGATGACCTTGAATCCTGAAATTATTCGGCTCTCAATCGAACAACTGAAATGCGCTTTGTATAGATAAAACATTCTGCGCAGTCATATGATGGAAAAATAAAGAAAACAAGTTTGTTTACAATGGAATGGCAGTTTTTATCATTAATCGACATAAACCAAACATCGATTATGTACCATGTCAGTTAAGTCAAGCAATTTAATGTTTTGGCTGAGTCTTGGTTACGTTGACCTGCATCCTCCAGCAGAAGAAAGCGCTCCTGCATTTTTGCCGATATGTTTGCATCGAAATAAAAACATCTTAAAATACACGTTACTTACCATAAAAACTTTATGATATACGTCGTATTTCAAGTTATTTATCATAATGGTGATGTCTGATCCACCCGTCTATCATTTCATGATAGTTTATTTGAGATAAATAAAACATTAAAATACAAGCAACCTACCCAAAAAAATTAAGATTATCACTTTACGTTGTATTTTAAGTTTATTGTTTCCAATAAACCATATGTACACGTGTTACCCATGGCTACACATCCCAAAGGGAGATAACATAAATAGATCTGCTACTTATTATCAAGGGCAGTGAACTCTAGCGAATAACCTTAATAAACCGGATCCTGTGAAAACCGGATTTTTTTCAAGGAACGGAGCCGGTCCGGGTTTCACAAGTTTCACTGTAGTATCAGATGTAACTTCGTGATTGACAAAATTGAGATATATTTCCAAATATGAGGCAAAAGAAAGGCAATAAGTCGTATTTTTATTTTCGAGTTCACTAGAATAAATGACATTTACATATTCTTTGACTTTTGGGTTAAAAAGTGACAGAACATTTTCTATATATCTGTATGAACAGCTGGATGATTTAGCGAATCTTCTCTCCAGATTTGACAAGGTTTCGCAATATTCTGATTTATATGAATAAAGAAATAAATCAGCAAGCAAAGGTGCACTATTTATGACTATTGGTATACCAATTGTTTGTTGGAAACTTACATTGTCAAACACAACATATATGTTGTTTATCAAACACCTCAACATTTTGTTGATGGTATTTTCTATATTTAAGTGTTTTCAGGTCGTCCAAAATTTAGCTATCTTCGAAATGATAAAATTAATATGTCATAATCAAAAACGTTTTGTTAAAAAACAGCAGTAGCGAATGAACATATATTATCAAATTACTTTTGTTCTTCTCACGCTTACAATCTTCTGCAAAGAAATCGACCGTCTTTTAATTATATCACAATATACAATCCAGACTGTTTGTTCAAATCTAAATAGGCGCTGTTTCATTAAACAATTTTACATTTTGTACTTGCACACCTGATGTTACTCACTCAATGAAGAACATCACAAAAAGTTGAATTTTGGAACTTTAGATTCATTACTTTTCAACTGTTTGGTGTATGTTTTTTATCTATCAAACTTTTGGCCCCCAGTGTCACTGATGGGGAATGATTTTCCGAAATATATATGGCACATCAAAATTTAGCAGGTATTTGTTATATATTCACCTCTAGTTTATTACACTTTTGTGAGAGTTTTTGGTATTCGTTTGTTTTAACTGTAACAAAGTAGTATCATGTATAAAAGGTATATTGCTTTTTTACTGCGGAAATTGACTACCCTATAATTCTTAAAAGTTTTGTTAAACGTAGTTGAAAATATATTCCACAAAAGATATTAAACTGATACAACTCATGACAATAATGTTTTTGTTTGCATTTCTGACGTGAATGTTTATTTTTTGATCATATAGAAGGACAAATCTGTTAAATGAAAGATTGTGATATTTTTTTATTTCAAAAAGTTGAAGATCAACAATAATAAGAAAAAATAATACAAACAATAATTATAATATTAATAATAATAAAATAATTAATTAAAAAATGAAAATAGAACAATAAATAATATAAATAATGAATAAATAAATAGATTGACGAAAGAATTTGCAAAAGAAGAAAATGTATTTTGCAAAGGCCAACGAAACCAAGACTATGAAAGGCATAAAACAAGGAATAATGAAACAGACATAAAAATAACAAGAAAAGAAAAACACATAATGCACAATGCACATGTGTATACAGAGCTTGTTGTTCTTTAATTTATATTTGTTAAAGCTATTTTAAGTACCGTTGTACAGCAGTCCGCATGCAAGACAAATAAAAATCGTAAAATGCTAACAAAAGTTATTAATATATATCACAAATACCTGTAAAATTTGATGTGCCATATGTGAACATTTCAGAAAATCATTCCTCATCAATGACACTTGGGTCCGAAAAGATTTCTAGATAAAAATATAAGCCAAAAAGTTGAAAATTAATGAATTTAAAGTTTCAAATTTTATGAATCCAAATCCAGCTAAAGAATGCTTTGCATGAGGGAACAAACCTTATAGTTTTAAATAAATTTCAAAAATAAGGACGGCTAAAAATTTAACCGTATGGTATATTTCCTTACAGCACAAAGTACTGCTTCTGAGTTATAGGTACCCTCGGGGAGTTTACTCCACCAGCAGCGGTAACCGCTCAGGGGTAGTAAAAATATATCACAAATACCTGTTAAATTTACACATTCAATGCATAACCGGCTACTTTATATTTTTCATACCTTAAATTTACAGAAAATCTATAATTTAAAAAAATTCAGCCAAAATAACGATAAATTAAAGAATTACCTAGTACATATTCATCTGAACACAATAAGGTCGCATTTACTTCTACATTACAAGATAAAAATGCAGATGCCAGTGTTTAAAAGGCTTATGTGAAAATTTTTATCAAAAGTGACAACGGGTTACACAGTTTTCATATTTGTGCTGTTTTCACATTTTGATTCCTTATTCTTTTAATTAATTTGCGGTTTTAGTTACATCATATTAAACTTATGAAAATCAATTTTAAGTATTTGTTTTGTTCTTGATACATATATTTCAATATCCAATGACTGTCGTGTAGTCCTTAACAAGACAAAATTAAGGAAATGCTATAATCAATTTAGATTTAGTGTAACGTAAACATATTTCAAATTTTCTTCTGCTCGTTTACATTCTTTTGTGGTTAAAATGTTAAATTTATTCTATATAACCATTGTTACATTCTGCAGCAATCATCTTTTAGCAATTATTTTGCGTTTTCTTTATCACACACTTAAGTTTTAATATCTTTTGAGTTACTATTTCAAGATACAGGATACGAGCGGTAGTTTAAGACGTTATTTTATAAGAGAATAAATATCATATTAAATGTTTATGTGTACATTTTTTAAACCTTTTTTTGGTCTGTGTCGTCTATAATAATTCGGGCTTGTTTCCAACATCGATATTTAAGAGCTTTTTCATGTCACTGGTCCCACAACTGGACCTTTCTACAATGAAATAAAATGCTTACAGTTAAGCAAGTGACTTCAGGATATTGCAAGCCGACGCTTATTAACGTCTTCAAAAAATTTTATGGCCGCCATCACAATATTTTTTAAAAGTGTGAAGTCGCTGTATCCAAACTCAATATGGTCTTGGCTTCCCATAGTCTTGTGTTCTTTTCATTTTGCACGTATCAGTGTGGCTAGCTACACAGAAGGTTCTCATCTTTCCGGAGCAACCGGCCTCACTTCTCTGGTTTGAGATTGTAATTTCGACATGAACCAGTATATATTTGTTGGGTTTTTAATTAACTTCATATTTTGACTGAATAAGCTTTTAAGCTTTTTAAGCATATATATTGATTCCTCTTTTCATGTTCTTTATAAACAAATACTGATATCAGAGTGATCAAGGTTTTCTTCGCAATCTTTTTAAAGGCCTAAATCAATATAAATAAACATGCTAGAACCTGTACCATGTATAAAGAGGATTATTGTATTATTAAAACTTTGACAGTATTTGTTGCAGGAATTGTATATATGTACCTAAAAATTTAACCAAATCAGCTTACCAGTGTGTATTTTCTTTATTTGTATGAAAACATAATAGTAATTGAAAAAACTTCTTTCATTACATATGAAGCATAGTTGTTTAACAGTTATTACTTGTAAGATAAAGCGCTTAAGTTGTACTGAAATGACAGAAAAAGAAAAAGAAATTATGTTTTAATTCTTTAAGATGGAATGAGAATTTGCAAAAATATTTGAACCAAATGTAATTTAACTTATGGTTGCCCGTCGGTCTGGGTGAAGCACAAGAAACTATAAGTTAAACTTAAAATAACAGCTGTTACATTTTTTCAAAAACAACAAGAAGAATTATCTTCTTTTAAGAAGTAAAGACAAGACCAGGTTTCTAGGAAGGTCAATTGTTTATTCACTTTAGCAGAATTACATTTATTGGCAATGAGAAATAATTTAACTATATTTATAAATCACGTTTGATGATTGAGGGTTTTATACTAGTACTGCAATATCAAACTTTATATTTACTCCAGTTGGAAACTATTTTTTATCAGTAATTTCTAGTTTGTATGATTAGTAGTTTATATCAATAATTTGTGTTTAAAATATGTCAATTTATTGTTCCGTTGGCTATTGTCAAGTACAATTCCTTTCACCCTTTTAACAAAATTCACTCTGCTACATAGTACTATTTTATGTGAATGGTATATCTTTATTTAGTTTATACCTAACCTCTTTTTAATAACATTTCATTAAAATACTAACTTTAACATGGAAAAAAATGTGTACTAAACGATATCAAGTCCCTTCCTTTGGAATACACGTAACTGCATTTGTAACTTTATAATAACTAATAAAATGAAATAAAAAAGTCCATTTTTATCGGAGGCGCTTCTTGTGATTATCGACAATTGTATATTTTCGTGAAACAATATTTTTAGAAGGTCCGTAATAATAAAATAAAACACAAACATACCATTCCATGTCCAAATCACAATCCCAAAAACAAGGTAAAAACTTTGAAAGCGGCAAATTTAGTTATGCGCGGGAACTTCCATCAAGCGAGTGAGGCCTTGTGCTCCGGAAGAGGTAAGCACCTCTAAATAAGAAATTATATTTCATCCACCTTTTAAATTGCATTTTTGACAATAAATCAATATCATTGCGATTTATTATAACAACTCAACTGCATTGGATGTAAAACAGTAAAAGTATTAGATTGTTATTGAGTATTTCTAAACACTTCGTATAATATGTCAAAATGTGTAAGTCAGAAATGTATAGTAAGCAAAAATGTTTCATGAAATCAATTTGAAGGGTCAATTTAAAAATATGCAACCACATGTAACAATTTTAAAATAAATATATAACAAATATCTGCTAAATTTTGATGTGCCATATGTGCACATTTCGGAAATTATTCCTCATCAGTGACACTAGGGGCCGAAAGTTTGATATGTAAAAAACATAAGCCAAACAGTTGAACAATAATGAATCTATAGGATAAATTCCTATATCTACACTGCTGAAAACGATAAAGGTTATATATTTTAGAATGCCCTAAAAGTGTTTCTATTTGAAATGACATTTCTATTAAATTTTGAAAATAATATCACATATCTGTATCTCAAATACATAAGCCAACGTCTTTTTTGCTAGTCAGACAAGAGGTGTTCACATTTTGAGGCACCCGTTCTCACTTCTCCTGTTTTACTGCATTTGCCAGTTTTCATAGATTTTAAATTGCTAATAAGATAGTGATTTGAACATGAACCGGCACGTTTGTGTTTGATTTAATTAAGCATTGTTTTAATTTTTGTTTTGGTCTATTGAGATATAACTTGAATGAAGTCTGCATTTTGCGTAAATCAAGCGTAACGGGTTAGTTTAAGTAATTTCTCGATAGACAAAACAAAAATTAAAGACATTGCTTTAAGTAAATTTCATAACTAGAAAATTCCAAAAAACGAAAGCCGAATGCAAAACATTAAATGATTTTAACAACAAATTAGTTTAATGTGAACAACAATGCGTATGAATTTATTCTACAAAAAGGTAGTTCTGGTTGAAGTCAAAACGGTCTATGAGCAAAGAAATCTAACTTTTTAGCCAAACAGAATGCAAGAGAATAATAAAATTTTAATTCAATACCATCACGATGACCAAACCTTTTATTATTTTTTATAGAAATTCTCAACCATAATTATTTCTACAAACTTTTATTTCAAAGATATGAACTTAAAAGCTTCATTACAGAAACACATATCTCTTTTACCAAACAATATGGAAACACAGATGTTCTTGATTTTGGACAAGCTTTGGATGTAATGAAAAATTTGGTATTCAAAGGTGTGATTATGGTAATTTTGATTCGGACATTCAACCATCTTACTTTTTCAAGATTTAGTTAGTTTCCTTTTAATAATATGTTTATGTTTAATACCATAAAAAAATTAATCTTTATTGTTTTCGATTTATGGCTTAAGCTGTTACCCTTGTGCGTTGAGAATATAAAAGAAAATGAAAGTAAAAAAAAATTATGTAATGATGTTATAAATGTTTTTATTGTTCTTTATTGATATTGCTTTTTAACAAAATCCCCTGCTAAAGGGCTATATAATGGACACAATTAAGTTTTGTAAAGTACCAGTTTGTCACAAAAAGATATACTTACGGTATATTTAGAATGGCCATAAAGGTACGTACAGATAATTTAAAAATTGAAAATAGTCATATAGACTTAGAATTGATATTTAATATTATAAACAACATTGTTTTTAATATGTGAAAGTTTTGGGCTCTCGAAGACACCTTTATCACTATAAAATACCATTTGAGGATACAAAATATAACATTATCACTGTGCAAAAACAAAATAGCGATACCAAGTTACAAAACGTACATTCATTTATATCCCCTAGAAAATGTTTCCGGTATATATTCCATTTAATTTATTTCAAATATTCAGCTGGTTCTATATAAGCCGCAGAACAATTAGGAAAAGATGCTGTTCTAATAGAATGGGGAAAATAAAAATTACACTACGTATTAAAAATTCTTAGAACTGAAAATAACCCTTAAGCACTGATATAAAGAATAAAATAAAAAAAGTTTACATGTACTGATGATTTCTAAATACCACTGTATAATTAACTGTATAGATAGAAATATCCTGAAGAATCAGTACTCAGTTACGGACTGAATACGATGAAACGCGTTTTATGCTCTTGGTATATAGAGGATAACACAATATTAAGTTTACGATATAAAATATATTGCATATACGGACATATGTTTTTTACCTTTCATAATTGTTCACCAATTATCTTTATTAGTCAATTTGTTTTGTAACACAAATGTAATTATTTCATCCTTTTCTCTAACAATTATTTTCACTTGCAAGGCTATGGAGCGTCTATCTACTTGCTTGTAATATATTTATGTTAATTTATAACCTAGTGACCTACTTGATGAAAAACTCCAAACATACCGGAAATGATATTGATGAGTTACTAAAATTATCCCAAAAAATTTGCGGATCTTCTTTGATTGTCATCTTGTATTTTTAATTTGCTTTATATAAATACTTGTTTACAGCTAATAGTAACTAAATATTTTCTCTTTTAGGTCATCGTTTTTCTTTTTTTGTATGGTTTAGTGTTTTCAAATGCGTTAATCGAACAAATAAATACACCTGATGATTATCAAGAATGTTATGACAAAATAGCAGCAAAAGTGAATGCAACCCACATTGTCGGGCATATGATATTTTGGCATTGTAAAGAAAAATGTTCTATGAAACTAGATATGACCTATCATAATAGTAATGTATTAAGTAACGACACAACCAACTCTTCAAGCACCGAACCACTGGTAGACTGGTTCGAGAATTTACTAACAAACTTGGAAATAAAAGACGAATGTAAAACACAACCTCGAGTAAGGAGAGAAATAAGACGTTTGTCAAAAGCAGAATGGAAAACATTGACTGATGCAATTAACCAACTGAAAGTGACACCTGTAAGTATCATAAAATCAAATATGTAAACAGAAAAAAATAACAATAAAACACTAACATACAAGTGCAAGTCTTAAGCCTAATCTACTTGTTTTAGAAAAGTCATCCGTTTCTTTAGATTATAGACAAACGCATTTTTCCTTTTGTTATCTTTTTGCATTTTATTACAGTGACTTAATTGTAGCAAACTTAATTAATAATCTCAAAATATAACTTTTAGTGGATAATTAAAGTTAAAAACTGTAAAAGTTGAATGTAATATCTGATCTTTACTGATTTTGAGCTATGCACGAAGAACCAGTTTGAGTAAACGCTCTGTGCTTGAAAATTTTATACCTTTGTTAACCAATCGTTTTATAATCGGTGTTAATTTAATGCATTTTATACTTTCTTTTGGTTATTCTAAAAGTTGTATCTTTGTAATGTCACAACAATATTATTCAGCTTTTATGTACATTTTCCCTATTTCAGTATTTGGATACAAACAGATATGACTATTTGGCATCATTTCATACTGGAGCATATGTCCCTACTGCACATTTTGGACCAAATTTTTTACCTTGGCATAGAATGTTCCTCATACTGTGAGTATATTATCTGCCTACGTGTTTTAATTTTATTTTTGAATTGTGATTTGGACATGGACTGGCATGTTTGTGTTTTATTTGAAATTATTTATGATTGTGGAAATAGATCCATTTAAAACGTAACAAAAAGCAAAAAAATTGAAGAAAATATTACAATGAAACAAGAGATTATAAATGTACTAATTATAAAATCTCCGTTGGATCAGGTATTGAATTGTTGAAAATTGTAACTGGCTTCAATATCGCAATCGTAATTCGGGTGTTTAAATGCAAATAATTTATTTTCTCTTTCTTTTAGGTATGAAAGTGCTCTACGTGAACTAGACCCTGGTGTTACACTACCATATTGGGACGTAACCATTGATGCAGAAATGAATAGTCCAATAGAATCGGTTATATGGAGTGCCGAATTAATGGGAAATGCTGATGGAGTGGTAGTAACCGGTCCATTCAAAAACTGGAATACACCTGCTGGTCCCCTTTTTAGAAATATTGGACAGTTTGGTTCTTTGTTTGACAAAGATTATCTGAAGAATTTATTGACAAGAACGCGTATGGAGGAAATATCAACTCCAACAGCTGCGTTCCAATATAACTTTGAATTTAAACATGGTGCTCAACATGTATTTGTAGATGGGATATTTGGGAGAATAAATACAGCTGCGTATGATCCATTATTTTATATTTATCACTGTTTTGTTGATTATGTTTATCAGAAATTTCGAGAGGTTTCCGATAATGCTGGGGTTGACATAGAAAATGACTGGACCTCTCTCTATTCTCCTTTCCATGCGCCCGGATTACTCTCCGGATTCGCGAACTATACGCATATGCAGGGGCAATCAAAATACTATACAAACTGCATATATCAATATGAAGACGGACCAACTTGTTCTGCAAATGTCACATCAGGGTGTAATTCAGAATACCTGTGGTGTAACCAGTCATCTGCTCGATGTGTATCCTTTAGTGAAACTGAGTATATTAATATGTCATGCAGGGGACAAACTAATTTCGGATTTGTCAACAATTTTTGTGTCGGTGATTCTTGTGATACTGACATATGGGTTTATTTCCCTGTACAAGTCGTTCAGTTTCGACCCCCTGGCCATGGTATTGCTAAAACAAGAAGGATAAAAGACAAAAAATTTGAAGAAAGTGATATCTATGAAGCAAGTGCTGATTCTGATGTGGCAACAAGCCCCGAAGGAGAAGAACTAGAAACTTACGAGAAATGCAAAGCTATGCATAAATATGACAATATTATTGTCGAAACAAATGGCTTGAATTACTATGGAGAGTACCAAGAAGTTGCTATGACTGACACTCGATTACCATTATCTACCGCGACGGTTTACATGGCAGCGAAGAAACCAACAAATGACAGCGATACGACATTTACAATAGCAGGTGCTGATAAATGTGGACGTGAATGCAAAATAATGTACAGGCCCTATGGAACAGATTCCTTTAATCCTTCTTCTGGATCTTTCCGTCTAACAAATCAAACGCCGTTAATGTATGGTTATTCAGTTCCTGAAGTAGAAAAGAACATGTGGAATGTTCAAGATCTTTCTCCGGGTCAAGCACAAAATGAAGTTTATATAAAGATCGTATGTGAATATTCCAAAGTATTGCCATGGGATGTCACATATTGGAAGAAAAAATAACATATGAATTGAATATTTTAAATAGTTTTGATTGATATAATTTATATAAAAGATTTGGATTTATATAGTTTTGGAACTTAAGATTTATTAGTTTCAAATGTTTGGCTTATGTTTTTTATCTATCAAACTTTTCGGTCTTAGTGTCACTGATGAGGAATGAATTTCCGAAATGTGCACATATGGCACATCAAAATTTAACTGGTATTTGTGTTATATATTTATTATGCAATAACTTAAATCTCGTAACTTTTTCCATTTGTGGATCTCTAATTGCAATATTTAATTTTCAAAATAAAAATAAAATTTTGTAAACCAACTTTTTTCAAAAAATAAATAAATACATGACCTTTAAGAATAATAATTAGTGTAGTTGTTTAATTCATTCTTTGACCTTTTGTTAGCCGTTGCGTTTATACTTAACAAAATGTAATATTTTAATCATAAAGCTAATATGTTTGATATTATGATGCACCTTGCAGTGGAGACAATTAAAACGTTATGAAAAACAAAATTACATTTCCTATAAGACTTTTATACCAATATCTCGGTCAAGATTGTTCTTGGTAAAACATGATTAGAACAAATATTTTAATAATAACGAAATATGACAAACAAAATAAGTAAAAAGATGGAACTAGTAATCAATTTCCGGATGTGTAAAGGTTAATTAGCTTCAGAAGTTCATATAAGTTTTGAAATGAATGTCGACAAATAGCGCCTATCGTGTGTGTTCGAATCATGCATTAAATATTTCAAATGAATGGTGAAGCTACGAGAGCTTAAAACAACCAAATCAAGGTATTCAATATGCATAGTAATAAAACATTACTTTAAGTATTTGCTCTACCATACCGGTATGACAAATTACAAAATTATAGATTCCTTATCATTAAGATTAAAAACATCAAAAACGGCATGTTGTTAAGATATATTATTGTAGTTGATAGGCGAAACATAACTTAAACTTATCCTAGCAGAAAATATTTTTTCAATGTTTATAAGACGCATATAGGCTTTTACCTTAAACTACTCAACTTGATTAAGGAAAATATTTTTTATCTTTAATAATATAATAATTTAATAGAAATAGGATTATTTAAGAACTTTGAAGAATTTAAAACAAAACCAAAACAGACTTACTCTTAAAAAGCTTGTTGAATAAAATAAATTATACATGTATATAAAAATGTTTAAAAAAAAATTTAATTTAAAGTTATTTAACTTTTGTATTATAATGTTTAGCCGTTGCTATCCTACATTTGTTTTGGCTACTCATTTCTATCTTTTCACAACAAGTGTTGATTTGTATAAACGGCTGTTTTATGTAAGGACCAGGTATAAAAATGGTCAACATGGGTTTAAGAATTATAATAAACATTTCTAGCTAAAATATATACAAGTCATATAATTTTGGATTTTGAATCTTTTATTTCATTCTAAAATTTGGTTTTTGCATGCGGCAAGTGGTATAGTTAGCTACACAAAAGGCAATTACTTTTACAGAGCACTTGACTTCATTGTTCTGCTTGGGAATATCAAGGTTACACCTGTGGTAAAACTTTCTACGCAACATTGGTTAGAAGCAAAATATTTATAAATTTCTGTCTAATGGGACTATATATATGCATTACAAAAATGCTTTTTAAACCAAATTATATTTTGTAAAAATTAAAGGTTTCTAGTAAGATTTGGAAGGAATTTGTAAGCTAGGCTGTTAAATGAATTTTTAAAATATAAAAGTATACGTTGTTACATATAAGAAAAGTTTCAATATCGTAGGTTGATCGGTGGATTGAGAAAAAAATATACTTTATTTATTTACAATATTGAGAATGAAGAAATAATAACGGAAAATTTTACTAATATTATTGTTTGACTAGAATTAAGAACTTAGTCAGGTACTCATGTTGTCATTCAATAAGACAAAGTAAATGTTTTTATTCATTTAGTGATAATTAACTCTTTGATATGTCTAAGTACATACCATAGCAAACGACAAGAATCCTTGTCTTTATAAATGAGAAATAGAGTAAGAAAAGTGTACATAAGCTTTTTAACCACTCTTGGTGCAATAAACAACGGACAATACAGGCGCACGTAAAGAATAAAATGCATAAACCTAGCTGAAAATAATCAGTGATATGTATAACCAAATGATGAACTATGTGTAAACTGCATACTTTTTAAGCAAAACATTACTGTGAGTGTTGTCTTTGGCTTTTCTGAACATATTGCTATTACCGCAGGCAAAATCAAACCATCTCCAGAAAAAATTTACGCTTATATCGCTTCAAAATGAAAATGTTAAATGTAGAACCCAAAGTGTAAGCTTAAATTTCATATCTACTTTTTTAAAAAAAACAAAAAAAAACATGAAATCATTTTGGAATAAGCTATAGCGCTCAATATCAAGGCAATCAAATGATTGAATTATAACTTCTAAGCCAACAATGGGACAGTTTTTTTTCTACTTCAGAGAAATATTTCTAAAATACTTTTCCGTAAATTATTGATTTCATAAAGAGTTGAATTTTTTAGAGTATCAAATGTTTTTTACTCTAAATAGAAAAACAAATATATAAATATGAAATAAATATCTTTTCATTTTGAAATTTTTCTAATTAAATTAAGTTAATACAATTTTTTTTTACTATAACTTTACGAACCAAAAAAGATATAAAATTCAATTAATGCAGGTTTAATATCTATATAGGTTTAAGTTCAATATGAACATTTGCACTGTACCATTAGTTTTAAAAATAAAAGATGGATATTTGCAAATAGGGTTAATAAATATATAACAAAAATGCCTGTTAAATTATGATGTGCCATGTATGCATATTTCGGAAAATCATTCTTCATCAGTGACACTAGGGACCTTAAAGATTGA
Source organism: Tegillarca granosa (assembly GCA_029721355.1). Taxonomy (NCBI): domain Eukaryota; kingdom Metazoa; phylum Mollusca; class Bivalvia; order Arcoida; family Arcidae; genus Tegillarca; species Tegillarca granosa. The sequence goes on along the minus strand of CM056603.1, from coordinate 16,387,829 downwards.
TAGATAAAAATCATAAGCCAAACTGTTGAGATTTAATGAATCCAAAGTTCCAAATTATATGAAAACAAATCCAGCTAAGGAAGGTTTTGCATGAGGGATCAAACCTTAGTTTCAATTAAACTTAAAAAAAATTAAAACGGCTGAAAAGTTTGCTTAAAGTTCCATTTTCTGACAAATGAGAAGTTAGATGGCGACGTTAAGAAATATTACAGTGTCTTTTACGAATAAGTCACTTTTTACAATAAAATCATTTCAACTATCAAAACTTTTTTATTGCGTTATGCGTGTTTATTTAAGAAAGAAGATTTTATACTTATTTTGCCACATCTGTAGTTTACGATTACAAAGTATTTATTTTCTAAAACTAATTCCATTGACAAAAATGACCATTGTTATTTGGTGTTTTACATTTGTTTTTTCACCTACATTAACTTCTATTAGTTGTTATGTAAATGCGGCAATGTAAAGCCGACAAAACAATGTTTGAACGAGGAATATGGTTTTCGAAGGTAAACATTTTTCAACTTTCTAATGTTTGCTCCGTTTATCATACTGCAGGTAATTAAAAGTGATATTATTATTTGTTATTTTAATGATAAATAGTCAAGATTAAATCACTTCATTAAGTTTGTTTTCTTAGTGCTATACAACTAGGCTTTTGGTACCCAAAATGTATAAAATATTATGTTCACGGCATTTTAATCCACGAACTTCTTTCCAATGCCGCTTTAAAATTAATAGTTACATTTTGTCCTGTTGCTGACAATAACTGGATACTTTATTTTATTGAAATTGGTAATCGTTCAGTTGAATATCTTCGAGAAACCTAATGGTAAGCTCTTTCGTCAACATGATGGTCGATAGTCCTGTAGCCAAGCTTTGTTTTTGTCTATGGATATATGATGTGGGTTATATAAACGAATATATAAAACGCTTCGCTTTTATTACCGAGGTTCCACCGATAAAATGAATTTGAAACTTGATTTTTTAAAGAAACATTAAACATAGGTTTTTTATTTTTCTTTCTTTCCTTTCACAAATGTCAATTTTTAGCATCAAAAACTTTATTTTAAGCAGAAAAAAAATTTTAAAAAAACTTTAATATATTTTTTAAAACTCCATTAAATTTCTATCAAATAAATTTGAAACTAATTAGTTCTGGCAGTGTTTAAATGCTATATTATAAGTTGTTATAATCATATATAGATTCACAAAGTGCTATGTTGTAGTATTTGATCCAATTAAAAAAAGAGAAAAAAAAAGTAAGAAAGAAACGAAAGAAAGACGTTGTATAACAGGACAATTAAATATTGCTCCCAAAAAGCTTTTGTTTGTTTTTATTATCCAGGTGTATTATTCCTATGTTTTTTAATAATGTCAAAATTCATTATAAGCACAAAATTGCATTTATGAACCTGAAAGCTTTCGAATGGATAGAAAAAGTAATGTTGAAAAATCCTTACTTTAGTGACCTGAATAGAAATTAATATTTAACAAAATAACCTGTTTCATTTGATGTGCCATATGTGCAGATTTCGAAAATGTATTTCTCATCAGGGGCCGAAAAATATAATTCAAACATTTGAAAATGATTTAATTCAAAGTTCCGAAATTATGCCAAGGAATGCTTCGCATGAGAGAACAAACCTTAGTTTCTATTAAATTTAAAAAAAAATTAAGGCGGCTGAAAATTTTGCCAGAAGGTACATTTCCTGACAGCCCAAAGAACTGTGAACTGATCATGAGTTATGGATACCCTGGGGGTATGAATATTTTGTACCAAAGAAATAACATATCTTAGATTTGGGAAGTCGCAAAATAAAGTTGCAAAACATTGTAATACAATATAAAAAGGGGAAATTGTTTGTGATTTTATAACTTAAGTATCAGTTAATATTATTGCGTACGTGAATGTCATGGTAAACTTGCGTTTGGAATATGTGAAATGTATCGAAGGCTTAATCATCGAACTTAAGCAGAAAAAACACAATTGTTTAAACATTTCGTTTTTTGCTACAAATACTAAGTTTTAGAAGTTGTTCAAATCCCAAGTTTTCGTTAGTCAGTGTATTCATAATTTTATTCATAAAAGTGCAAAAAAGTTTTTTTCAAAAAAACTTTTATATTCGTTTTGAAAGCTTGAGGATGTTATAAATATAAATAAAAACATGAATATATCACACAATACCAGTCAAATTTTGATGTGCCATATGTGCACATTTCGGAAAATCATTCCTCATCAGTGACACTAGGAACCGAAAAAGTTGATAATTAATAACATAAACCAAACAGTTTAAAATAATGAATCTATAGTTCCAAACTTATATGATTTCAAATCAGCTAAGGAATACTTGGCAAGAGCGAACAAACTTTAGTTTTTAATAAATTAAAAAATTAAGACGGTTGAAAATTTTGCTAAATGGTATTTTTTTCTGTCAGCACAAAGTACTTCCTACTGACTAATGGATACCCACGGGGAGTTTACAATATTTTCTCATTTTATGTTTATGAACATGTTTGTAAATCTATACGGCAACAAAAATATAAAACTTGCAAAAAACGGGTTCCTAAACAGTTCGTGAATATTTTCGAAGTTTTTAGTCGTTTAACAAAAAAGTGGTGTTTCGATGAATCATTCTTTTTCACGTTTAAAAAATAAGTAAAAGTTTAAAAAATGCTTTTGACAAAGTGAAATTTAAGCGTTTGCTGCAAAACATAAGTATAACAATTTAAATATTTTTGTGTTATATATAACATAAATCTATGATTGCTAGAAATAGCTTTTTGTATGCATAAACCATATTATAATACTATTGTGAAAATGAATTCAAAAGCCAACATTGACAACAACGGAACAAGTATAGCAAACAAATCTATTTGGCGAACAAAGAACAGAAATAAATGCACACCTTTGACAAATTGTTATTCCAAACAAGCCATCGGAACAGGTGCCTGAACTTTACCTCATGCACAAACTAAATGCCCATCAACATTAAAGAAATTACAATCAATTTTTATCTAATTTTAAATGTAAAAGACCTTTTTCTCTTAAGGTATTTTTTGAAATTGAAATCTTCCAAATTCCTGGATGCAGGGGAGTAAGTATATTGTGACATGTTTTCACAATAATGAAGGTATTTATTACAATGTAAACAAGCTGAAATTTCAATTAACTATAGGTTTATGCTGTTATATTCTAATCAACTGGAAAAAAGTGAAACAGGTGTGTGAATAATTGCTCAGTTGAAGACCAATATTCAATTAAAATTTGATACCCTTTTAGGTTAATCTTATGATTGTTTAAATTTTCGGTAAACCCTTCTGTAAGTAAAAGAGCAAAGAGCTGCTTCTTAAATAAAACCACATGTTCTCCTTAGAATATGTTTTAAAAAGCGATGTTCAAAATCATTAAAAATATTCTCGAAAATATGCAATGCAGAAAAGGACACAAAAATTGCAAACGAGTATTAACTTGACAATACAACAAACGACCAGTATATATAAAACTGCAGCATACTAGTTTAATTTTTGATGGTGCATATGATTTTATTGAAGTGTTATCAAATATTGCAATGTTATTGATTGGTTATTTTTAAATATTTAATATTTAAGAAACTCAGAAACGACACATTCAATCATGGCTTTGAAATATTCATCAATACAATTGTTAAACTGAAAACATCATCATAAGGTGTGTTCTTATATGTATTTGATTATACTAAAGGAGTCATGCTAGGAATATAACACCAACCCAAATGCATTGTTTGTCTTAAATAAAGAACTTACACCAGTAACTCATAACAGATTATATTAATCAATTTTCATACCTAAACACAAATTAATAAAAAATTATGTCGTTTGCAAATGATATCCATGTTGTAAACGAACATGGGCTACTTATCACCTATTTGATTTCACTCTATAATAAATATCTAAAGTTAATGCATTAAATCTACCTTAATCTAAACCTAAACACTCCGAATTCAGAGTTATCTTGTATGTTGGATCACTACAGTAGCTTATTTGGTAGAGTGCTCACTTCGCATGTGGGAGATCAGGGTAAAAACCCCGGCTGGGTCTGACCAATACTTGAAAATTTGTAGCACTTGGCATTTAGAACTGAAAGTCACTGTGTCCCTCGGACGAGACCATAAAACCGAACCCCGTGTCACGACAGGAGTGGCACGTTAGAGAATTTTCCCTGCACATTGCCCTAATCGCACTGCAATATGTGCCATATGTGTACATTTCAGAAATTCATTCTTCATCAGTGACACTAGGGGCCGAAAAAGCTAAAAGATAAAAAGATAAGCCAAACATTTGACCATTAATGAATTCAATGTTGAATATTAATGAATTCAATTCCAGCTATGGAATGCTTTGCATAAGGGAAAACCTTAGTTTTAAATAAGTTTTAAAACATTATTGAATTAAATTAAATTATTTTTTTTTTTTATAAAACGCCCTCGCAAACAAGATTTTGCAAAACGAAAATGGACAGTACTTTGCTTTTATTGACAGTGTAGTTTATTGACTGTCACAGAAATTTTAAAAAATCGGATCTGTTATATTTTATAAACAACAAAGAATAAAAATTTTAAATATTATTTTAATAATTGCAGTAAAAGTTTTATCCTTATATGCAATACTTTACATTGTCCAACTCTCTGGAATGAGTAATGCATTATATTAAATAAAAGTCATGCTGCGATAAAAGCACATCATATTATTTTGATTGAAAACAAGCGCTTGAAGTGCGTCTGATATTTGTCTCATAATACCATTAGTGATATTTTCTTTAGACGTGCATTTATATGCAAATCGGCTTAAATTCTAAGTAATTCAACAGATGTTAACAATATAGATTTAACTGGTTTATCACATTATAATAAAGTTGTTAATAATATTTTACAATGTTTATTCATGTAAATGTCATAATTACTGGCTTTAGTTTCCAGATTTAAAACCGAGAGTGCGCAACTAAACTTTTATTAAATTGTCATAAGTTTAAAAAACATCACATACGATTTTGATTTACAAATTTCAATAAATATCATTATCATAAACTGAAATTTCGCCTCCTGAAAACAAGAATCTTGCAGATAAAAATCAATCCTTTCCTGTAATGCTAATGATAATTTGTATTAATTTCTCCTATTCTCTAATTTTGTTTTTCTGTATGAATATTTCAAGTATATGGCAACAATATATTTATCATATTATTAAAACTTTGAAAATACCATATTAGTAAATTAGTAAATTTCATGTAGGTATTTGGTAGCTTTTGTTAAAATAAGTATGAAATATGAAACAATTTGTCTTTTTTATGTTACAATTTGAAACCAATGAAAAGATGGCCACTTTAGAATGTGATATTTAGTGCATTTGCAAACACAAAATAATTAACTTAAAAAATGTCAAACAAATATATTTGAACCCGTTGTGGATCTGAATATATATTTAGTATTAAATGACAATAGTCCAAGTGTCATATTATAAATTTTTTAATTTTCTGAATGAAATATTCAAAAATTTATAATATGACAACTGAATATTTCATTCAGAAAATTCAAAAATTTATAATATGACACAAGGTTGAAATAAATAAAATATTGTTAATCGCGACAGGATCTTGCACCAAAAATATAAAAAGAAAAAGGCTTTACATTTTAAGGATTAATTTCGGTTATCCATGAATGCTTACATTGGCTTTTTAATGTCGAAACATGCAAATTAAATGTATAATATTGCAGAATTTTTTATTTATTAAAACTAATTCACAAAATAATACCAAAGTGGGTTTGCGAGGTTCCTAGTAGATAGAATGACGGCCTTTACTATACACAGAAAAAAACATATTGTCTTACATGTTTTTTATAAATTGACTTAAAATCAATTTCATTTGACGAAAAAATATGTCGTCTGATAATAAATTAGTTTTTGAAACTTTTTAAATCCTTTGTTTTACTTGATTAAATGGAATTTTATACGATGAAAGAAGAAATCTTGTCATCAAATATATAATAAGTTTTTTTTTTTTTTTTTTTTTTTTTAAAAAAAAAACTTTTCAAAAGCTTGGTTTTACTTAAATTTAGTTTTATATGCAATCTTGATAAATGAACACATTGATTTCACTGCATTCAGTGTATAACTATGTATTAAGTTATTTATCTTACAATTATGTCATATATCACTTTTTGAATTTAATCATAAAAATACATTCAAAAAGTGATATATGACAATGTATTTTTATGATTAAATTCGAAAAGTGATATATAAAAAATTACAATATACCAGTATAACAAAAATACCTGTCAAATTTATATGTGCCATGTGTGCACATTTCAGAAAACCATTTCTCCTATAACTTATTTCAAATACATGTATAAATTATTTTGGTAAATCACTATTAGAATATTTAAGATTTAATACAAATGAGCTGTATATGTATGACCATATAATTACAAATAAAAAATAACACCTTGTTATTACGGGTTTTATGAGATGTGCATACAGTTGATCAGTATCATATAGTAAATATATAATTCAATACAAAAAGATTCGACATTCATTTACCCTCAAAGTTTAACAGTATTGTAAATTTAAAAATAATATCAATTTCACATATATTAAAGTTTTCTTTAGATAACAAAAACATTATGTAGTATTTTAACACTGAATGTATTGGACTATATAAAATATATTACCAAAACCTAATGAATGAAATATAAATATTGGCTTCAAGTTTTGAAATTAATATTAAAAAAATAACTTGATTAGCTTAGGCACCGATCAACTAAATTGAAACCTAATTGAAAAAAAATACTTGCTATAAACTTTATATACCTTTTAATATATGTTTGTTAGAAAGGCTTAGTTTGTTATTTAACATATGTTTGACGGTTGCATAATAATGATATATTACGTAAGTGTGCTGGTTCGGTAGACTTCTTTCTTACTAAAAAGATTTGATTTTCAATATAATTTATTTATTTTAAACATAAAAATCTTGAAAACCGTTATGTTAAAAGTAACACAAAATTATAAATTCTATGTTTTTCTTTTCATTTGTATGTAACAAGGTTGGCACTTGTTAACTATTGCACTTACTTTATTTTATTTGCAATTGTTTTTAAAGGTATCTTGCTTTTAGTTGCATATAATTATTATCATGTTTTGTTTTGGGTGTATTTTTCTAAAAATCAATTTCTTTTATTTCCTTCTTTATATAGAAAATATGTGACCAATCGTAAAGCAACATAGGTACTTGTCACTCAGGATTAGGCAGCTCTGTATTGCAATCAAAGTGTTGTTTTTGATTTTGTTATTAAAAATTATATAAAAAATATTTATATGTGCTTATATTATTTAACAAAAAAATGAATCGTGATATGCATGGCAACGGCTGTGGTAATAATTATATCCAAAATCAAAATTGATTCCCAAGTCCCTAATCTTATTTTTTAAATCGTAAACGTATTTAATACAGCTGTGACATTTACCTAGCATATATATACCTCAAGAAAACATTTCTATTTCGCCGAAGTTTTCACAGGTCAACTCCAGAAGGTTCCCCATCATGACGGCAGAGAAGGGATTCATTGCACTGGAAGGGAAAAGACATGTCAGCAACGTTTCTATAGTTTGCTTAACTGCTGTCTTGATAGGACTTAGTGGTTTTGCCATTTTTGAATATGTTCAAATTATGAATTTAAAAAATCAAGTCACAGAAATACAAATTAAAGAAAGCGTATCATATTTAGTTCAGCCACAAACTGTACAAAAGGTATTTATTTACTTTCTATTAGTTCTAAAAATAAATTTTCATTTTCATTCCTAATTTTGCTGTAAACGTTTTATGTTTCTCAAAAATCATTCAAATAACTTTTAAGGAATTTTATCATAATATGTTTTTAATATTATTCATCTCCGAGTTTTATTGGTTGTGACGTGATTTTGTAGCTTTTGATGACATGGTAAAAATATGCTTCATCGTCAAGTCTATAGCAGGCACACACACATACACACACATATATATGGCATGTTTAGCTTTACTTAAATTGTTTGTTAAAGTTTTTTTTACCAATATAACTGAATAACTTTACACTTTTGACAAAAACTATCAGCATTTGCCAAACCAAGGCATCAATAAAAACATTTTAATGAAGGAACTTAATCATTTCATTCAATAAAAATGTAGCAAGATTTTCTCAGTCGAATCCAAATGCCATTAAAATTATTATTTGTTTATCTATATTTTTATTTATTTATTTATTCTTTATTTAAAAACTATCAAAATTATTTTGTACTGTATAAATAAATCTTTCCAAATACTTTATTACATCTTAAACTTAAAATTACACATACACAAAAGTTAGTGTGCGTTTGTGCGTCAATAAATAAATGTAGCTTTTATGTAACTTTGAATTTTAAATAAACGAAGAGGCTGCTTGTACCATGAAACTCGTGTAAATTTGTATTTACAATACCTTCTCAGATAGCTCAATTATTTGAAAATGTTACAGGATTTTGAAATACCTTAAACTGCATTTTTACTATGTGTGTATATGTGTGTGTGTGTGTTTTAAAATGACATCGGATATATTTTTACGACAGATTTTTTTAATATTTAATGTTTTATTTTAAATGATTGTATAAGTTGATAACAAAGCTAATCACGAAAATAAAAATAAACAATTTTTAAATCCGAAATAAATTTGTATGATAAAAGTGTCACTACAGGTGTTTTTTCACTTGTTCGATAACAACATTCAGGTCAATTTTTAGTTGTAACCAAATGGTGTTAAAGTGTTTTTTATGTATTTTTTATTTAGGCTGTTGGCCAGAAAACTGACGTGGTATCAAGACTTAAGAGGAACTATGACACTGATAATTGTTACGACCTCGACACGGCGTTGACGCTGGCAGTAAGTTGTATACATATATGTTTTATAGATAAATTACTTATCTGAAAACCAGAATGACGGATTGCAATTTGACTGCAAATAGTCTTATAACTACTTAACTGCATACTAATTGTTTAAAAATCGTTAATTTGATGAGTCACACTGTTTGGGTTTATCGTTAAAATCCTGGAAGAAGTCAAAATTCGAAGAAGTTTGAATGCTTTATCCTCGGTAATCCTAACTAATAAAAAACTTATTCATATTTGCATTATTATTACTTCTGTGTTAACCATATAAAGAATTTTAATATTTTGTCGACAATACACTACAATTATATATTTAAAATGTAACAAACACTGAAGACTATTTTTTAAAAATTTGATCAAGTAATTTCTATTTCTAGATGTATTATTTTAACGACCAATGTAATAATGCCAGTGTCATCTGCAAACCAGGTATTGTTCGCTCTCCTCTCTCTAAACACACACACACACACACACACACACACACACACACACACACATATATGGGCACACTCTTTCAGTAACGAAATGAGAACATATGCTTGAACTATATTAAACTAATATTTTGGTCAAAATATAATCTTCCCCACAAACGACTTGCATCATTCAATTATCATGCGAGTTACGAAAAATTTCAGAAATAAACGACAAAAAGCAATAAATAGCATTGCTAGCCAGTGGTGATTATTGTAGGGACGTTCAATTATTTTTGTAACACAAGTAACAAAAAAGTGTTAATCTGTATTTCAATAGCTGCATAATTCAAATATTTTTTAATTATCTACATAATTATAAGGACATGAGTATTTTACTTTAACATAACATATCTTAATAATTTTGCAATTCATGATTAATTAAGAAGGACAAAACAAAGAAGTACCTTTTTGTTATTTTTTTTTAAATTCGTATTATACACATAATAGAAATCAGACAGAATTATAGAATTTCGCCGTAAGATATATATTTTTTATAATTTAGCTAAAAAAATTATATATTTGTAAACCCGAGTAAACAAGATTTATAGATTATGGATTAACCAGCAAACTTTGTATGTCTTTTGTGGTGGTTGACTTGTCGTCTGCCCTAGTTCTCTTTCTGGAGAATTTTCAATATGAAATATTGAGAAGCTGAAGTTATCCATTATTTCGATACTCTTATTTTGTCAAGTAGTGCCATGTTTGGTCTGAAATAGTCCATTGGCATATATTAACATGCAACTATTTCAGGAGTGTTTGGTCACCTTTAACACATTTTTAATTTTTTTGTCGAGTTTGGTCGCTGTTTTTTTTATATTACTATTAATAATAATGCGTTATCCTCGATGAAATCCTCGCCGCAAACGCCTTTTTGACGGTTGTGCAGTCATCTGTATTTTCAACTTTATGTTTAAACTTTTAATTTATTATTTTTATTATTTGGGGTGGGTGAGAATGTAAAGGGATCATAAAAACGCCCTTTTAAGTTAAAACTCCTTAATTAAAAGGTTCAAATTGCTCCATAATTCAGTGGATTTCTAAAAAAAATTATTTTATCCATATTCTAAAAGATCGAGCGATATTTTTAAAGGTCCTTATATAAAGCAAAAAAAATGATATAGTTTTCTTCCGATATATATATATATTATTTTTTAGTCGCGAGAAAAAAAACTCCGAAAACATAGTATCATAAATTCCGATACTGCACATAACGTATCATTGGAAAGTAATTCTTCTTGTATGTTTTTCTTTTCTGTTTTGTAAATATATTAGCAAACCGATATTAGAAATTGTTGAACTTTTATTGTATTGTAATTACACGTACATTACACGAGGACATAACGAACTTGGTTTACTAAAGTTGTATGTGGTAAAAAAATAAAGCTTTCTGCTTATGTCATCACAAAAGGGTGACATCTGAACTTTAATGAAAAATTATGACCCCTATAGGTTATATAGTCTATATTATTTATTTACCAAGGACAAGAAGGTCCAGAGGGTCCAAAAGGTGAACCTGGACTTCCAGGAACAAATGGACAAGATGGAGCTAAAGGAGAACCTGGTGATTCAGTTAAAGGTTAGTCTCACAAAAAAAAATCTGGTCTTTGTAGTTGTACTTCTCGATTGATATTGCACCTTCCGGTGTCAACAAAATGATGACTGATTTAATGTTACGATTTACGGTTTTAGATAATTATTATGTTTAAAGTTTGCTAAACATTTTTATTTTGAGTAAGTAGAAGGCAGTAATACAGTTGTTATTGAAATACCCTTTTTCACAAATACTATTTATTAATTTATTTATTTACAGTAGAACTTCGATGGCTCGAAGTCCACGGGACTTCGACTAAATATTCGAGCCATCGGGGGGTTCGAGCGATCGAACATCGAGATATGATTGGAGGTTCACGTTCTCCTGTTTACCGACCGTTAAAGAATCTTTAAATTTGTTTTACATGTAAATAAATTAAAAGGTCAAATTATGAAAAGTCCGAATTAAAAATCCATTATTTATCACGAAATATTTTTAAAAAAAAAAAATAAAAAAGAATAACATGTCCCAATTAAAATACAAAATTCATTTCAAATTACATGTTGACCTGCAATCTGCCGTATGATTTTATATGGCTACGGGGTTAGAATATGGAACTTTAATTTCAACAGGTTATGATACAAAATAAACTCAGATCAAACGCTTCCGCGTGTCGTAATCGGATTAAGAGATTAAAGAACTGAGCATATCGACATTCTCTTAGTAGGTTAATTAATAATTAATTAATTTTGGGTAACTGTCAAGATTAATCATTTCGTTCCACTCTATTACTTTTGATGAAATCTGTAATATGGCTTCAGCTTGTGTTTTGTTTACAATGATCAGGACCACTTGTCCTTCTGGCAAAAACTGTATTCGAGCGAAAGAAGTTGAATTTTGACTAACTTTATACTTTTGAAAATATTTATTGTTCGAGCGAGCGGGGATATTCGAGTTAACGAAGTTCGAGCCATCGAGGTTTATTTACATATGATATAATAGGAAATTGGTCGGGACCAACAAATGACTTCGAGTTATCCGGGGTATTCGAGGCAACGACGTTCGAGCGATCGAAGTTTTACTGTATTTATTTATGTATTTATTTATTTATTTATTTATTTTATTTTATTTTTGCGGTTTACTTGATAAAAAATAATAAAGTTCGCCAAAAATGCTAATAATAGCTATAGATGCCATGTCATATCTAATCGATAAAACTCCAAAACGAACGTGTTTGTTGTGGATTTACTTTTTCTAAACGATGTTTCGTTGAGGTTAATCATCATTAACTTTTTCAGTGTTAATGACCCTTGCTTAGATTGAAACCAGGTTTTTTTAATCTTACTAAAAGCCTCTCATGAGCAAAATATTTTGTATTGATATCTAATGCATAGTGCTGTTTTGGATGATTAAACTCTGATCCATTGTTCATATGTTTGCATTACTTTTTAATATGACTTTTTCTTACATGGATACTAATTGTTTCCATTTCGGTAAAGTAAAAGTTTTTCATGTTGGTTCTATATATTTCAAATACAAAACTTTAAAACATATATTTGGCAGCAACCAACACAACAAAGAACACGACTAGGTACAAGAACACGTTGATTTTTTTCCTGAAAACAAGCGAAATTTTTAGTGTATAATTACACAAGTCATATTATTTCTTCAGGTGATAAAGGTATCCAAGGACCTAAAGGAGACATTGGATCTAAAGGCAAAGTCGGATCAAAAGGTTGCAAAGGAAATCCGGGAGTTAAAGGGGCCGATGGACCTAGTGGCGATCAAGGTCCACAAGGACAACATGGCGAAAAAGGCGCAATGGGTGACAAAGGGGAAAAAGGGAGCCAAGGTCCACAGGGAATGAAAGGGATGACTGGAGATGCCGGTCCAAATGGGGCTGATGGTAACAATGGAATTGATGGTATGTATGCGATATTTTGCTTGCTCTCTCTCTCTCTCTCTCTCTCTCTCTCTCTCTCTCTCTCTCTCTTTTACGCATATATTTATTGTTGTTACTTGATTCAAGAGTTAGGCCATCAATGTTTTGTGATTTTTAAACATTTTAAAACAGGAGCCAAGGGTGAAAAGGGTATCCAAGGAGCGATTGGAGCTCAAGGTTGGAAAGGTGCCGATGGTGAAAAGGGTATTCGAGGGGACATGGGCAACCAAGGCGAAACTGGGGCCCCAGGTATTAAGGGTGTACAAGGTGAACCTGGTGTAAAAGGATCCCAAGGTGAAACAGGACCACAAGGACCAAAAGGTGATCAAGGAGACCAAGGTATTCAGGGAACACAATGCGCAGATGGTTTGCAAGGACCTCAAGGTAACTAAGTTACTGAAGTTGTTTTAATCATTCCAATAATAAATATCTTCGGTGGAAGTAACTCACGGATAATCATCGTTTTATTTGCTTTTAAATATTCAGGGAGGAGTATTTTCTTGTTAATTCTTTTCTGGTATATTGTAACGAGTAGAATAAAGATATGGCGTAATTAAAAACAAAGTGACAAACACATTATTACACAAACCACTGATGTTCATATTTCCTTCTCGAGAGCTGATCGTGATAATAAAATATTAGGTGAAGTGGTTAATCTTTATCCAACAAAATCATTTCATCAAACACAGCAATTTAATTTTGATATAAACCTTCATGTATTTTTTAAGTGCCGTGTTTCAAAATTACCAAAAGATTGGATGAACAGTTATGCATAAGTTTTGAAGTTTGCTTCCCAATATAGAATTCATCTTACATTGAAAGTTTTCGTAAGGGTCCATCATAGGCAAGAAATGTTATTATCGGAGATTCTTATAAGAAATTTCACTTATCATTTATACCCTTTTTGTGGTGTTTTGTTTGCTGAGGTAATACTTTCTACACTTTACGTACATTTAGTTACAATTTGCAATATCTTTGATTATCGGAACACAAAGAAAACGTTAAAAAATAAAATAAAATTAAATAAATAAATAAATAAATAAAAATAAAGAAATCAAATAAAATTAAGATTTACTATGATCTGTTCACATTTTTATATTACATGTATACATATCTATTGCAATTAACAGGACCAAAAGGAGACAAAGGTGATCAAGGGGTCGTTGGACCAGTTGGTCCAAAAGGTGCAGTGGGACCTCAAGGACCTAAAGGTGATGCTGGAGCTAATGGACAAGATGGGGCAAAGGGTGCCCAGGGCGCTCAAGGAGATAAGTAAGTACATAATGATTTGTAAACATGAATTCATCAATGATTTTGTTGACATTAATTTAAATTAAAAATGCAATATTTGAGTTTATGGTGAGAAATATTTTTCCTTTCGTCTAAAACTTTGCTTTTCACTCAAAATTGTTTGCTTAGTTTATTTGCTATTTGTTTTCGATTTAGAAAACTATTGCGTAATTACCTAATATTATGTTTACGATAATTATGTCAAGGGAATACAGTAGCATGACATATGCCAATAGAAAACAATATACTCGTAATTTAAACGTTCATGAGACAGGCGGTGCCAGATCATAATGGCAAATCACACAAAAAGTAATAAATAAATAAATAAATAAAGAAATAAAGAAAGAAAGAAAGAAAATTAATTGTTTAGCGATACAAACCCTTTTGTACATTTCGAGTAATAAAACACAATGCAAAGTTGGCGTTGAGGTTTACATATTAAATGTCTTCTTTCACTTTATTAAGAGACGATTTCTATTTTCTACAAAGAATTTACAAATACTAGTGTGAAATAAATTGTATAAATGTAATATATTTATAGTGGTGTTGATGGCGCTGATGGTGCTAAAGGAGCCCAAGGACCGAAAGGAGTACAAGGTGACCAAGGCCCAACTGGACCACAAGGTGAAGTTGGACCGAAAGGTGAACCAGGCCCTCAAGGACCAAAGGGCGATACAGGACTACAGGGATCAAAAGGAGAAGAGGGACCACAGGTACTAGTTATCACTAAATTAGCTTAATAAAAGCTTAATCAAAAGAAGGAAAACATATGTACGAAAGTTGTACACATTTTCACATTTTTGTGTATATATTTATGTGTGTGTGTAATTTTCAAATTTTGTAATGTAGTGTTACATTTATTGTCACTTTAGCTAGGAATCGGTTTAGTTCAACCAAAATTTATTAATTATGTCATAGAT
Source organism: Tegillarca granosa (assembly GCA_029721355.1). NCBI lineage: Eukaryota > Metazoa > Mollusca > Bivalvia > Arcoida > Arcidae > Tegillarca > Tegillarca granosa. The sequence continues at coordinate 16,372,741 of CM056603.1, read as the reverse complement.
AGGAAAGTTAGGAACAATAAAATTACTGCCACTGCTCGATGTCATTGACGCACTGTAAAGTGACATCTAGATATTAATATTACATAATTTTCGCCGAAAAAAAAATGTTCCCTTTATATAATTTTATAAAAAAAAATTTTGTTAACAAAGTACCGTTGGTGTTATTTGTGATACAAGAACTTTATTTCCTTCCATTTCTATTAATTAATTGTCGAAATATCCAGTATATGAGAAATTCTTGAAAAATATTTCTGTCTACTATCACATGACTTTGTCATCGTTCTAAATTTTATTACATATAGTTTAAATTTAAAACGATTAATTGTTCTATTATTTTCATATTTTTGTATAGATTATGGTACCTGTTAGATGGTCTATTTATTTTTTCTAAAACATTAATTTAAAAAAAGTAACATTTTACAAACATGGCGTTCAAGTCTATGTGAAAACTTAAAATCGGACAAAAATCCATTTATGAGTTATCTTTGTAGGTAAAGGAATCTGAACCTCAGAAATTAAAAAGTTATGCTTAAAATAACTTTAAATTATTTTACTCTATGGTGAGATTTTCATGCTCTCGTGGATACTTAAAATGGACTTTTGTAACCTTGGTACAAGACGGTAATCCTCTATACGCATTCTAAATAATGCACTTAAAACGTCTGTTGCATTTTTAAAAAAATTAATTCATTGGTTATAATAATATATCCTTGTCTTTTTAAAGGTCTAAGTGTTACTCAATATAAGGCCATTTTTACTCATCTGTTTTCTTAACCTTTGTATTTCTATGTTGAAGGGTGACCAAGGTATCCAGGGTGTCACTGGTGACAAAGGAGCTAAAGGTCCAGCTGGCGAAATGGGACTTCAAGGTGATAAAGGTGATGTTGGTGACAAAGGACTCCAAGGTGAAACCGGTACTACAGGTGCACAAGGACAGACAGGTCCACAGGGACCCCAAGGAGATCAAGGTAAATCTAAATTGTACTTTTAATTTGAAAATTTGGTTTTTAATACATTAGGTCTTTAATTAATATTCCGTCTTTCCGATTTTCTCTATTTGTAACTTTTTTGTCATAGACTAGACTTTTAAAAAATTATCTCCTAATCTTCTGTTGATTCAAACATTACACTAGAAACGATCTTGCTGGTTTAGGAGATAAAAGCCAGTCGTTTTTGCGACACGCGTAGAAATTCATAATTCGAAATTTCTTGATAGTAATATTAATAAACAAACTTCATGCATTAGATGTTTTAGGTATTTTTATACACTTGAATATGCTTTTTGTTTACGTATATATTGTAATAATTTTAAGGTGTCCAAGGTGATCAAGGTATTCAAGGATCTCAAGGCATCAAGGGTGTCACTGGTGACACTGGAGCACAAGGAACCCCAGGCATCGATGGTCCAAAGGGTGAGCCTGGACTACAAGGCCCACAGGGCGACCAAGGAGACCAAGGTGAACAGGTAAGTGTTTTATTCTTAACTTGTTTATTTTCCCACACACTTAAACTTCACAAATTAAAGCGGTTTCTGACAACGACTTCAAATAAAATAATTAGACCTATTTTTTTAGAATGACCAGTTCAACAAGTATCGGTCATTGTAACCAAGAAATAAATGGCCTGTAAATGTTGTTTACATTTATAATATATACGTGATGTTTTATATAAATGCTATACTCATTATGACTGACCATATATATTCGTTTTTGGCAAACGTTTGAATGTAATTTGACTTCACTTAACTAGAATTCTGCATGTCTTACACAAAATGAAAAAGCGTGCGATAATAAAGATATGTTTCTTAACTAGCTAATATAGATTTTCCAGCTAAAACGAAAGTAAATAAATAAGTATTTTTTTCAGTTTTAATCATTAGTCATCATCATACATGCATTATTATGTTATATGTAGTCACGCGGGAAACTCCGTAGATTAACTCCGATGACAAACAGAAAAGCAAGTTGATGAAAACTAGACTTGAACTTATAAAAAAATGTTGAATAAATGGAAAGAAAATAATTTCAACTTGAATTTTCACAATTTGGTATGCGTACAGTATTTTCTGAAATATTTGTAGCAAGAAACCGAAATTTGTCATTTCAGACTCCTTTCCCTAGTACGGACGGGTTTTTGCACACATATCCCTAAGGAATATTCAGAATACATGAAATCATTTTCTATTCGGGTCTTTAAACAATACAATTTATCAAATCATTTTTCTAAGTTTAAAAAAGTGTTAAACAAATACTAAAGAATATTATTGGAAAGTATCATGCATTAGTAAATGTATTGTAACGGCCAATATAAATTTTACTTAGAATATGGCTACTCATGAATTTCACAAGATAAACATTCTGTTGACAAATCTCTCGTGTGATATAGATTTATTTCATTGACTCACAAATTGCAATTTTAATATCAGCAATTAATCTAACCCTTAAGAATTATTTAACTCGTTCTACTCAATTTGGAAAAGGATTATTCTACGTTTTTTTTCTTTTACATCTAATTCATATAGGGACCTAAAGGAGAACCTGCACCTAACTGTTGCCAGCAATTGTGTAAGTATCAAAATAAAGATATGTATGGCTTAGAAATGATAAACAGTTATATTTTCTTATAAACCACCATTTCTTTCAAAGTCGAAAAAAATGTAATTCCGTAACAAACTGTCATGTGCTGATTTTGAATTCCTATTGAAACAATGCATTCAAAATCAGCACATTAGCTGATTTTGAATGCATTATTTTAATAGGAATTCAAAATCAGTACATGACAATACTTATATTCACTTCCGCAAGATCAGTTAATATTAATGGAGAAGAATTATTTCCTCTGTTCATTAGTTATTAATATTGTTATTTCGCTGCGAATTTCTAGTGTATTTAAAATAACAGACTCTATTAAAACTATTTATTATCCATCCTTTTACATATACAGTTTGAGATTTTTCGGTCTATCTATTAATTATTTACTTATTTTTTAACGTTGATGTCACAAACAGCTAATTATATACAACAATTGTACAAAAGTACTTAAACATCACACACACACACACACACACACACACACACACACACACACCTTATATTCAGTGTACGTAACCCATTGTTATAGTCAATATAAGTTTATCTTGTTTATTTGGTTGCCGTATCTGGTATTCCCACTGGTTATGAAAAGTACAAGTGTTCCAACCACCTAACCTTGTGTTTTATTTTAGCACCACCTATATGTGAGGGAGGCTTTGTAAATGTTGATGTTAGCGCTAATGCTGGAGACACTATAACACTTCCCTGTAAGATATCCGGATATCCAAAACCAACAGTAACATGGACAAAAGATGGTGTATCTATCACTACAGGCATCTCTGAAGCTGGACTTACACTAACCAATGTCTCCGCTTCAGACAGTGGTCAATACACTTGCAAAGCTCATAACATCCTTGGATGCAAGAGCAAGATTATAACACTGACTGTTGGGACTGTTGCTTAAAAAAGGTAAGATATAGCAAACATCTTCAAAAAAACAAAATTCAAGTATAAACGGATTTAATGCCACACTTTATGCCCAATATTTTTTAAATTGTGACGCTCTTAATTCTATCGTGTTAAACGTTTTAAAGACTTTTTTCGTCATAAATTGCCAAAGCAGCGTTGATTTAACTGATATTCTATCTGTTCTAATATTACATGAAGGTTAATGAGTGTCACGTGGTACCTTGAAGAACCAAAGTTATTCAACTATGTGTCTCCTTGAGGATTTCAATAGTATCGTAATAAGATTAGTAGCATTATCATCTTTGGGTATAATGATTATATCACTTTAGAAGGTACCTGAAAAATACAACAGTTATTTTTCATTTTATAAGCTGAAAAATAAAGGTACAAAATCTTAAAAATCCCAACAGCGTTACATTGTCTTAGTGAAATGTTTTTGTTTTATCATTCGCACACTCGGTTATCTACAAACAATATATAAGAATTTAGTTATAACAAAATCGCGTTGTGAATTTGAACAAAGTTCAAACTGATTTAATGGACGCTAAGCGACTGTTGTATAGTTTTATACAAACTATTTTGCATATTATATTATTCAACTTGCAACAGACATTTTCGTGCTACTGTATCCAATGCTTTATTGATTTATTTATTTACTTCAGATTTGGTTTGATAAGCTGTGAAGCAAATTGTGTTATATAACTCGTAGCCTTTTCGGGATCAATATTTATTTATAGCTCAATTTTGGGACAAAATGTATGTAATAAAGGTTTAAATTTTCAAACTTTTAGACTTATGTTTTAATTCATTATCTGTGTTTCAGCATGTGTTTTCACGTTTAACCAACTTTTGAACTATAAACGTATAGGGTTAGAATGAATTTTGGGTATAATATGTGAAACTTCGCTGAATAACATGTCCTTACAAAAATAGGCGGAGCAAAACCACAGCAAAATGCAAACAAAGTTAATATTATTTAGAAGGTCACGTGGTTATTTAATGATATGATATCCATTGTAATCAATACGACGGAGATCAAGGTACTAAAACACTGAAATTAATAATAATAATAATAGTTTTTATTATTATTATAATTTTTTCAGTCAGTAGTTTATTTCTGCATGTATTGATGTTTAGTCTTTATTATCATTATAATAATAATAATAATAATAATAATTATTATTATTATTATTATTATTATTATTATTATTATTACTACACATCTAAACATGTTGATATAAACTACTGACTGAAAACAAACCGGGAACTAACAACAATAAAAACATATCATCCACAATTATTATCACGGTTAGGTGTTTTAACCTACCAATTTATTTTGGGACCATTGATGCATAATTAAACACTCTATTACAACAAATATAAATAACCAATATCTTTTGTAAAACATTTATATAACAACATTTCTTGTAAGTATCTGTTTAAACTACAAACCTCTTTTGGAATAAAATTACAATAGATTCAACTATGAAACCTGCTATCTACTAAAAAGATCCGCAAATACCCAACTACATTATAAAAAAGGATATTTTTCCAGTTCAAGTAAATTATAGAGGGATATTTCTTAAAGCAATTTTAAAGTGCATTCGTGTTTTAATTTTTAAAATAAATTTCTTTATTTAAATGCAATTTTGATTATTTTCTGTCAGAGTACATGGCTTCTTTGCTCCAACGAGTTTTTTGAAAGTTTTGCTCTTGGTCATTATGATATTGGAAATCCGAGACACGAGGTATTTAAGTTGGCTTTTTACATTATTCAAACCATTACCAAACGTATAAACACGATAAACATTTATTCCATGGTAACAGATCACTGAGAAAACGTAACAAAACAATAACAATAATAATAGGCTAAATGTGGTCAATGGTCCAGTAGAACGTTTTAACTTGTCTGTTAATTATTTTGTTAATACATGTATATCCAAGTCGTGAGTTTTATCATTAATGGTCCATTTCGTCAATTTTCACTAGCAATATAAATATTATTATTATTATTATTATTATTATTATTATTATTAAATATTTTTCTAAAAATTTGTAACATTTGGAGCATAAAGGAGATCGTGCCAACGGTAAAAACTACAAAAAGGTTAACGTTTCAAAAAATAGCGGGAAATACAGAAAACGAAAGTAGATAATGTGGTAATAGGTATTACCTGATTACATATGACCGTTATACGCTAGTTGAAATATTTAACTTTGGAAGTGCTTCTATACAAACTGCAGAAGAGTATTATTTAAAAAATATACATAGATAAAGGAAAAAGTACACATGATGACCACTGTCTTTAAAAAATGGGGGCGGGGGGGGGGGGGGGGTGCTGACAACTTTCTTGTGATTTATTCAGTTAAGTTTATGTTATCTTGAACGATTTACGCGAATACACATCGATCATTTTAATAAAAACACGATGTAAAAAAATTAATTTAAAACCATTTACCACATTTATTACGTAATTTACAAGACTAGACTTGAACAGATGAAAGCTACATCAACTTAAATTTTGCTGACGTCATATATCTGTATATGACATTAGTAAAATGCCATCCAAGAAATCATAAAAATACATATTTTAATAAAGATTACTTTGCTGGAAAATCATGTGGTTTTTTGTCTTACAACATATTTAGCCTAGGGTGTATACATTTTCTGTATCAATACCTAGACCCATGTCTACTGATAAGACTGAATATAATGTAAACTCGCCTTCTAATACGTTGCTTGTGACTTTTCTAATGACTGTTTTCTAATAGTAAATGGCCACTGAAATTTATACATTAATAAATAAAAATTATATTACTTTGTGTTATATCATGTCTCCAAAACAATCACTGAATTAGAAATACCATCACAAACATTGGAACAGCTACTGTAGATGCAGTATTCAATAGATTTTTTGTAGCACTCGACTTCCATTTTTTTTAACTTGGACAAAAGATTTTTCCAAGGGATCTGTTTTATTTACACATTTATGCTCAAAGCGCAAAGCAAATTTAGATTAACATTACTGATAAGAAGCATGTCATGTCTGGTGATTTTCTAGCCAATAAAAAATCCCTGATGTCTAACAGCAGTTTGAAGATATTGTTGGTAAATTTTTGAAAAATGCAATCTGGCTCCTATTACTCTATCCTCAGTCAAAGAAAATAAACAAAAAGATCCATAGATGTTAGTTGGTATAAAACTAGATGGCAACAGTCAAGCATCTTGGTAGGTAAGATTTTGCTACAAACAGAATGACAAAATGCAATTGGATAAGAAGAAAATAAAATATACCGGTACCATTAAAAAACGCTGATCTTCAGTTGATCTCATTTTTTGTTGATTCAAATTTAAATTCTAGGGTGGAAAAAAAGTTTTTATCAAGTTTAATGGAATTTTTGTGAATCTAAATAAGAAGTTACTTTTCCAGCAACAACCAAAATTAAAAATTCCACTTATCCGATCTTAAATTGTCTAAAAACAGGCACATACAGTAGCAAAGCATACCGTAACTGTTTAAAAACTTTACAGAGACTAAATTTTTGGTTTTGTTTGCAAATAAAAATTACCTTGACACGTACAGACCTTATAAATTGTGATAAATACATTGATTTCATTAAATCTATTTCTCTGTCACTTTTAGAGGACACTAAGATGTCACATCAATTACACTCCCTATAGATATGTGACTGCTTATGCAGATTATTTTAATATAAAAATTATAAAAATTAATTTAATTTTTAGTAAGTGAAGTCATGTCGTTTAGAAATGAAACTGCATTAAAAGAAGCTGTATTCCAGCTGATTAATCATCATCAGAATATTGATTGTTTATTGACTGAGGTAAGTCTTATTCTTATATATAACATGTTCATAAATTGAAAATATTTAGAAAATACTTTTGTAATTGAACATAATAATGGTACATAAAAATAATTTGTGATATTAAATACATGCATAATTATTTATATACATTTTTAACCCCATTTGACAGACCATAAGAGAGGGACATTGTTGATTTAAATCCCTATGTAATACCTCAAAATTTGAGATTTTATTTCCTCACTTTGCACTCTGCTTTAGAAGGACAGAATATCACCTAGTTACCCTGTGCCAAGATAATGTGACTGAGGGAATGTTATGCTTGTCTGTAGCACCCTATCATCTTGGTTGGTTATCACCTTAACATAACATCGTCCTGAGTTTGTGTTAGTACAAGGCAGGTCATTAAACACTCTCACATTGATCTCGCATGTAGAGAAACATGTTCTTGTAGATTAATAACCTTGAGCATTTGAGGTGAATAGCTGAAAAATTGCTGATTTGAGAACATTACAACTAATAACGACCATATGATGGAAAAAATGTTGAAATGGTCTTCTGTTTGTCAACCTTTCTCAATATAGTTCAGTCTGGAAGTCTGTAAGCTTTAAAATTAAAAAAAAAAAATTGTCTCAAGTTTTTCTAAAAGGTAATTCTTTGTAATCAAACATACCCATAATGTCCAAAAGTATTTTACTTAAATTTTGTAAATTTCTGATAGTTTCAAAAATTTTACTGTAGCTGAAGACTTTTATGATGTTTATGATGTTTATGGAAAGACTTACTATAAAATGTTTTTTTTTTCAAAAAGGAAAACATGTATTTAAATTATAAATGTATAAACTAGAATCTTCCATAAAAATGAGTTAAACAAAAAAAAACTTGCTGGTGCAATACATTTAACCTGGTAAAAACCAAATCCTATATTAAACCACATAAATATCTCCTGGGACGCACAATGACAGATGAAAACTGTACAAAGACTATATCTACTCCAAATTGATTACAATGTTTTTATAATGTGCAGTATTTAGCTATACCCATGCTTCTGATGAAGCAGCTATACAGACCCTTTCAATTTCATTTGATATCTAATTGGTTTTATTATTTTAATACATTGCATTTGCAGGCCACAAGTTTAATTTCACCAGACACTGATAGGCATGTAAAGAAAGAATATATTGGTATGTAATTCTATAATTGAAATAGATATATTTCGGTAAGTTACCATTTATGCTAGCTCTGTCTATTTCTCTCTCTTGTCAGTATAGTGAGCTAATTCATTTGTAAAGTCTGCAGGTTACTTAATCTTGCTTAAATGAAATTAGTGTTTAAAGAATTTTAGAACTATACACAGAACATTGATTATCATTTTAATTGTAAAAATCAACTAATGATTGACCATTTACATCTCAAGCATTAACAAGAAGTAAAAAAAAAATCTCTTATAAATAGACAGAATTGGGGTTTAAACCCATGACTCTATAGACATATGATACAACTCGGTAACACTCCTCATGACAAGTTTGTCTATTTAATTGTTCATTCACCTTATTTTAGAACATGTAATATCTTGTTTTGATTACTGGTGTATTGGTTAAAACATGCCCATACTGAGGCTAATTAATCTGTCAACAGACCGATGCTTATTCACATCAGCTACATGATGCTACTGAGAATACATGCAGAATGGTCCAACTGATAGTGACACCCTGCATTTTTTTATAGTTGGGCTAACTGTAGCATTATGAATTAAAATGATAATGTTACATCTGCTCAATTTGATGCCAAAAATGAACCCGATTCCCAAATTAAAAAACCCATTATTTCCCTAATACTTTGGTGAATTTTCTCATTTTGAATTTTTTTCATTGTAACCTTTAAAATTCCTCTTACAGAGCTTTACAAGTTCAATTAGAATTTTCCAAAATTTTATAATTTCTAATACATGGTTGTATAGTGAACCCTCCACCCAGTACTAAAAAGATGTTTCACAGCCTTGAATGTGTTTGTGACTGTCAAGTATATAACATATGATCCTTAAATCAAGGATCCATGTTATACCTATTAGAATTTGCCTACCACAGTTTATTTATTGTGTTAATTACATGTATATACCACTATGATTATTTTATGTATGTCTTAAAGCTGCATTAAGTTTTTCAATTTTCTGATTTTTTTTTTATTTTCAAAAAATGCAGCTTTAAACAAACATTTCAAATCTTAATTTGTTGTAGAACTATTTAAATCCTGTATAAAGGGACAAGAAGATGTTGCTGATGTCACAAGTGATTTCCATACTACTGAGACTTATACTTCAAAACTCTTGAAAGTAATATCCCAGAAAAGTTCAGGATCAAACAGATATGTGACAACTTTAACTCAGATTCAGAAGGTAAATCTAGATACATGAAGCTTCATACATAATAGATTCAGATTTGAAATCCTGAAAAAAAATTCTGATTGACTAAAACAATAGCTAATAATATCAACCAAATAGCTTACTATCTCTGGTTCGATTAGAGATGTTTATCATATCAGGCACAATGAAATTCTCCTATGTGCATTTGATATGGCAAGCAACAAGACATTTCTTAACCTTGCTAGATGAGCAGTTTGAAGTGTGTGTGTGTGTGTGTGTGTGTGTGTGTGTGTGTGTGTGTTGCAAATGTAACTTGATTTTAAAAAGTAGACCATAACAAAGTAACAATCAAATGCAGGTAATGTGCAAATATTTCCTGGAATACTTGCATCTTCTCTGGTGTACTCAAACCTTTTCTGGAATACTTACATCAAAGTTTTTGAAGCCAAACATGAAAAAATGAACTGAATACAACCAGTTGAGCATCACATGCCCACTCAGGCATCTTTGTTATCGCCTTTCATTATTAAATTTTGTTTATTCAATTCACTACATTTAAGATTTTTATGCATTGATGACATCTAAATAAATGCTGCCTATCTAGAATAACTAGTCTGTTTGCTTCATTTATTCAACTAAACAGAATCTCAATATGGTTGTCCTCTTTCTATTCAATCCATGTTAAGTTTAATTGTTATGTTTTAGATACATATACAATACACATTTTATTTTATCAGGATGAACTTGGTATCATTGTCACAGCTATAAAAGACATGATGAAGGAACAAAGCTTCAACAAACCAAGGTTTTATAATATTATTTGTAAAGAGGTAAGATTACAATTCTTTTTGTTGAAATTTAACGTAGGGGGGCCTTAAAACATTGGTCTTATAGACAGGTGGTCTTTTAAAGGGGTGTCTGCTATAATGGATAGATGGTCTTTTATAGGGGTCTCTGCTATAATGGATAGTTGGTCTTTTATAGAGGTGTCTGCTATAATGGACAGGTGGTCTTTTGAAGGGGTGTCTGCTATAATGGATAGGTGGTCTTTTATAGGGGTATCTGCTATAATGGAGGATGGTCTTTTATAGGGGTCTCTGCTATAATGGATAGGTGGTCTTTTAAAGGGTGTATGCTACAAAGGATTTAATGTTAAAATGTTTTTGGATAGTAAAAACAAGCAATGAGCTCGAAGAAGTGTAAAGGATTTAATATTTTCAACAAATTATAGACAGTGGACAAGAAAATTTATTGCAATACTTAACTAATAGACAACATTTGTTAGCTCCAACTAGAAGTAATGATATTAGATTGCCAAAGGTTAGCCAATTTTCTCCAGACACGTAGTTTACTTCAGCCTATTGTTTTATAACTAAAAAAAGTGAAATAATCTTAACTAGGGCATAAAACACCATTAATCCATTAAAGCTGCATTAAGTTTTTCAATTTTCTAATTTTTTTTTTTTTTTTTTTTTTTTTTTTTTTTTTTTTTTTTTTTTTTTTTTTTTTTTTTTTTTTTTGGTTTTCTAAAAATATATATTTTTTTAAAACAGATAACCTCTAATCACGATCCTTGAGATTCATATTCTAAAATTTCATTCCTTTTGGCTGTAAATCAACAGAATCCTCAAACCGGTTGGTCAATGTTTATCAATGATTAAATTATGAGCCAGGAGCATGCTCATGGATGAACGGATACTCCAATAAATCGAAAGTGAAACCTGACAAATTGTATTAATTGCCCGTCATTAATATCCAGATGTATTCGCAGTGGTGTTATGTATCCTTTACTAAGGCACAAATGAAAAATTCAATGAAGTTCTATGTTTAATTTATCGTATTTCATCGTTTTGTAAGTTGTGTTTAAATGACCCGATTTTTTATGATGTAAGCATTTTCTAATATTAGATCCCACATGCTACATTTCCCTGGCAAATTATTGTTGTTTCTTTATTTATTCGAGCTTTTATTGTTGAACCAAATGTAACATTGTTGATTAGGAACATCATTAATTAGAACAGCACCGTTTTAATATTTTTCCTTGAAAAACTTAATGCAGCTTTAAGTCACTCCAAGAGGAAATTCAAATTGGTTTTCTCACAAGTTTATAGAGCACATTATTTATTTTATAAATAAATGCTTTCTTTATCATTTTCAGGGTTGTCTCCCCTTAGAACTGCTGTGGCTATTGGAAATGGAATGTGTTATGTCTTTACAGACCTATATGTCATTGTAAGTATCAGTAAATTTGTAATCTTAAAATCTCTATTAAATCATTACTTATCCTTATAAAATTCCTAATGAGAAAATCTGTATGAAGTATTACATAACTTATCTTGATTAAATTCCAAAATGGGATTATCTATTTACAGTAACACAAAACTTTTTTTCATTTTCAGAATACATGTATTTATTTTGTCACCAAATGAGTTTTATAGAGTAATTTTATTGTGATCAACTCTAGATGTAAATATAATGATATTGTACAAGTATTAATAACACTGATACATGTATTAAATTTGTACCTTGGTAAAATCTAGAAAGCTGATATTTTGACATTTAACTTCCAGCAATTTTTGCCTTTTTTTGTAAACAATGCCTGGGTAAATGTTTAGTTGCAAGAATTTCTTCCCTGGTTTGTCAAATGAATGTTGTATTTACTTAAGAATATTAAATGTGTGCATAATTAACCTTAAATTATCACTTAAATCGGTCAGAGATCATTATCTGTTCTAAATCGGGTCTCCTCGCACTAAAACCAGAATGATAAATATTCAAGGTCATTTTGTGTTTGTTTAATTTTTTTATTTATTTATTTTTTTTATTTTCTTTTTTTTTTTTTGGTTTGTTTTAACATGTTTTAATTGTCAGTCAAAACTTATATTACAATTATTTAATGAATTTAAAAATTTTGAATTTAGAGAAAAATGTTGTATATATGAGTATTGATTTGTCTCCTGTTTACTAGCCTTTTGTTAATTTAAAAAAAACGTACTTACCACCTTACTTATACTGATGTTAAAATTGTTAAAAATTAGTTTATTAATGATATTCTGATTGAAAAAAATAAAGATATACCAGTACATTATACTTGTATGTTATGAATCTGTAAAATATATCAACCATTATGAAACTGCAATATACAAAAACAAAGATGGCAGACATGACGATCATGTGTGGACATTTTTTCAAGAATTTCAACCCCTCAGTTGTGTACTGTCGTATAAGATGACCCCCCTTCTCAAAAAATAAATTTTAAGGTAAAATAAACTGTCTTATATGTGGGGATTTACGGTATATTAAAATATCTTGTAGCCAGCATTCTAACACAGAGTTTGTGAAGCTAATGTCTGAAGAATTGACTAAAACATGTTGTCTTACACCTGATGAATTAACCAGTAATTACAGAACAGGTGAGCCTTCATCATATACTTCAACTAGTATGTAACAAGCAGGGGTACAAAATCATATTACACAATGATAGGTCCAGGACTTTTTGCTGTTATTTTTTTGTAGGTCCCAAATTAAAATTGGGAGGTCCCATCAAACAGAACCAAATAAACTCATATTGATCTACTTTGTTTGTATTCTTGATTAAACAAATATATCATATACAACTTACAAACACTCAAACGATACTGTTGTCAAAGCACCTGCACATTATATTTTCATTTCTGGAAATGATCGAACAACAACAACTTTGAAAAATTGCAAAAAAATAAGTGATTTTGAAACCTTTTTTAATACACAAAGGAAGAGTATTAAAAAAATAATGTTTTAATACTGAAAGAAGTGTATTCTAAAAAACAGCAGGTCCATCGGACTTTTGCAATAAAAATTCAAAGAGTCCCAAAGTAAATTCGAAAGGCTCCAGACCTCTGACTTCGGGAATTTTGAACCCCTGTCTAGTATATTTTAAGTTGCAGAGTGGTTATCATTCTGGCTTATCACCACTTCAGTTTTTATTCCAAGTTGTATGTACTAAAAAAATTTCTAGTATGGCATCAATTTTACTTGAATCTTTAACTTTACCCTCCTTCCATTCTTAGCTTCCATGCATGCTAAAACCATGGCTAATGAAATAGCCTTTACTTGCATATGTATTGTGTAACTTTTTCTTACTATTGTTTGATAAATTTTATTTATTAACAATAATGCTGAATATCAAATTAGAATAATAATTCCCTTCTGTGACTAAAACACATACATGTAGTTTCTTATGAATTTTGTCTTTATTTTTTTTCCTGTTTATATACCAGTATACATTTGTGTTGAATACATCACTTCTAAATTTTATTTCCTATTTGTATTGTCTTTAAGGTCTGAATGCTTGTTTTCCTATTTTAGTTATTTCAATTCAACCACTTTATTTTTATCAACATGTAATTTATTTTATAAATGTAGATATCATAAACAAAATTGTGGAATTGGCTTTTCCTGAGAAAACTGATACAGAAAATTCTTCATTAAAGAAGGTAATGTTATTTATGTGTCACATACACACACAGACCAGTCTGTAAAACATTTCAAGTGAGGGAAGTTGTATTAAAGTTTTTTAATTGATGTTTAAATGCTGATAAATACATGTACATGCCATGTGTTTGAGGGGAGGGGCCTGTCTTAAAAGTCATGACCATAAAATACATAATGAGAAATATTCTTACATGTATGATAAATCTGCATTCAAACAATTAAATTGTACAAGTAATTATAATGAAAATTGGTTTCTTTCATGTACATGTACCTTGTGATGCAAATAATATTTTACATGTAATTTGTATTATTTGTATTGGTAATGGAAAATATCCATGTAAATGTTACATACTTAAAGAAACATCAAATCATGAAATTTCTTGGCAAATCTGCACAAATATTATGAGGTTTTACCCAATACATCAGTGACCCCAAATCTACAGCGGATTTATTTTGAATCTGAAAGAAAATTTATAAAAGATTTAGTCCATAAATTTCCTCTTTTTTCAGATAGCACTTAGTGTTTTGGATACAACTGTAACTAGTAAGTAAAATCAGAAACGTTTCATTTGACAAAAAAAAAAAAAGGAAAAACAAAAAAAAAAAACAAAAAAAAAAAACAAAACAAAAACCAAAAAAAAGCAAAAAAAAAAAAAAATGCTTTCAAATTGTTTGCTGTTTTGTCAGTGTTGGTTTTCATAATTTGCAATGTGGGAAACTACCTACTATAAAACTCCACAGACACACACACACACACATTATGACAGAATAAATCATGATACTGTAATGTAAGATGCTATATTTGTAATTTTATTTCTACAGTGCTGATTGATTTGCTGCTGTCAGGCACTGATAATGTATTATTACCTGTATATAGAGGACAGATTATGGATGAAGAAACAGTAAAGAAGTCATATCTTCACATAATTTCTGTAATTATGGGGCATCAACCCATGAATAAAGGTATGTACATGTAGATGTATTTTGTATTGGGCCAAAATAATTGAAGTGACATATTTTTTCTCATTAGAGTGCTTGTGTAAATATTGCCATAAAAAACATTGTATTTTCAATCCTATAATTTCCTATATTGAAACATTATCATAATAGTCACCATCACCTAATTGAGTTACTTATGCTTTTCAAGGGAGCTTTACAAACATGCACTGATGTTGACTTAACCTGGCTTCTTTTTATCAATGAGGCTGGCAAACAAGTTGGTCGGTTGATTGGTTGATGTTTTACATTATATGAGCAATTTTTCAGGTGACCAGACAATTTTTAAATCCAAAGAATAATCTGAATACAAGTGTGTGAGTGTGCAAGTGTTTTTAATTCTGATCAAGTAAAAACAATTATTCAGCTCAAATGTTGTATTTCACAAAGGTCACAGGAGATAAACATCTATTTATTTATTTCAGTTTATGAAGCTTTTAAATGTCATAAAAAATGGTCGTATGCCAACTCACCAACTGGACTTGTTAAATGGAACAAACTGGTAAATTTTACTCTGTGTGTGTGTGTGTGTGTGTGTGTGTGTGTGTGTTAACATAACAAATATACATGTATATATGTACATACATTGTAGCACAAGCTAGAAATAAAGATAATTTGATTGTTTAGGAAAAGTGAAAATAAAGCAGGTAGTGCCTGTTGAACAGTACAAGTTTATTTACCATTTATTAATATCATTCAATCTGTGTTTATGATTCAGACAGTATTGTTTTGTATAAAAATTATTTTAGCATATTTGAATTTAGATGTGTAATTATTGCTGTAACCAGTTAATCATTCACAGATTAATCATAATAATCATTGTACCTAGTTCAACATTATAATCATTATAATTGTAACCAGTTAATCATCATCATCATCATCATCAAATAAAGCAAATTTATCTAGACTTGCATGGGCATAAAACACATAACTCCTCTCTTCTCACCTCAGGTTTATAATAATCTTGCTTCTTAAACTACATGTATCAGCGAGGTTCAGTTTCTACATGTAGTATGTAGTGTATTTACTAGTACTTACAATTAGTTTCAGTTTCAGTAGAAATTTTGTGTCACTTTATGATTTACTGTAAATTGCTTTATATTAGCACATAGAAATTTTAGCGATTTTAAGGTGCCAGTGGTATAAGTGCAGTTTTATTTTAGCGCCAGTGATTACCCTGTTTGGGACCCCAAAATTTACACCTGTATCTGACTATATAATAAATCCTAATTAAGCTACCTTTATATAGAGACACTATACAAAGCTCTACATTTACTCTTAGTCGATATATTTATAAAACTGTGGCGGTTTGTCCAGAGAAAAACCCCAGAATTCCCAAAACAAGTCCAAAAACGCAGATTTTATTGTGGATAACTGCGTTTTAGGATCCAACTTGATTTAATTTGGATCTTATTCCATTTTCATTTTATGCGCGTGCACATATCATTCTCTTTTACCTGAAACAGAAATAGACTCTTTGGACGGATCATAAGTGATAAAACGTATTGTTGATTTTTGTGTTTGTGTAGATCCATATCGCTTCTCATTGATTAAATGTGATTAAAAAAACTTCTTTTTCTTTGATCGTTAACATGATTTTTTGATGGTGGTGGTGGTAGACATAATATTCATAGCAATTAAACATTATCACAGTATCACAGACCATTTCGTATTTAGCCCGTTAGTGTTGTAAAATCTAGTGACAGTATTATTTTTGCGGTTGAACTCTTCTGCCAATTGCGCTAAAATAAAAGTGCCACTAAATTTTCACGGTTTACAGTATTAACATTTTGATTATTGTAGATACTGTTGTCATTTGAAGATGATGAAATCTTAAATATCATGAAGAATACAGCAGCTGAACAAGATGTTAATTGGCAAACATTCCTTTGTTTTTTATCAACATATTTAATATGTGAGGAAAAAGCAGTAGGATTAATAGAAAGTAATTGTTTCTATTTTGAAAATAACATAGATAATGTAATTATGTAATGTTACAGAAGAAACATGTAGCTTAATTGGTTCAGTCTTTGATTTTTTTTTTGTTGTTGTTTTTGGTAATGTACTTTGACAGAATTCTCCTTTATAAGGTCTATTCTACATGTATTTTCAAGCATGTAGATGTACTTGTAAAAAAATGTTTTTATCCTAATAGATGCCATGAAATGTTTTCAAATATACATACATGTGTAAAATATGATAATTTTTTCCTTCAGTAAAGTTTAGAATGATTTCTTTTCGTCATTTTTATCATTGCTAAGTTTGAAGTACTATGGGGAAATTATTGAAGGAACTCAATTGCATTGAAGGTTTCATAGTGATTGACTAGAAAAAACATCTTGAATAAAACCAGAGATTGTAAGCTAATATGAATTTATTATTAACTGTTTAGTTCTGGTCCATCAAACATTTTTCAGAACTTAATCTGTGTTTGAAAATGCGTAACTGATAATTACAGGGCTAAAACATGCATTAAACCATTCATTCGTAGTGATAATTTTCTAAATATGCTGAGAGGTTTTATATTCTCTCTATAATTAATAGTAAACTTTTCTTTTAATTTGATAGGATTAGTTGCTGATTTGTTAAGAGATGGCTTTGATAATTCTGAGATGAATAAAATTGAAGTAGGATTTTTAATGTGTAGACATTGCTGTAATGAAGGTCCCCATGTCTTCATGACGTATGCTGATTGGTTTCAGGTAAGTATTCAAAATTTTTGTACAATCTTAGTCTTGATTTGGGATTTCAGCTAGCCTGCAAAAAACTCGCATCTTACTTCAAATGTCACAGTTTTGGCATGGCATTACAACATACAGAAGATGTGCCAGTATAAAAATGGTATTATTACACAGTCTTTCAGATTTTTTATGTCTAATGGACCATTTAAATAAAATATGGTTATTTAAAATATGGACAATAGATAACAATGTGTTTGTAACAAAATTTAAAGGAACTACAAGCCTTTTAAATACATTGTATTTAAATTTAAAAATAAGTTACAAAATAGAGTCAATATTCAAACAAGTTAAATAAAATAAATGAATTTGTGTCACAAATGACAAAGAGTCATATAAACATACTGATTAAAAAACCATTGGCAGTTATGCAGTCAAAGTTTAGATTTAAAAATGTTTTATTGCCTCCTCGAACAGAACACAGTCTGCGGTTAATACAGAGGGTGAAAAACTACAAATACAAAAATCACAATGCAAATAACATAGCATAAAATATGACATAAATACAGCATAAAATATGACCTAAAATGAAATTAAATGAAACCTGAAATTCAAAATACAAATAAAAACAAATTCTCATTACAAATGCAAAAGTTCAAGAAAAACCAATTCCACACATTATACTATGCCATATCCAAAACACCGAATATACCAAATTAAACTGTCCAACAAAAATTCAACTGTTTATTATTTAAAAAATGTACATGTCAAAAAGCGTGCGAAATAAAAAGTAAATAAACAGATACTTTTACAGCAAATAAACGATAATTATAGGAATCACAATAACAGTCCACAGTATTTAATAATTAGAAAAATGTTCATTATTTTTTGATAACTTACTGCATATAAAACTCACTCTTTGAGGCGTCTAACTTGCCGGAAAACTGACAGTTTCATCTGGAGACATCACAACGCACAATACTTGAAATCGGATGACGAAAACAAAAACTAATAGTTAAAACGAAACCGTATGTTACCGGAATCCGGCAACATTACAGCAGTAGTGTCCCCAGCCAACAAACAATCTAAAACTACACACACAGCAAGCATCAATATCACAGTCTAATGTTAAAAATTCTTGGATGAAGTCTTTTTCAGTATTTAATGATTTATTATTTCAGAGAGTTTTTGGAGACAGTATCATTAATGACTGATTGTTTTATTATTTCAGAGAGTTTTTGAACGGTATCATTAATGACTGATTGTTTTATTATTTCAGAGTGTTTTTGGAGACGGTATCATTAATGACTGATTGTTTTATTATTTCAGAGAGTTTTTGGAGACAGTATCATTAATGACTGATTGTTTTATTATTTCAGAGAGTTTTTGGAGACGGTATCATTAATGACTGATTGTTTTATTATTTCAGAGTGTTTTTGGAGACAGTATCATTATTGACTGATTGTTTTATTATTTCAGAGAGTTTTTGGAGACGGTATCATTAATGACTGATTGTTTTATTATTTCAGAGAGTTTATGGAGACGGTATCATTAATGACTGATTGTTTTATTATTTCAGAGAGTTTATGGAGACGGTATCATTAATGACTGATTGTTTTATTATTTCAGAGAGTTTTTGGAGACAGTATTATAAATGACTGATTGTTTTATTATTTCAGAGAGTTTTTGGAGACAGTATTATAAATGACTGATTGTTTTATTATTTCAGAGAGTTTTTGGAGACAGTATCATTAATGACTTACTGTTTTATTATTTCAGAGAGTTTTTGGAGACAGTATTATAAATGACTTACTGTTTTATTATTTCAGAGAGTTTTTGGAGACAGTATCATTAATGACTTACTGTTTTATTATTTCAGAGAGTTTTTGGAGACAGTATCATTAATGACTTACTGTTTTATTATTTCAGAGAGTTTGTTTTATTATTTCAGAGAGTTTTTGGAGACAGTATCATTAATGACTTACTGTTTTATTATTTCAGAGAGTTTTTGGAGACAGTATCATTAATGACTTACTGTTTTATTATTTCAGAGAGTTTTTGGAGACAGTATCATTAATGACTTACTGTTTTATTATTTCAGAGAGTTTTTGGAGACAGTATCATTAATGACTGATTGTTTTATTATTTCAGACAGTTTTTGGAGACGGTATCATTAATGAATGATTGTTTTATTATTTCAGAGAGTTTTTGGAGACAGTATTATTAATGACTGATTGTTTTATTATTTCAGAGAGTTTTTGGAGACAGTATCATTAATGACTGATTGTTTTATTATTTCAGACAGTTTTTGGAGACAGTATTATTAATGACTGATTGTTTTATTATTTCAGAGAGTTTTTGGAGACGGTGTCATTAATGACTGATTGTTTTATTATTTCAGAGAGTTTTTGGAGACGGTGTCATTAATGACTGATTGTTTTATTATTTCAGACAGTTTTTGGAGACGGTATCATTAATGACTGATTGTTTTATTATTTCAGAGAGTTTATGGAGACGGTATCATTAATGACTGATTGTTTTATTATTTCAGAGAGTTTTTGGAGACAGTATTATAAATGACTGATTGTTTTATTATTTCAGAGAGTTTTTGGAGACAGTATCTTTAATGACTGATTGTTTTATTATTTCAGAGAGTTTATGGAGACGGTATCATTAATGACTGATTGTTTTATTATTTCAGAGAGTTTATGGAGACGGTATCATTAATGACTGATTGTTTTATTATTTCAGAGAGTTTTTGGAGACGGTATCATTAATGACTTACTGTTTTATTATTTCAGAGAGTTTTTGGAGACAGTATTATAAATGACTTACTGTTTTATTATTTCAGAGAGTTTTTGGAGACAGTATCATTAATGACTGATTGTTTTATTATTTCAGACAGTTTTTGGAGACGGTATCATTAATGAATGATTGTTTTATTATTTCAGAGAGTTTTTGGAGACAGTATTATTAATGACTGATTGTTTTATTATTTCAGAGAGTTTTTGGAGACAGTATCATTAATGACTGATTGTTTTATTATTTCAGACAGTTTTTGGAGACAGTATTATTAATGACTGATTGTTTTATTATTTCAGAGAGTTTTTGGAGACGGTGTCATTAATGACTGATTGTTTTATTATTTCAGACAGTTTTTGGAGACGGTGTCATTAATGACTGATTGTTTTATTATTTCAGACAGTTTTTGGAGACGGTATCATTAATGACTGATTGTTTTATTATTTCAGAGAGTTTTTGGAGACAGTATCATTAATGACTTACTGTTTTATTATTTCAGAGAGTTTTTGGAGACAGTATTATAAATGACTTACTGTTTTATTATTTCAGAGAGTTTTTGGAGACAGTATCATTAATGACTTACTGTTTATTATTTCAGAGAGTTTTTGGAGACAGTATCATTAATGACTTACTGTTTTATTATTTCAGAGAGTTTGTTTTATTATTTCAGAGAGTTTTTGGAGACAGTATCATTAATGACTTACTGTTTTATTATTTCAGAGAGTTTTTGGAGACAGTATTATAAATGACTTACTGTTTTATTATTTCAGAGAGTTTTTGGAGACAGTATCATTAATGACTTACTGTTTTATTATTTCAGAGAGTTTTTGGAGACAGTATCATTAATGACTGATTGTTTTATTATTTCAGAGAGTTTTTGGAGACGGTGTCATTAATGACTGATTGTTTTATTATTTCAGAGAGTTTTTGGAGACGGTATCATTAATGACTGATTGTTTTATTATTTCAGAGAGTTTTTGAAGACAGTATCATTAATGACTGATTGTTTTATTATTTCAGAGAGTTTTTGGAGACAGTATCATTAATGACTGATTGTTTTATTATTTCAGAGAGTTTTTGAAGACGGTATCATTAATGACTGATTGTTTTATTATTTCAGAGAGTTTTTGAAGACGGTATCATTAATGACTGATTGTTTTATTATTTCAGAGAGTTTTTGGAGACGGTATCATTAATGACTGATTGTTTTATTATTTCAGAGAGTTTTTGGAAACAGTATCATTAATGACTGATTGTTTTATTATTTCAGAGAGTTTTTGAAGACGGTATCATTAATGACTGATTGTTTTATTATTTCAGAGAGTTTTTGGAGACGGTATCATTAATGACTGATTGTTTTATTATTTCAGAGAGTTTTTGGAAACAGTATCATTAATGACTGATTGTTTTATTATTTCAGAGAGTTTTTGGAGACGGTGTCATTAATGACTGATTGTTTTATTATTTCAGAGAGTTTTTGGAGACAGTATCATTAATGACTTACTGTTTTATTATTTCAGAGAGTTTTTGGAGACGGTATCATTAATGACTGATTGTTTTATTATTTCAGAGAGTTTTTGGAGACGGTGTCATTAATGACTGATTGTTTTATTATTTCAGAGAGTTTTTGGAAACAGTATTATAAATGACTGATTGTTTTATTATTTCAGAGAGTTTTTGGAGACGGTATAAAGTCACCTGTTAACAATAGAAAAAGTTTTACTCTACTGATACGATTTCTTACTGACATGGTTCCGATAGATAAACCAGAATATCTTAGGGTATGCTATAATTGTGTTTAAAATAATGGAGGTAGTTTACAGTGTTTAGGGAGAAGGAAGGGTAATTTATAATAAATTATTCATTAAATTGATTCTTATTCACATTGAAGAATAAATTATATTTTATGAAAGTTAATTTATTTCCCAGAGTTGTTGAATTGATTTGTTTTACTATGCACTCAGATGTGATGCATTCACTGTTAGATCATTGTTATTATGTTTAGTCATCCTTTATTTTATGATATTAAGGTGGGAGGGGGTTCTTTACTTTGTGATAATTAAGGAAGGGAATAATCTTTGTCAGATAGTGAATAGAAATTTCTTGTACATATTTCAGCTTCCAAATTGTCCCATTTTGCACTCTTTCATGATTTACAAAATTTTTGGCACAGACATTTATTGTATAAGTGGATTCCCAAAGAGTTTGCATAATTCATATATTTCTATATTTGAATTTTAGGCACACATATTACGACCACCCCATGTTCCAGCAAAATGCAGGGAACTTTTATCTGACTACATTATGTTAGCAAAAACCAGATTGTCTGATTTAAAGGTATGTATTGTTACCATGGAAACCAGATTTTCTCATTAGCTATTGGACACATTCATGCATCTACTCTTGACACTACAACATCAGTAATAACATTTTTATGTAGACAGTATACATTTATTTGTCAAATCAAAGATTTCAAAGTTCAGAATGGACTTGACCATTGTATCATACCACATATGTGTATATAGATCTAAAATTATTCTTATTTTGCATTGGTTGAAGTGCTTTTAACAATACAACAGAGAAAAAATCCTGTAATTCTTTTGCAGATTTACAATGTATGTATTTTGAATGAACCAACCACTACATATGTGCCATTAAATCAGTCTGAGGCTTCATTCTAATATATTTGGTTCAGAACTCAGAAAGTCTAATTCTGGTTCAAATACATTGTATATTAGAAAATTGGTTGAGGTTTTAGTTCATATATCTGTCTTCAGATGTAGTGAATAATCTTCAGCCCATCCTACAAATAATTAATCTTAAAATCTGTAAATTTTGACTGCGTTAATCATTTCCATATTAAAAGATATACAGTAGAACTTCGATGGCTCGAAGTCCAAGGGACTTCGACTAAATATTCAAGCCATCGGGGGGTCCGAGCAATCGAACATCGAGATATTAATTGGAGGTTCACGTTCTCATGTTTACTGAGCGTCAAAGAATCTTTAAATTTGTTTTACATGTAAATAAACTAAAAGGTCAAATAATGAAAAGTCAGAATTAAAATTCCATTATTTATCACGAAATATTTTTTTAAAAATTCAAAAAGAATAAAATGTCCCAATTAAAAATACAAAATTCATTTCAAATTACATATTGACCTGCAACTGCTGTATGATGTTATTTGGATACGGGGTTAGAATATGACACTTTATTTTATTTTCAACAGGTGATGATACAAAATAAACTTACTTTATTCTTTATTGCACATGTACTATAAAGAAAAACAAAACAAAACACAGTTATTACCGGTTGTTTTAATCACAGGAAATAACGATAATACACATTACTATACATATTCCAAGGGCATGTAAATTACAGATTCCTGATGTGCAATCATACAGCCGAGCGACTGAGCTGTTTTAAAAAAAGCGATCAAACACTTCCACATCTCGTAATCAGATTAAGAGATTAAAGAACTAAGCATATCGACACTTCATAATTAGGTTAATAATTAATTAATTAATTAATATCTGTCTAGATTAATCGTTTCGTTCCACTCTATTACGTTTGATGAAATCTGTAATATGGCTTCAGCTTGTGTTTTGTTTACAATGACCAGGACCACATGTCCTTCTGACAAAAATTGTATTCGTGCAAAAGAAGTTGAATTTTCACTAACTTTATACTTTTAAAAAATATTTATTGTTCGAGTGAGCGGGGGTATTCAAGTTTACGAAGTTCGAGCCATCGAGGTTTATTTACATAGGATATAATAGGAAATTGGTCGGAACCAACAGATGACTTTGAGTTATCCGGGGTATTCGAGGCAACAGCGTTCGAGCGATCGAAGTTTTACTGTATTTAGTTGTCCTGCTTACTTATTTGAAAAAAAAATTCCTTGAACTTACCAGTACATGTAACTATAGAGTATAGACTGCCTAGTGAGATGATTAAAATTGAATTTTTGTCTTTGTGATTTTAAATGCCAACATTGCTTTATAACTAAATAATAAAAAGTTTTCTACAAAGTAACAACATTAAATACTGCCTTTACTCATTCTAAGCAGAGTTTTTGGGTTTGTATATATAAGATTAATTTATTTTCCATAACAATTAATTTCTGTTGCTGAGAAGGATTCTAGCATTTTGATCATACCACGCAAATTGGATTATCTTGTAAACACTATATTTTCTCTTCATTTATTTTCTTACAAAATGTATTTACATTTACATGAATTTTCAAAACTTAAAATGATGTTATTATTCTGAATTTTTAGCTCATATGAGCTATTGCTATCCATCTTCGTCCGTTGTGCCTAAACTTTTTACATTTTAATCTTCTCCAAAACCACTGCGCCAAATTTAATGAAACATCATGTCAGGGTGAAGCCCTTTCAGATTTGCACAAATGAAGAAGTAATGTCCCCTTGGGGCCCCATAAGACGGGAAATAGTGAAAAACTTTAAAAATCTTCTCCTCCAAATCTACAAAAGATATACCTTAGTTATTTCATTTATAACATCATTAGGTCATCTATACTAGTGGAAAAAAAGTAACTGTGCATCAATAAAATTTATAATTTCGCTATTATTATTGAAAGTATAAATCTTAAAATTTGCACAAATGGTAAGTGTATATACCTCTTTCATATCGCTCGGTCATTGCATCAATTGCCGTGATTTTTACGCTTCATGCACCTGGGTAGGTTTTCACACAATTGTCACCCAGCATTTCAGTGTGACAATATTTTAGGAATAATTTACTGTTGTTTATTTGTTTGGACACCAGAAAACCAGAAAAGCAAGTTTATTCTGTTGAAAGCTTCCATAGTGTATTGCCTAGGCTAAATGAAAATGATCGCCTCTGCGCAATTGGTATGCTTGAGGCTGGTATGACCCAAAGCTTTGTCACTAGACATTTTCGTGTCCACAGAAACAATGTTTATGCTTTATTGAGACAATACCAACAGTTTGGCACCACTAGAGACCCCCCTCGTTCAGGACGTCCACGCATAATGACACACCAGCAAGACAACCATATCTGGCTTGTGCACCTCCGGAACCGTTTTCAAACTGTCAGTACTACTGCCCGGAGCATTCCTGGACTATGCCCAATCAGCCCCAGAACAGTCAGAATCGTGTACGGGAAAGACATATTCGGCAATCCGGCAATCCGTCCAATTCCACAACGACTTTATCGCACAGCTTGTCTTGCATGGTGCAGAACACATTTACACTTCAATTGACGAGACTGGGCACAAATTATGTTCACCGATGAGTCCAGATTTCACTTGGACAGCAGTGACGGACGCTCCAGAGTGTTTTGGCGCATTGGAGAATGTTTCCATGATGCATGTGTGGTGGAACGACGTTCGTTCGGTGGGGGCAGTGTAATGGTTTGGGTAGGCATCATAGCAAATGACAGAACTCCTCCGGTAGTCATCGACGGGAATTTGACCAGTGTACGGTACCGTGATGAAATCCTACAGACCCATGTCATCCCATTCATTCAAGGACAGCAACGTAACGTCACTTTTCAGCATGATAATGCAAGACCACACGTCACACGGGTTGCAATGGATTTTCTGGCACAGCATAACGTCAATGTGTTACCGTGGCCAGCCGTTTCACCCAACCTTTCTCCAATTGAACACATATGGGATGAAATGGAACGCCGATTACATCGTCTGCCCAATTAGCCTGTTACATTGCAAGGGTTGGCCCAGCATTAGACCAGATATAGAAAAACATCCCTCAAGCATTCTTTAGGCATTTAACAACTCTATGAGGCGTTGCTGTCAGTCCTGTGTCAATGCTAATGGTGGTCACACACGATACTGATCTTGTGACCTGACTTTTACTATCTGCTATGTTTCTAGTCCCCTGTGTATGAAATAACAGTATCTGTAACCTTTTAAATGACATGAATTTGTAAAGAAATATCTAATAAACAAATACGAAATTATTCATTGCTTTGCATTTTCAAATTATTTTATAATCTCACATTTCAATCATGCACAGTTACTTTTTTCGGCTAGTATAGTTTCAGATTTGCACAAATGGTAGCCTTGGGGCTCAAAATGGGGAAATTGTAAGGCAATAAAAATCATATATACAAGGTCATATGTTGAAAGGTCAAGGTCACGGCAGCAAAAAAAGACTTAAATTGCTAATTATCTTGAAAACTATTAACTATTAGGCATGTATATTACAATATTGTAGGTATTGACATGACAATCATTTTGATATATGATTCAAGGTCATATGTTGAAAAGTCAAGATCAGGCCCCAGTTTCACAATCATTCACTCAACTCAAATATTCCCATTTTTCTCTTATCAATATTTTAAAAAATTTAACTTTTATGAGACAATGTTTTGTTTTGTTCAACAAACCTACCCTAAACAATTTAAATATTACATCAGATATTCAATTTTAACTGTGTAATGTCTTATAAACTGACAATGAAATATTCCCAAATTTGAGTTGATTGTACACTCAGTTGAGTGAACGATTGTGAAACTTGGGCCAGAGCTACAAAAGAAAACTTAAATTACTAATTATCTTGAAAACTATTAACTTTTTGTATAGGCATGTATATTAGAATGTTGTAGGTATTGCGACAACGATCATTTTGATATATGGTTCATATCAACATAGGAATAAGGTCGTATCAACATAGGAATACTTAAATTGTTAATTATCTTGAAATTTTTTAATTTCATGCATAGACATGTATATTAGAGTAATGTAGGTATTGACATGACGATCATATATGGTTCAAGGTCATATATGTTTAAAGGTCAAGGACATAGCTGCAAAAGTATACTGAAATTGGTTAATGATGTGGAAATTATTCATTGCACTACAGTTACTTCATGAATATTATATAAGCTACTTATAAATGAAATGTGACTGAATATATTTCTGATTTAGTTTTCTGGGAGTTCTTAACCTGAGAAAACTTGTAAAGTTTCTGTACTTAATATATTGTCTATTGCAATTTGCAAACAATTTTGGACATATTCTCAGGTGAGCGTTAAGGCCCATGGGACTTTTGTTACATATTTTATATTTCTTTAGAGTGTGATTCATTCATCTCTTTGTTAAATAATTGTTGTTTGTTATTTCAGCAACCTTTTGATAACCTTGGTATCAATGAAGATTCTGTAGACCCTAAAGATAAACAGAAAGTAAGTGATATTTCCTGCATGTAAATGCATATGTTACATGTATCATTATGTAAAACAAGACAGTAAAAACTTTGATATAACATAACAAATCTTGTTGAAGTTGTGTAACATTTCTCTTTGAGTGCAGGAGTGGAGTAATTGTGTGTTACGCCAAAGTCAAGATTCTGTCACTTATTTCAAGATGGTCAGTTCTGGGATGGTGGAGGAAACCGGAGTGCCAGGAGAAAACCACTGACCTTTGGAAAGCAAACTGACAAACTTTCTCTCACTAGGATCTGTCCTGAGTGGGATTCAAACCCAGGTGGTGAGAGGCACTATGTTCCGTAAGCACATGCATTAGACTGCTCAGCCATCAAGCCCCCCCCTCCCCAACCCACCCATTTCATTTCTCTTTGAGATCAAGTGCCAAAAAAAAAAAAAAAACAAAAAAAAAAAAACAAAAACCAATGAATTTGTGAGTGGCTTGGCAGTACAATCGTTTGACATACTCGTGTAACATGGATATGTAGTAGAAATCAATAAAAGAATACAAAATTATAAATACCAGTCTTAAACATGTACATGTAGCTGCTATGATTAGAAACTTCAATAAATGCTTTTTATTTACATGTATTTTTCTAGATGTTGGATCAACTTGAACAAGATATACAGAAGGCTTTATGTACATTTGAAAACTCTGGTAAAATACCCACCACTGTAATGGAAGCTAGGTAAGTGTTTTGTTTTAGCCTTACACCTATGGTAAAATGTCAACATTTAATATGAAAGCTAGATGAAGGTATTTTGTTTTACTCTTAACCTGTAGTAAAATATTCATTTTTGTAATGAAAGCTAGGGTTGGGGTGGGGGTTAAAATTTGCCTTGACACCTTTGGTAAAATAGTCACTTTTGTAATTGCCTTGGGTTCTACCAATACTTTGTGTGGAATACCAATATAAATATAGAAAATGCAGATGAATTTTGATATTGAGTAATTTTGCCCATGTCAGGCCTTGAGCATAATTAATGGAGGTTATCATATTTTCAACTAGGGAACGAGAGTCCATTCAGATTTCAGCTAATCTGGGATGTAGGTTTTCATAAATCATCAGCTCATTAAGCTGGAAATTCAACTTTAAATGGACCAAAATGTTTATAAAATATAAATGTTTGATATCTTTATATAAAGAATCAGAGAATTCTTGCAATGTAGTGATAGCATTAAAATCATTGAGATATGGCTATTATGTATGTACCTATTTATAAAGCATTTTCCCTACAACATAGTAAAATTTTGATATTGACATTGAAAATGCAAACTGTCGGGGCCATCAAAAGTTTATAGTCCTTGACAATCATAGATTCCAGCTTCTTTTACTCTGATATCAAAGGAAATAGAAACTTTAATTTTAAGATCTTTCTTAAAACTTTATGAAATTTTATGTTCACTCTTTCTCGAAACAAATAATGTACTACCATGTCACTAAAATTATTATAAACAATATGCTCATATGTACATATATTTTTTTTTTCACATAAATGTTTCAATTTTTTTTCAGTATATTTAGAAAACCTTACTTTATAGGAAGATTTCTGCCAGCTTTACTCAAACCAAGACCAGTAAGTTAAACTAGTGCCATTTACATTACCTTTACTGACTTAGTTCAAATTTGATATAGAAAGCAGATGTTTAGCCATTTAATTTTTCATTGAATGTACTAGCTATTAAATTGTTGTTGTAATTTTTAGTTAAGTCTATCAAAATCTTCCCTCTGAGATCAAATTGAATAACATTGAGTTTGAAAAATTTGTTGTTGATGCATATATATTCCAGATTTGTCTTTGGCATAGCTATGTGAAATTCAAATGCAAATAAAGTACCATTTGAACTATACAGATCCTAATGGAACAGTTTTTATTTTCTACATTAAATTTAAGTTATGAAAATTGTTAATTTGAAAATATTTTTTATTTCAGCTTCCAGATATAGCAGATTTGAGGATGAAGTTTATAAAAGCACTTAAAAAGTAAATAGACACATAAGCACATACATTCTGATAATTTTAACAACTGCTGAAGTGTTGAACTGATTGGGTAATTGTGGTTGTGTAACTACACATAAACATATAAACATACTGATTTAAGATCACTTGTTATAAGCTACAGATAAGGCTTATCATGCACTTGTTGTTTTTTCAATACACATTTAAATTTCAAAATCACATTATTTGGATTCGCTTTCTGTTCCTCTTAATTGTGTATGTTTTACGTAATATATAAAATGTCAGTGTAGATAAATTTTTATTTCGATTTCAGTGTAGACAAGATACCTGTTGCAATGTACAATACATATAAGACTGCATGTAAGCAAGAGGCAGCAAAATTACTGGAAGGTATGATTTATATAAAATATATGGTAGCTATATTGCTTTTGTTTTGTTTTGTTTTGTATCCCTTCTTTGTAACATGCATGTGCATGTATTTACGGATTCCACACTGCTTAAGTAAGTCTTTTCATGTGATTGATGTGAATTTATGTCCAGGGTTGAAAAAATGAAGACACAGATCAGTTGTGTAGTACTGTAATACACAGACAAAAGATTATTATTTTCATAGCTTCACTTCTTTCTTTTATGCTCCAACCCTACTTTAGCTTAGTTGGAAGAGTGCATGCTCTAATGTGGAAGGTTGTGAGTTGGAACCAGGTCATGTCTGACCAAGACTGGGAAATGGATAATGGCAGTTTTGCTACTTCATTGTTAGCTGATGAAATATTTTTTTGGGATGAAACAATCAATCCTTATTGCTTTACAACACAGCAGGATGGTCTGAAGCAGGTGCTTATAAAGCATTGTTGCTCTCATTGCCTAGGTTCAAATTCCTCTAGAGCAGATGTCAGGTCCTTTGCTGAAGGTTGATGGTTTTCTATGGACACTCTGGTTTTCTCCACCATTCCAGAACTGACTGCTGAAATATAAGTAAAAGAATCTTAACTTGGATGTTTTAAAACATCTTATCACAACGCACTTTAGATATTTTTTTTTTCAATTATGAATATTTTAAAGGTTATTAATGAAGTTTTTTCTTTACATTTCAAATATAGGTGTTTTTATGGAGATTGATGATGATGATGTTGAAGAAGAAATGAATCTAGATCCTATACAACAACTTCACTACAGAATAGATCAGCTTATTGACACAGTTATTTCCCTTGTTAATACTGGTGATCCAAAACAAATGAAAGGTAACCTTTATGCAGCTACGTGTATATGATAAAGGATTAATAGTTTGTTAGTATGGCTGTCTTACATGTACTTTCATCTTACATTTTTTATGGTCATTCATTTTAGAAGGTTTCATATTTAACATGTACATGGACATCATATACCTTTTCATTTATTTCTAATAAGAAAGTTAATGTTATGACTTTTACTTTTGACCTCAAAATTGTCAGCTGTATGGATATCAAGACTAATACATGTATGTTGTAACTGAGATCAAATGATTATTGGCTGACCTCAAGGGTACCACTAGCACAGTTGGTAGCATGAAAGCATGTGTGTCTTTGGCCTAAAAAAGCTGACTCACCCAGTGTCAGGATAAAATTGTCTTGTATGTAAATCTGCAACTACTGTCTCAGTGCATTATTGCCAAAATATGGCCCTGAGTTTGCACTAGTCAATGCAGAGCATAAATACACATACTGAATATAACTCATTAGTTACTTTTTCACTGAATACAGTGTAAAGGATGGTGATGATAATGTTAAGGCATGGAAGATTTTCTAATTTTACAGGAGGGATTTACAAATTACAGATAGCAGTTAATGTTTGATATTATATTGTTTACACTTGTGCTTTTTCATTGTTTATTGTTTAAATAAATTTGGCTTTGTTTTGTTCAAATTAGATATATATTTTACACAATTTCACAAATTTTGATAGTTACAGAACTTGTGTCATTGGTTAGAGAGAAAATAAAGATTGTTTTAGAAAAACAAGAAAATGCACAAACTGCTTCATGTGATAGACATGTGATAGTGATATCACCTTTAGCCATGAATTCAGATAAAACCATTATACAGGTAAACAATGATGTTCTATTTTCTTATGATGTTATTGGATAACCATTATGTCAAGACTGTTAATGGTACAATAATGTTCTGTTAATGGTACAATAATGTACAGTTGAACCTATTTAATCGCATATCAGATAATAGCATAAATTGGAAAAATGCATAGGAGTTTGAAATCTAAAACCATTTCCTATGTATTCTATTGAAAAATACCTGTATTTAAAGCAAGATAATGAATAGAAAAAAAAATTAAAGAAAGATCAGTGGAAACATTCATCTAACTACTTGCATATATAAATTGGAGACTTAAGACAAAGTAATCCCTAAATTTAACAGAAAACCTTGTGCAATTTTACAAAAAAGGAAGACAATTTTTAATGAAGCATATCAACAATTTATCTGTGATTAGTGCATGAAAATAAATAAATATTTAAGTATGGTAAATAAACAAATGAATACAAATAAATATAAAATCAAACAATCAGTCATTGAAGTAATTTAAGAAACAGTTTAAAGGAGTGTACTTGTATAAAAAAAGTGCCCTATTAGGCCCCCAGAAAAGTGAATGATATTGATTTTAATTTAAACAAAAGTGTACTTATGCACATAAATGTTTTTATCTCTACAAAACATTTTAGTTAGTGACATTTCTCTTAATGTTTTAATTGCAGTAAGATGGCAAATGCATATTGCCTTTTTTGTCACATGTTTTCACTCTTAAAACAGCACAATGGAGCAAACTTAGAACAATTTCAATTTGTGTGTATAATTTCTATGATCCCCAGGCCAATCTGGAACTTATATATGACCAAAAGCAAAATGTTTTCAGATCATATCTAATTTACTATTGTGATATCCATAACTCAGACATTTTGCATACTTATATTACAGTATGTGCCACTAGATGTTGCCAACCAGTAATAAAAAATCATGTTTTTGTTTATAAGACTACATCAGTAGTACTTTTAACTGCATAATTTTTAAACATTCATGCATTCATGTGGTTTTAGGAAGTTCGAATAATGGCTGTATAGTTTTAGGACTTGCCAAGTCTTTAGATATTTCTAAACTAGTTTTTTTTTTTTAATTTTGTACTTTGATCTACTGTCATATCAGTGACAGGTGCTTGTTATTATACAGTATTTGGTTATAAATTCAATTTTTACAGGTTATTGATGCTGTATTGAATTTATTTTGTAAACTAACTGAGGCTTGTCTACAGTCAGAGAACCCAGTATTTGATTGGGCGATTCAGTTGGTTGATGTTATATCAGAGTTTAAATCTCTACATTGTGCTTTCTTCACCAGGATATGGAAACTTGTAACAGAACAGGTAAAATTATCATTTTCCCCACTAAACAAATAAAGGAGGTATACCCTGTATATCTGTCTGTCTGTTCATTCTTATATTGTGTCTACTCAATAATTCCTACATCTATGAATCCATTTTGATCAAACCCAAAACCATTATGAGACATTATGTTGTTAATCAGATAATCAGAATGTATTTGTAATTTACAGATTAAAGAACAATTGTTGTGATAACAAACTGTGTTACATGTAAATGATGGTAATTGTAGTTACTGTATCTAATTGCAGTGAACATGCCAATATCTGGCTGCAAAATCAGATACATTTACATGTATAAGACAATACTTGCACTCTTGCTGTTCTGAAAAACTAAAAATTTGGTTAAAGATTAAAGGTCTAATAACATTTATGTAGAAGTATTAGCTCCACTAGTAATTGTAAATGTTCTACTACAATTTTCAGGAATAATGTTGTTTTTACAGTAAAATGACAATTTATGTGATTTATAATAAACATAATAGTAATACACAATGTTATGATGCATCGGGTGACAGGGATCAATAATGAACTTCATTTTATTTTAAGGAAATTTGTGTGTGTGTGCTTAACTTGTTTTGAAAGACAAAATATTTAGCAGAAACTTTAATTATCACTTTGACACTTTTATAATTAAAACAAGTTTTGATTGTAATGTTGTAAGTTTGCAACACATTTTGTAGTTGATTTTACATTTGTTTCAGGGCCCAGTGCTTGATTCTCATCATATTGCTGGTTTGGCTGCTTTAGTGTCAATAGTATCAATTAATAAAGAAAAAGAATTTGAACTGTTGGAGGTTAAAATATGTGATGGTTCACAGCATCTTACAGGACAATGGACCTTGGCTGATCACATGTGGAGTTATCTACCTTTTCATTCTGATGAGTGGATGCAGTTTACTTTCAGGTCTCTCTCTCTCTCTCTCTCTCTCTCTCTCTCTCTCTCTCTCTCTCTCTCTCTCAATCTCTCTCTTTCTCTCTCTCTCTCTCTCTCTCTCTCTCTCTCTCTCATATATTAAGAGCAAACCAATTACACTCAACAATAACATTTACATAAATATTCTCATATACAGTTGTTCCCTAATATAAATTCAAAGTTCAATTTTCTTGAATTGGAATCTTACAGGACAAGAGATATCTATCCTTTCTACATTTTGTTGCATTGTGCATTGTCTCCCTTGAACATTTGTGTCCTGCTTAAAATGTAAGCACTTATCATTTGTTCTTCCTTACTATAAGGGTGAAGGTATATGTATGTACATGCTTAATTACAATAGATTCCTGTTTTTATCTAGATTGACTACAGTATACCTACAGCTTGTGTTTAGTTATTATGATGAAGCAATGTTAGCAGAAATATTACAAAATAAAATACCATCACAGTTAATTAAAAAGGTAAGCTGTATAAAAAATTGTATGTGCTAAAAGGATAAAAATCTGTGGTGTTATGTCAGTTCCTCAGCCATCACAGAGATTAAATAATTATCTTGATGATGTTGGATCTTTACTGCATAAATCTCCATTTCTAGTCTGTTCGCTTGTTAGTTCTTTCTTTTAAACTTTTAATTAATGTTAACTTGCATTTAATTAATTTCAGAACAGTAAATAGAGTTCTGTTAGCCTGTTTAATTTATAATGTGCCAATTTTGGTTAAAGATATTTCACATTTCACATTATTATCCAAAAGAACCAATATTATTCTTTTTTATTAAAGATGGTAAGAGTTAACTCCCTTTGATTGTATATTCATAATGAGTTGTCAAACACCAGTGAATTGATATGCTGTGTTCAGTTTAGATATGAAATGAGTAGTCAGTGGCATAAGAGTCCATTCTATTTTGATTGCTGGATGGTAATGCATGTTAGGTAAGTCTTTTACCAGCATAACAGTAGTGTTTAATGCAATTGTAGTATTTTACCCAGTAATTAATTTGCTAGCACACATGACTTCCAGTTCTTTGTCATCATCACTCTTACCATTGAAGTAGCATTTCAGAAAGTTTGGGCATTTTACTTGAATGAGTATTAATGAAAAATTTTAGTGCAGAATACATGTATTTAATATAAAAAATTTGAGTGATAAGATCACCAACTGTTTATCATATCTGCCACTGTATATAAAAAGAGAAACAATTGAAATTTTGATTTTCTTTAATAAGCACTGACAGTGTTTTACTGAAAATTGTAATTCAATACCCAGTGAAATCTAATGCAATTATACTAATTATACAGCATATCAATTTAAACAGGTGCTTTCTCACATGTAATTTGTGTATTGTAGTTTGTATTCTTGTGTTGGAGGCTTATACCAGAAATTCGTGAAAGCTGTTCTCCATGTAGGTCAAACATCCAAGATGCACCAATAGCACATAAAATATACAGCTCAGAAATGTTCCAGTTATCTGTTCAACTGAACAAGGTAAGTACAGCTCAGAAATGTTCTAACTACTAGTATTATTGAGTGGTCATTAATCAACCCTATCATTTTAATTGCTCTTCAGCTAACTTTTGACATTTGACATCATTATTGAGTGGTCAGTAATTCTCCTACTGGAATCATGTGTTTGTAAGATCACTCAGTAAATATGAGAGAGCTAACAAACAAAAACCACATAAAAAAGAGAGCATTGATTACTACAATCTAAACTTGAACCACACAATAAAGAGAACATTGATTACTACAATCTAAACTTGAACCACACAAAAAAGAGAATATTGATTACTACAATCTAAACTTGAACCACACAAAAAAGAGAACATTGATTACTACAATCTCAACATGAACCACACAAAAAAGAGAATATTGATTACTACAATCTAAACTTGAACCACACAATAAAGAGAACATTGATTACTACAATCTAAACTTGAAACACACAAAAATGACAGCATTGATTACTATAATCTAAACTTGAACCACACAAAAAAGAGAATATTGATTACTACAATCTGAACTTGAACAACACAAAAAAGAGAACATTGATTACTACAATCTTAACTTGAACCACACAAAAAAGAGAACATTGATTACTATAATCTAAACTTTAACCACACAAAAAAGCGAACATTGATTACTACAGTCTAAATTTGGGCTAGACACTAGGTGTCTAGGGTGTGGTTTAAATACTTTTGTATATAGCCCCAAACCATCACACACTGAGTTATTCTTTACAATACAAGAACACCAGACATTATAAATGCTAAATTCATGTTTAGACCACTGCTCATAACAGTCCGGACGTAGGACTAACACTGAACAATGAGTGCATCACTAATGTCGTAATGAACATTTCCCTTTATTTTTTTTTAAAAAAACAATTTGGATAAGTGAAATTGATTTCTACCTGTCAAAATGGACAAGCTTGATAAAAAGTTAGTATAAAGCCCAGTCAGAAAATGCCCAAGATATTATTGTAGTCATATTTCATACTTCTTACTCTGTCATATCCTGTCATATATTTAAGTGCCATCAGAAGTATTAAATCATACAGCAGTTTGCTGAGGAAAGATCTGTTAACCAAAAATATAATAAAATATAAGTCAATTGTGTTAATTTTAGTTTGTATTTTCAGTTTTCATTTGAAGATTGGGTAAGATATGAACTACATGTAGCTATTCATCCAGAAACAGATATTTTAAAGGAGGAAGAAAGGTAAGAATGTTAAAAATCAATTAAGTCACTATTTTATCTGAAATTTAAATCTATAGTAAGAACCTGTCTTGCAATTGAAGACAATTGAAAATGATTCTTGTAAAATGTAAAAGTCTTTTCTTTTTTTACTGGCTATATTTATTAGAATTTATTATTATGTGTGTATTTGTTTATATCAGTTGATTGTATTAAAATAATTGTTCTCTTTTACAGACAAGAATACATATACTGGTGTATTTATAACAAGTTTATGAAGCTGTCACCACATGATGGCGGCTGTTGTCATGACTACAGAATAGCATCATCAATACTTTTCAAATGCGTTTTAGAAGCAGAAACAAGGTAGCAAAATAAATATATGCATGTGTGATAAACACTTGGGTTAAAAATCTTTATTTTTGGCAGACCCCACATAAAGTTTTAAAAGTCCAACATCAGCAATAAAAAGTCTGAAATCAAACAAATTCTTACTTGTGATTGTAGTGTTTTGCATTTTAGGATAAAATGGATACCAGTCATATTTTTTTTATTAATAATCTGGAATTGCCAGGACGGCATTGTCTAAAATGGTCAGATGGTAAAGTGCTTGAGGTCAGACACTGTCAAATTTCATTATTCAGCGTTTGACAATAATTTGGGTTAGACAATGGCATATGCAATAAGATTGGTTTAATAAATTTAAAATTTGAACTCTAGGATAAACACACAGAAGTGTTTATCACAACTTTATCACAACTTTCTTCAGATGATGTATTTAATGTTTTAAAGAATTTTACAAAAATATTCAATTAAAGTAATGGTATACTAGAATAAATATAGACCAATGTGTCTGTCAAACAAATGTAATATGAACATCTACAACATAATTGATAGTTTAATTCACTAACAAATCTCCATTGTTACTGAACAAAAAGTCCATAACTTATAAATAATCAAAATTCTTGTTTCACATTTAATATTGCAAAAAAATTGGCAGAAAACACATACACATTTAAGATATCAATGCTTCCCTTGCCTTAAGTTGTGTTTCATCTAATACATGTACCAGTACTTCTTAATATTTCTGCTGTAAGTGAAATATGAAAATTTTGTACAATTACAGTTTGACATACAGGTGTAATATTTCAATCTTTCTCAAAATAGTGGAGTGTTCCATTTAATAAGTAAAGTTTTTCCATTTTTCATCATGGTGGGTACATGTGACTCAATCTTGTTGTATAATTTGTAGTGTACCCCACAGTAATTCATGGTCAGAATGTCCAAAATGTAAACAAGCAAGTAATAAACAAGGAATAGCTGTAGTAAAAACTACATTTATACCAGTTTTACAGGTAACTTATACATGATAATCTCCATATTAACTAACTATTGATCAGTATTCAGAAAGGCTGATCATGATGTAACATAGAGTATACGTCAAGTGTTTTTGGTCTGAATTCCGGTTATACAAAATGTGATAACCTTCCACATTTTCTCCATCAGAAAACAAGTGTTACCAATCAGTGTAGAATGATTTTTATGTCTATTGTTCTGTGGTTGTTGCTGTCCATTAAAGCCAGTTATTGATGGGAAATTATGTGTATTATACTATGCTGTTATACTCTTCTTGTTGGCCAAACACCGGCATCATTAAGTGCTAAAGATTTTTAAGTTATTTAATGGGAGTTTTACTATCTTACCTTTAAGACGATTACAAATTCTTCTTGTACATTTATTAAAACAATGATTGTAACAGATAGTGAAACATTATGATGTGATTCTATACATAGCACCTGTCAGTGAATTGTTTGACTTAAAGTAACCTTTTGGCAAGTGCAATAGGGTTTTGTATTTAAAGGCAAGAGTCACCAGGCAACAGTAGTTTACCATGCAATGAGCATTAGGCTAGGGTTACCAGGCAACAGTTACAAACTATTGGTATTTTGAACATCATAATACCAAACAGTAATTGTAGTGGTTGTGACATTTTGTGAAAAAAATAGTAAAATTCATGAAATGTTTTGAAAAATGTCAATTATGAGAATTTATTTTTATTATTAATTTCAGGAAATGTGTTGTTTTCTGAGTGTAGACTTTGATAGAGAAAAGAGACAATCTGAGTACCCATGGTTACTACAACAGTTGTTAAACATAAATGTACCAAGAGATGATAATCATGTAGGTTATCAATCTGCTGTTAGAATGTTCATTAGGTAGGTATAATCTGTGTATCCATGGTAACTGTATAACAATTGTTAAACATAATTCTTAAAAAAGGGATAATTTTCAGTAGATAATTATTTGTATATCTGGCCCCATTTTCACAATCATTCACTCAATTAAGTGTACACTCGACTCAATTAGGAAATATTTCAATGTAATGTTCAAGACATTACACAGTAAAAATTGAATATCTAATGTTATTTTTAAATTGTTATGTGTAGGTTTGTTGAACAAAAAACATTTTCTCATAAAACTTATGATTTTTAAAATATTGATGAGAGAAAAATAGGAACATTTGAGTTGAGTGTAAACTCAATTGAGTAATGATCGTGAAACTGGGGCCTTACCTATAAAGTCTGATAGATTAGTTATAATAATATTTTTCTACCTCATTGAACATTATTTCCCTTAGATCCAGGCAACCATTTTTGTGGAGGAAACGGGAATACATTGAGAGAAAAAACTTTGGCAATTAAACTCACTTAAGCTCCATCTTCTGGCTCTAGGATCTATGGAGAAAATTGGATTACCTGTAGAAAAGCACCAATCATTTGCAAGAGATTTGACGTATACTTTTTACATAATTTAATTTTTTTGTAGGTTGTGTACAAGGTTACCTTCATATTTATTTTATTGTGATGATTTAACACATTTAGACAGAAAACAGTCATTATTGTCATGTAACATCATAAATGAACATTTTGTAAGTATAAAGTTTGAAATACATGTGTATTTGGGTTTAAAGTTCAGTAAATGAAAGTCTAGATAGTTCATTCTGTAACCCTCATGTATTATCCAGTAATTACAATGTTAAAGTTTTGGTTCTACGTTGTTTTTTGACAACTTATTTTTGGAGGTTTACCTGCGAGTTTGATATTTGTCATAAGTAGTTTGTATCTACTGAACTTTTAAGGACTCGTTTTAATCAGTTTTATAGAAATTGTAAAAGGGTATAATTTTATATGCCAATTTAATAATCTGACATATTTTGGTATAGCTCTGTTTTGTCTGTCCATCCCTTCAATATATCCATCTTGAGACAGTTTTATTCAAGATTCTTCAGACCTTGATAAAAAGTACTGTTGTAAGAATTTAGTCATATACTGTCATTTATTAGCAGTTATCCCCCTTTGACTGAAAATCAGAGAATATTTGTAAAGATGTTGACATTGGGTTTTCAATTTTTTTCATATTTCTCGAATAAAAAAAAAAGAGGTTCTTTTTGCAAACAGTATTTTAATACCGATTTTTGAATTTATTTTAATGTACCTGTAGATATGATACACATGCCTGTACACATATGCAAATCGGACATATTATGTCACGATCCTCTCTGTTTAAGACTGGGACAGACATATTTAAGAGACTACTAAAATTGATTGATGCAAAAAAAAAACGTGATATCTTTGTCTATTGTCTTTAATTTGTTCATTTGGTAAAATTTATGTTACATTAAGCTTATATAAATGCTTCAGAAAAATGTAAATGACTGGCATATACCATACATGTACCATTGATGACCTGTTCTCTTGTTTTGACACTAATTTCTCTTACCTCAAGAATGAAGAAATACAATTTATGGGGATACTGCTGGCTTCATTACTGTTGCTCTTTTTTCATAAAGGCAATACACACTTTAAAATACAGGTTCTAATAGGCCTGTATTGTCTTTAATTTTATTCAATCAATTGTTTTTGGAAAATGTCATGTTAAAAGCTATTTCATGTGATTTTAATTTTAGAGACAGTATATAACACATGGATGCTGTTTACCATCCAACATCACTGTGTTCCTTCTACAGGTAAATATAGCTCTGAATTTGTAGTTTACCATCAAACATCACTGTGTTCCTTCTACAGGTAGATATAGCTCTGAATTTGTAGTTTACCATCCAACAACACTGTGTTCTTTCTACAGGTAAATATAGCTCTGAATTTGTAGTTTACCATTCAACATCACTGTGTTCCTTCTACAGGTAAATATAGCTGTGAATTTGTAGTTTACCATCCAACATCATCGTGTTACTTCTACAGGTAAATATAGCTCTGAATTTGTAGTTTACCATCCAACATCACTGTGTTCCTTCTACAGGTAAATATATCTGTGAATTTGTAGTTTACCATCCAACATCACTGAGTTCCTTCTACAGGTAAATATAGCTCTGAATTTGTAGTTTACCATTCAACATTATTGTGTTCCTTCTACAGGTAAATATAGCTGTGAATTTGTAGTTT
Source organism: Tegillarca granosa (assembly GCA_029721355.1). Classification (NCBI taxonomy): domain Eukaryota; kingdom Metazoa; phylum Mollusca; class Bivalvia; order Arcoida; family Arcidae; genus Tegillarca; species Tegillarca granosa. Next base: position 16,331,425 of record CM056603.1, on the reverse strand, counting down.
ACCATCCAACATCACTGTGTTCCTTCTACAGGTAAATATAGCTGTGAATTTGTAGTTTACCATCCAACATCATTGTGTTCCTTCTGCAGGTAAATATAGCTCTGAATTTGTAGTTTACCATTCAACATCATCGTGTTCCTTCTGCAGGTAAATATAGCTCTGAATTTGTAGTTTACCATTCAACATTATTGTGTTCCTTCTACAGGTAAATATAGCTCTTAATTTGTAGTTTACCATCCAACATCACTGTGTTCCTTCTACAGGTAAATATAGCTCTGAATTTGTAGTTTACCATCCAACATCATTGTGTTCCTTCTGCAGGTAAATATAGCTCTGATTTTGTAGTTTACCATTCAACATCATTGTGTTCCTTCTGCAGGTAAATATAGCTCTGAATTTGTAGTTTACCATTCGACATCACTGTGTTCCTTCTACAGGTAAATATAGCTGTGAATTTGTAGTTTACCATCCAACATCATCGTGTTCCTTCTACAGGTAAAAATAGCTCTGAATTTGTAGTTTACCATCCAACATCACTGTGTTCCTTCTACAGGTAAATATAGCTGTGAATTTGTAGTTTACCATCCAACATCACTGTGTTCCTTCTACAGGTAAATATAGCTCTGAATTTGTAGTTCACCATCCAACATCACTGAGTTCCTTCTACAGGTAAATATAGCTCTGTATTGGTAGTTTACCATCCAACGCCACTGTGTTCCTTCTACAGGTAAATATAGCTCTGAATTGGTAGTTTACCATTCAACATTATTGTGTTCCTTCTACAGGTAAATATAGCTCTTAATTTGTAGTTTACCATCCAACATCATTGTGTTCCTTCTACAGGTAAATACAGTTCTGAATTTGTAGTTTACCATCCAACATCATTGTGTTCCTTCTGCAGGTAAATATAGCTCTGAATTTGTAGTTTACCATTCAACATCATTGTGTTCTTTCTGCAGGTAAATATAGCTCTGAATTTGTAGTTTACCATCCAACATCACTGTGTTCCTTCTACAGGTAAATATAGCTGTGAATTTGTAGTTTACCATCCAACATCATCGTGTTCCTTCTACAGGTAAATATAGCTCTGAATTTGTAGTTTACCATCCAACATCACTGTGTTCCATCTACAGGTAAATATAGCTCTTAATTTGTACTTACAAATATATATAAATAAATATGTGAATGTACATATGTATATTGTAAATGTTGTAGTTTTCATTTTTGAACAGAGCTATTCTTAACAAATTACCCTTTTAATGGTTCATAGACAGCTACCAAATGTTTATACCTTTCAAATTACATGTATGTAATACCCAATACCCCATCCCCTTTCATTATGTCCATCTGACCATCTGTCTGTACCCTGATGGTTTCCAGATCTAAGCTTAAAAACAGATCGAGGGATTTTCAAAACCTTGCACAGTTGTTAAGTACTATAGAATACAGTATGATTTTCAACATAATGTGATATATAGTGTTTTAAAATTTGAAAAATCAAAGAGGAAGTGGCAGAACAATAGTATACTGCACTTTAATATGTAGTGGTCTGGGTAGCTCAGTTGGTAGAGCATTTACCTATAGGGTGGGAGGTTCCAGGTTCAATCTTAGGTCCAAGCCTGCATTTTTCTCCTTCCTGTTACAAATATACAGAAAATAATGGATAAATAAATTAAATTGAAAAAAATAGTACCTTTGTACCAGAACAACAGCAGAGTACCATTCAAAATCTGATGAGATGCCCTATTTATATCAACATTGTAACTTTAATTTCCTTTATGTTAAACAGGGATTGGTTAATTGTTGTAGACACGAAACCATAACAGATGTGTTATTAGAATCACCGTTAGTTACAGTGTCAATTCTGGTGAGATATCATACAAGTTAAATTACTAATGTTCAAAATGTTTAGGTCTGAAGTGAGTGAGTGAGGTCAGTTAGTAAGTAGAGGAATGAATAGGTTTGAAATATAATATAAGTTTTTTCACTTACACAGATGATGCAACAAAAGGAACAGATGCAGAATTGTACACCAATGCAATATTCTTGCAGCTATTATCAGTTGGGATTACTTTGCTTGCTGTCTTACAGTAACACAGTAGAGTGGAATGGAGTTATGAGTTGTATGCCCCAGTCAAGATTCTTTCACTATTTTTGAGGCAGTCAGCTCTGAGATGGTGGAGGAAACCGGAGTGCCCAGAGAAAACCACCGACCTTCGGCAAGCGTAATGACAAACTTTCTCACACTAGGATCTGTCCGAGTGGGATTCGAACCCAGGTGGTGAGACGCACTGTGATCTGTTCTATAATGATTGAGGAAACCAGAATATCTGCAGAAAATCATTAATGAATTCAGTAGGTAAAATAATAGATCTGTATCTTTACATTTGTTTGCGATTCTCATTTTTATAACTCTTAACTTTTTTTACAAGATTTGATACAAAGTCCCAATTCCTGTCTCTTAATCATGATATTTTTGCGTCTCTATGTGGAAAAAAAGCAGAAACTCAACATCAGGCTTGGAGTGACAGAATCTGCATGTTAATTTCAAGGATGTATATGTACAATGATATTTTATGTTGTTTCTTTCAGTTTCATTTACCACAGACAGTCACATTTGTTAATCAGTTAATTAAGATTGTAGATGATGATGTAACATCGACATTGAGATTGTTAACAACCTGGTTACAGGATTCAAGGTATGTTCAGTAAACTTTATGACAAAGCCTAACACGTTACATTTGAATAAAATTGCTGATGACATAGCATCAACATTGATATTGTTAATTACCTGATATGTACAAAATTCATGATGGTACATGTATAATTAATAAAACTTCATTACATACATAGTCTGTTTTCAAGTTTCAAGTTTCGATGTACTTGTATGTTTACTCAGAGTAATGGAGTCATCATGGTTTCTAACGTCCTCAGTCAAGATTCATCACAGTGGCCACTTCTAGGACATTTGAGAAAACTGAGAAATTACAAGTTTTAAATATAATTCTTGTCAAATTTTTACAAGGATTTTTTTCATGGACAAATGCGTTTTAGGAGTTTTAAATAATAAACTATTTGCTACTGTTTCCATAAATTGTAACTTTTTTCCATATTTTCATTTATGGATTTTTTGCTTCATTTATAAACAGTTCAGACACAAACCTGGATTTACCAGATATTACAGGACCATACTGGATGAGTGCTGCGGCTTTGTTTTCACTATCAGTTCATAGGTTTGTACATATAAAACCTTTAATTTTACTTGAATGAAAGACATGCCAAATAGATCACTTAGTAGTTAAGTTTATAAGTCACCAGCACCTTAAGGTGTTGGTCAACTCTGAATGTACATTGACAGATTGTAAGGGGGGAGTTGTTGCACACACACACACACACACACACACACACACACACATTCAAAAGAGAGAGAAAGAAAGATGTGGCTAAAAGGTCTCTGGAAATATTAAAAATTCATTTTTTGTGTGGGCCTTTGCACCCTGTTTGGGGTCCAGCCCTTACTGCTGGGAGTTTGAGCTGTCAACACTCTGTGATAAAATTCTCAACCCCCTTTTCTTAAATTCCGGATCAGCCCCTGTTGTACTTTACAGTTAGGAAACTTAACCCCTAAACTTTAGGTCATACCATAAACATAGATTTATTAGCTTGTGTAAACTTGTTCAGGTTCAGTACAAGGTTCAGTTGGGTCATGTTCCACAGCGACACATTTTACCTCTAGATATGATTCAATCAGAAACAGATAACTACTATATTTGAATCTTATTCATATACACATGTACAAGAATTGGTCATAATTTCAAATATATATATGTATACCTAAACAAATAGAAAATCAAATATTTTTGTATAATAAATAATTTTATTGATGTTTGTATTTAGCCCAAGAAGATGCAGTGAAGTTTTTAAAAAGATGATGAACAAATATAAAACTCAGACTGGTTATACAGAGGTAAGTTTTAAAACCCAACACAAATAAAAAGTGGTGAATGTACAATGCATGGTTTAAATTTACACTTACTTCATCAGACTTTTATGATGTTAAAAACAATATATATATATATATATATATATATATATATATATATATATATACATGTATATAACTGATACACTTGTGATATACAGACATTGGTATAAGTTTATCCCTGGCCTGTGATAAATATTTCTTGCATTTTTAGCTCACCTGAGCTGAAAGCTCAGTTGAGCTATTGCCATCCATCTTTGTCCGTTGTGCATCATCCGTCATGCGTTGTCCGTCGTGCATCGTGCGTAAACTTTTTACATTTAAATCTTTTCCAAAACCACTGGGCCAAATTTAATGAAACTTGATAACCATCATGCCATCATGCCTAGGTAAAGCCCTTTCAGATTTGCTCAAATGAAGGAATTATGTCCCCTTGGGGCCCCATGGGGGGTAGATAGTGAAGAACTTTATTTTCAGATTTGCAAAAATGGTAGCCATGGGACTCAAAATGGGGAAATTGTAAGGCACTGAGTGGGGAAATAAAAATTTTATATTTGTCACTATATCTTGAAAACTATTAACTTTTCGTACAGGCATGTATATTAGAATATTTTAGGTATTGACATGACAATCATTTTGATACATGGGTCAAGGTCATATGTTGAAAGGTCAATGTTACGGCTTCAGAAGATGCCTTTAATTGCTAATTATCTTGAAAACTATTAACTTTTTGTATAGGCATGTATATTAGAATATTGTAGATATTGACATGGTGATCATTTTGATATATGGTTCAAGGTTATATGTTCAAAGGTCAAGGTCATATCAACATAGGAATACTAAAATTATTAATTATCTTGATAGCTATAAATGTCATGCTTAGGCATGTATATTAGAATATTGTAGGTATTGTAGGTATTGACATGACAATCATATATGGTTGGAGGCCATATATTTTCAAAGGTCAAGGACATAGCTGCATAAGTATACTGAAATTGATTAATGATTTGGAAATGATTCATTGCACTACAGTTACTTCATGCATACATGTATTATATAAGCTACTTATAAATGAAATGTGATTGGATATATTTCTGATTAAGTTTTGTGGGAATTCTTAACTTAAGAAAACCTTTCAAGTTTCTGTACTTAATATATTGTCTATTGCACTTTGCAAACAATATTAGACATATCTTCAGGTGAGCGTTAAGGCCCATGGGCTTCCTGTTTATGTAACAAAATTTTTTTTTTGGTTTCATTAGACTGACTTTTTTTGTTGTTGTTGGCTGAAATATAATAGAATTGTAAAACTTTTAAAAAAGAAAATTATGCAAAAGTAAACAATTCTTTTTCTTCTTCTTCTTTTCTCCTCTTTTTTTAAATGGATAATTACATAAATGTGTTTTTAAAAAAGAAGACATAAATAAAAATACATTCAGTCCTTAAATGGATAATTACATGTACATAAATGTGTTTATATAAAGAAGTACAAGAATTCATGAGCTACCTGTAAAGTAGATATGTTCAATTTTTCTGCTTTTGCCTATTACAAACCATATTATTTGATGAAAATGATGTTAGTAATGATATCATTACATTAAATCTATGCACTTTACCCAAAAATGAAGACATAAAATCCTCCTTGTGATTTGAGTATTATACCATTAAAATATAAAGTATTTACCATTTGTAATTACAGGTGTTGTCTATATATGCTTCACTTGTGACGACACACATCTCAGAGATAAGTTACAGCATCACAGTAAGTTAGATTATTATTACTCAGTATAAAAACAGAATTTTGCCTCTAATTCATCTGTTTTCCTACCAGTCAGTCCATAACTTAACTTTTTTTTCCATTTAAAATTTAATTTTTTTTATGCATATTGGAAATTGGTACCATTATACACATTTAACAGTGGATGTTAAATTAAATGTATTTGAATAATTAAATGATTAGCATTTGACATCCAGATCAGGGTGTAACAACCCAATTGGCCTTTAGGTCTAGGCCTTAACATTGAGATATTTCCTAATAAATGCAGTGATAAAAATAAGTATCTTTGAAATGTTTTATACCCCAGCACTTGGGTAGTGAGGAATTAATTTATGTAATATGTATACAAAAAATTCCACTTACTAGTAGACGCTCATTCAATAATTGCAGAGTGTGGTTAATTGCATATTTTCCCAGAAAAAAAACTATTTCCTTTTTTAACAGTGTTTATGGTTTTTGGCATAAAGTTTAGGGAAAACTGCATAAAAATACTTCATATGATAACATAATCTATATAAATCAGCTAATTGCATAGTAATAAAATAAAATCAGAGAATGAATATAATCTATAATTTATAAATAAAAATTTACATACATAAATTATACAATTTTATGCATATTATTACATCTTATTCTGAGGGATCCATATGTTGACGCTAAAAGATCGCTTTTTTTAAATTTTGTTTAAAGTTTAAATATGCCCAGAGGATGTTTACATGTACATCTGAAGTCAACTGGAGCTGAATTGAAAAAGTTATCAGGAAATATTTTGATGCATAAAGCTTCATTTATGTAGATAAGAAAAAAAGAAATATTATGATGAACATGTATTTTACATTATCTGTGTATGAAGAAAAAAGAGAAAATATTTTAATACTCTACTGAGAAATCTATTAGGGGATATATTACATTGATGTGTAAATTGTTTTCTTGTCTGTTAATTTTTTCTAATATTAATGGACTGACTTTTTTTGTGATCAAGTATGTTACTTGAAGTTTGTAATTCTAACTCAAAATTTCATAAATTTGGTAGGAATGATTAACATGATGCATAGATATGTATATTATTTTTCTGTTCTGATTCGATGAACTTTCTAGGATTTAGGACACTTTGTATTTTTTCCAGTGATTATTTTTCTCCCTATAAGATCTTTTTATATGCCCGTCTATGACGGGACATATTATGGTATGGCGCAGTCCGTCCGTCCATATGCCCACACGTCGTACACTAACTCAAGAATGCTTTGAGCAATTTTAATGACACTTTTGTGAAATGTTTTTATCTAAGGCAGAAAGCTCCCTTTCGTTTTTGAGATTCGTATGTTTTCTAATTGCGGAGTTATTGGCCTTTAATTGTCAATTTTTAGGCATTTTTTTGCATGTTGTACAATAACTCAAAAATGCTTTCAACAATTTGAATGAAACTTTTGTGTTATATTGGTATCCATGGCAGAGAATTCCCTTTTATTTTTTAGATTCCTTTTTTTATGTCACTGTGGAGTTATGGGACTTTAATTGTCATATTTAAGGCATTTTTTTGCATGTTGTATAATAACTCAAAAATGCTTTGAACAATTTGAATGAAACTTTTGTGTTATATTGGTATCCATGGCAGAGAGCTCCCTTTTATTTTGGAGATTTGTATGTTTTCTTCTTGTAGATTTATTGGCCTTTAATTGCCAATTTTTAGGCATTTTTTTGCACGTTGTAACTCGGAAATCATTTAACTTTTTTTATGAAACTTTTGTGTTATATTTGTCCTATAATCAAAAAGGTTTGTGAATAAAAATTGAAAAATAAATTTGCTACTTTTGTTTTAAAAAAAATATGTTTCAGCTAAATGTCAAGTTGTTTAAGACATTAAAAAAGAAGTTTAAATATCTGACGGGCATATCATGCGCTCCAGGCGCTGTTTATTAATCTTGCTCGGAATTTGATGAAACCTGGTAAACATGATGTTTGTTACTGGTCTATGAATTTTGTAGGAGTTATGACCCTTTTAGTTGTTTCACATATAACTTTTGTTTAGATTTAATGCATTCCAAAATAAAAAAGGAAAATCTTTTAATTGTCCTTTTTACAGATGGGCCTTTAAAATTAGAATATAACAACAAAACAAATGCTTATTCTATACTTTGAACATTTTATTTAATGCAAAATTGGTTTAAATATACATTAAGATCAGATGAGATTTCAGATGAAATTTCATTTCAAACCCATTACTAGCAGTTATTGACAACATAAACATATCTCAAATTTTCAGATGAATTTTCATCTGAAACTCTATAATTTCCAAAATGAACACAATAATTGTCAGATGAATTTTCATCTGAAACCATATACTCAGTAATAAGGAAACTATATAGAAGAAATTTTTGAATGAATTTTCATCTGAAACTCAATCTATATATAACAAAATGAACACAGAAATTGAAAATCACTATATCAAAAATTTTCGAATGAATTTTCATCTGAAACTTAATCTTGCTCTCTGATTCCTGTAATCATAAATGATAAAAGTTTCTAAAAAAAAATTAACATATTATCCCCCTTAAAGATTTGTTCTATTATACATGAAGTTATTTGTTACAATGGTTGCAAGTCATGAATGCATGTTCATAATTGCACTAACTTGATATTTGATGTAATATAAATTTATTTCAGATTATGAAAACCACAAATATTTCAGTATTTCTTAATAAGTTTTATCACAAAATGTGAATTTATTTCTTGAAAGTTCTATGTTTTCTTATATGTGTTGAACATGTGCATGGCAAAAGTTGTGTAGTGTTACAAATATCTCCTGGATGTTTGTTGTTTCCTTAAAAGCTTCATGTGTGTGTGTGGGGGGGGGGGGGGGGGGGGGGGGAGCTAAACTGTCAATAAAGACAATAAAGAAGATCACATTTTTTCAAATTTCTGCTTCATTAAAATATTAGGTAAAGACTAACAATTTGTAATTATCATTTTAAAGAGAAATTTTACCAACACATTTATTCATTAACAAGAATTAATGTAAATAATTTGCAAGACCTTTACCTAAGCGTTTTATTTTTTTTTTTTTTTTTTCAGACTTCAGATAACTTGCAGGATTTAAAAGATTTGTTGTATATGGTTGTGTTTGAGTGTCCGTCTTTATTATGTAACATCATTACAGATGGGTTGTCAGTAGTTTCACAAGTTGTATCAGATTATCAACAAAAACTTCAGCATTATACATTGCTAAAGTAAGTATGTTTCAGTACATTTACAATGGATGTAAAGTTCCTAAGTTGAATTCTGTTTTTAAAAATCTCAGTCAGTTTCGAGTGAACTAGATTTTTTACACTAAGAATACAAGTTTTTTGGAATTCCCACTACTATTCTGTTTTTAGCTGTGTGCATTTGATTTTTTTTTTTCATTTTACTAAACAATCACTAACTTTGGAAATTGTCAGCTTAAAATTGATATTTTAAAATAATTCTGAAGATACACTGGGGTTCAACTGTATGATATTTAAAAAAATTCTGAAGATACATGGGGTTCAACTGTATGAAAATATTAAAAAAAATATTCTTAAGATACACAGATTCAACTGTATGATATTTTAAAATTATTCTGAAGATACTCTGAGGTTCAGTTGTATATTGTAAAAATTTCTGAAGATACACAGGGGTTCAAATGTATGAAAATATAAAAATATTCTTAAGATACACTGGGGTTCAATTGTATATTTTAAAAATTTCTGAAGATACACAGATTCAACTGTATGATATTTAAAAATTATTCTGAAGATACACTTGGATTCAAATGTATGAAAATATGAAAATATTCTGAAGTTGCACTTGGGTTCAACTGTATTATATTTTTAAATTTTCTGAACTGTGACAGTGTGTGAAAGAAGAAGGGGGGAGCCTTAACCTTTCTTTGATGAAGATATTTTTAAATTTTTAAAACAAAGGGATAAAATATTGTCATTGATTAAATGAAGATAAATGTACCTGTATAAAGAGAGTTCAATTCAGTGTTTCCTTAATCAATTAGTTTTTTTTTTATTAAGTAGATTTGTTTCTCATGATTGCGTATTATAAGAGCATGTATTTTTCATATTGCTTCTGGTGCTAGAAACCTAATTTTGATATTAAGTTCAGTTTATTGAGGAAGAAATGGATTTGAACTTAGCTATTGGCATGATTAATACTCCCAGTCAAACAATATATATATTACACACACAAGATAAATCCTAAATATTTAAGGTACAGTTAACTTGCTCACCTTTTGGCACTAATGAACATGACCAAAGATTAGTTAAAGGGTTATTCCATTTTTATGTCTGGCACAAATGTGTTCAATAACTTCTTTTGAACAAAATATTCCAAAAATTGCATGAACTTGAATTTGTTATTACACCTGTTGTTTATCCCATTAAGCAATGCTTGGTAATTGTAATTGATTACACATTTTAATGTGATAAATTTTGATAAATAAGTTAAAACAGAACAATGTTTATTGTGATCTAATTTGTCACTGGTATTTTGTTATAGATAAAACAGAACAACATTTAAAGTAATAGTAAATATTTCTAATAAGAAATTATAAGATACATCTAGAGTTAACAATCAATCACATTTTTACTATAAGAAAATAAAATTATAGCAGGGTTAATGAACAATCAACAAGCTTCTCTGTTATCTTCAAGAATATATTGCTCCCCAGATACATTTTTACCTAGATTCAATGTCTCTATTTGATCAGTAAGATTCTTATTAAAGGGTTTGGCTAAGTTGAGGAAGACTAAAAGTGGATTTTAATATGTGAAAAAAAACATAGTGGCAATAAATGAGCTGGTAGATATTGAGGTATTACTGTACAACTGTACATGTGGTTATTTTAAGTAACTTTTGGTGCATTATTTCTTGGTTATTTACATTTATCTCTCTCTCTCTCTCTCTCTCTCTCTCTCTCTCTCTCTCTCTCTCTCTCTGTGTGAAGACAAGAATTTCATCAAATTAAAACTTATTCAGCAAATTATAAATGATATATTTTCATTGATTAATCCCCTTTACATGAAGGTCATATTTTCATTAATTAGTTTAACCCTTAAACTCAGGTCAATACCTTTAGTTTAAAATGTTTGATCAAGTTTTACACAAACAGTAGACTGGTGTCCCTATGTACAACTTGTATAACTTAAATCTGGAGATAAATAATTGTTTGCTATGAATAGCTGATGTGATGTAAAACAACATGAAACAAGTTACTATTTGAGATAGTCTCTTGCAACTTAATGTGTCACTTGACACTTGTATGAAAGATAACAAATAGGTGTGTTCAACAGTATGTATGTATGTATGCTTTCACTTTTACGAGCATATGGTTCAACAGCAAGTGTTGAAATAAGTGCACACATGCAACCACTGTCACTATTGTAAGGTTGTTTGCTTTGGATTCAAGATGGCTCCAACAAAATTATCTTACAACAAAAGAAATTTCTGAATCAATGGGGGAAAAGTTTTATAATAAAAAAAAAAGAATGATGACTGTCAAGATATATCAAATATGTTAACATCTTGACCCCATTTAAATTACTGACCCAATATGAGATTTATTACATGTTATAGAGTTAGAGACCTATTATCAGATATTTGGTGTCAATGAACTTCATACGGGAACGGGACTCTAGCTTAGCTCTTGCCACATATGAAATTTACCGACACCTTTTTATCTCAAATTAGTTCACTAACACTCTCTGTACCAAATCTTATGAGTCGCAGAAAAATTTGTAATGGGAAAGGGAAATAATGCATTGGCCAAACCGAGACTCAATTCCAGGACCTTCCCAATACTAGGAGGACGCTCTACTGACTGAGCTACCCGGCAACCAATCAAGCCCAGTCTGCCACATTTCTCCCTCCCTTTGTCTTCAATTCAACTACTTCTTCACTACCACTTCACAGGGTTGGACAAGCCCCAAATGAAACAGGAAAATAAGGGAAAAATTGAAGCGACTAAACTGTGACTCAAACCTCGGACATTCCCAATACTAGAAGAGGCTCTACCGACTGAGTTATCTAGCCCCCTGTCAAGCCTGGTCCACTACAAATGATTGAAAAACACTTGTAATGTTGTTCTTTCCTGAGTGTATAGATTCTGCTGCAAGTAACATCCTGCAATTCTCAGAGAGTTATTCAGCACCTTATTTTCCAATTTCAGTGTATACCATTAATATTTATTATTATTAAATCATATTAGTTAAACATTCCCATTGGCTTAGATTGCATCATGTGGTTTGCGATAAATATCATATTGCACAGAAGAGCATGCAAAAACATCATATTGACTTGGAGCACGTGGCCAGGTTCTTCGGTGATCGTTTTCCGCTCCGCGTTGTATTCATTGTTTTCAAATGGCGTCCAAGCGTACATGTTATTGTTGTTATTATAAGAATGTTTGATCTTTATTTTTGAAGGTGAAACAACACATTTATGGTCGGATTTAATAATAAAGCAATTGTAGCATGGTGATTTTGGTATATATGTGTTTTATCGACTGAATAAAATTGATATCAACCTCGCGCTATGTCCTCGTTCGATATCGATTTTCTTCAGTCAATAAAACACATATCGACCTCATCACCATGCTATAATTGTATAATATAATTAAAGTTTTATTTTAGGTACACAAAGGTGAATTTTTTTAAACGTAATCTGTTTGAACTAAACAAAAACAAAAATACAAAATCTATCCATATCATACTATACAATGATCTTTAGGTCATTAGGCCACATACAATTAAATATTTGACATGTAAAAAAGTCCCATTTACACCAATAGACAAATCAGAAAATTAAAACAGCCATCTGAACTTTTATTTCAGACATGAAATGTTTATAAATATAATGATTAATTATAAAATGTCAGACAGTCATATGTTAGGTATGATTTTTATATTAGAAATTCACATGATTTTCTATAATTAAACTTCATGACTTTAAATATGTGTGTGCAGTACTTCTTATTTTATGTAAATTACTGAAGCTTGTGATTATAATCAATTACAAAACTTTTATATGATAGATTTGTATGAAGTAAATGAGAGTAGGTCAAGTTAACAGACGATAAAGTTACAATAAAATTATATGACCCATCTCATGTGAAAAAATACAAATACATTATTGAATATTCATTATTTTTTAAGTACAACTTCATTTGAGCTATACCAAACAATGTTAACAGAGTTATGAATGTTTGTGTTTGGTTCCACTTTTTAAAAATCACTCTTTTACATCTGTTCACTTGTGTAATGATATTAGAAATCATATAAAAATAAAGTCAAATATTTGTTGGTATTTCAAAATTATACTTTGGGCTATATTTAATACATCAGGTGCATACATCATGTGAGCCAAATATTTTCTGTACATCATGCGAGCCAAATATTTTCTGGTATTTTAAAATTATACTTTAGGCTATATTTATAAAGTCAGGTGCATACATCATGCGAGCCAAATATTTTCTGGTATTTCAAAATTATATGTTAGGCTATATTTATTACATTAGGTGCATACATCATGCGAGCCAAATGTTTTCTGTACATCATGAGAGCTAAATATTTTCTGGTATTTCAAAAGTATTCTTTAGGCTATATTTATTAATCAGGTGCATACATCATGCAAGCCAAATATTTTCTGGTATTTCAAAATTATACTTTAGGCTATATTTATTAATCAGGTGCATAGATCATGCAAGCCAAAAATTTTCTGGTATTTCAAAATTATACTTTAGGCTATATTTATTAATCAGGTGCATACATCATGCAAGCCAAATATTTTCTGGTATTTCAAAATTATACTTTAGGCTATATTTATTAATCAGGTGCATACATCATGCAAGCCAAATCATTGTCTCGGATGTTTATGATATTAATTTTAAAAGATCACTAATTGAAACCTTTGTGACCAAAAATGCTTTTGCAACTTCAAGGAAAAAATGCCAGTACATGACCGTTTTATATTTTACTTTTTGTTTGAATTATAATTACTTCCTTAGCAATCAAAATTAATTACTGTAAGAAGTTATAATGATTTCTTTGAATTTAAGTAGAAATAATTAAAGACACCAGTAACTTACTGCTTTAAACAGTATAATGTATCTGAATTAAATTATGTATTGGATCAAGCTACAATCTTTTGTTATCATAAAACAGATGTTTAGACATATTTAAAATATATACAGTAAATAATTTTGAACTTTACCAGCAAACTAGTTAAAGATTTTATTTTCTTAAGAATGAAAATATTTGACTTTGATATATAAAAAGAATGTATTGAGATTTATAAACTGGATGTTCTTCACAAGGAATTTAAACTTAGGGCTAATTAACACAATTTGCAACATTTTCTCAGAACATTCAGAAAATTTTAATATTTCTGTAACAAAACCTAATTATATTAAATATAAAAGTCCTTTCTAATTTTGTTTATAGTCAAATGCAGTGACTTTTCTTTATAAGACCTTTAAGAAGTTTATGTAGGATGTGCTTCTTCCGTTATTAAAATTACATATCAAATATAACTGTAATCTATCCTTTATTAAATATAGTGTCAAGTAACTTTTGTCTGTAGTCTTTCCTTTGATGGATGGATTAATGGTGTTTTATGCCCCATTCATAATTTTTTTTACTTATATTGGTATGGTCAGTTCTGTAATTGGTACGGTTAGTTCTGTAATTGGTACAGTTAGTTCTGTAATGGTATGGTTAGTTCTGTAATTGGTACGGTTAGTTCTGTAATGGTTGAGGACATAGAGCAATCTGATAGACTCTGTCGCACTAGGATAATCCCCAAGCAGGTTTCCAACATAGTCTGTGAGAGGCACTGTGATCAATTAGTGCATGCTTTAGATGAATCAGACACCAAGACCCATCTCTTTCTTTTGAAGTTTTAAAACAACTTTAATAATATTAATAATGTTAGTTCCATTTTTTTTTTTTTTTTTTTTTTTTTTTTTTTTTTTTTTTTTTTTTTGCACTTCCTTGCACATGATTAGTTAAAAAAAGACCATCAACAACTAAAACAGAGTTTTGGCATGAAAAAATAACAGTTTTCAGTTTTAATAAAGGTTTCTGAATAATGATGACAAAATCTTAAACTTGCAATAAATTATGGACTGCTTTTACTTATTGATAATATTGTGTCCAATTTGAAAACAAAATCAACAGGTAATTACTTGGGATACCAGTAGAAACTAATTGTTTACCACTTGTTACTGGTCCTATCAATCCCCTGCTTGTGAAAAGTGAAGATAATTTCCAAAGAATAATTTCATTTATGTTGAGGTAAACTTTATAATGTTAGATTGTGAGATTAACCAAGAGTTGTATTTCATACCAGGTCAAACAATCAACTATAAAATTTATGTAACTGTTCATAAAAATAGATATAATATTTAAAAAACAATGACCAGTTTTCTGTAATAATTGCTCAGCCCCCTAACAGTCTAAAATATATGTAAGACATTTTGTAAAAATGCAAAGAACAAATTTCATACCTGCAAACCTTTTTCATATACAAATATTTTGACATTTATGTTCCGTTTTCAAACAGGTTGTTAGTTTCACGAAATCCACAGAAAGTATTAAAGTTGGAAAATAGTATAAACTCTTTATTATTAATGCTGGGTAAAGTGTGTAAATTGTTTGATGGAATTGGTTCAGCGACACAAGATACAGATTTGAGGGATCAGGTAGGTAATAATGATAATTAAATTTTTGTTGGATATATCATATACTTTTTAGTGGATAAATATGCTGTGAAATTCAGTTATATATATATATATAATATATATATAATGGTCAGTATTTATATTTAACCATCAAAAATGTCTATAACAAGTTTTATATAACTGAAATTATGCAAAAACATTTATTTTGACTAACAGACTGCTGTTGTATTTATATAGAAATACTAATAATAATAATGTAGTTGTTCTTGCTGTGTCCAAATGACATAGAAAATTGTATATTCATTTGATATCAAAATTACCAATGCCTTAACTTTGAATTCTAAACAAATTTGATTATGATATTGGACTGTTTGTTGCATACCATGTTTGTCATTCCTGGTATTTCTTACAGTATTTTCAGTTTTTTAAAAGGAATAAGTTTTTAGAAAAAGAGAAAATAAATTTGTAATTCAAAAAAAAGACATCCAATTTTACCTTTACTTTGAAAATAAATACATATTACTTGTTGAAATTTCATTATTCAAAATCATGTCTTCAAATTTTAAATACATGTAATTCTAAAATTGTGTTGGTAGGATATATTCTGCAACTAGATACGTTGATAAGATTATTAAGTAGGTGGTTGAGTGGTCTAAATTGTGTATTTCTAAAATACATTGATTTTCACCACAATAGTTCACATTCTACTTGGGCAGATCCTAGTGTAAGGGAAGTTTGTCAGTTTTCTTGCCAAAGGCCGATGGTTTTCTCCAGGCACTTCAGTTTCTTACACCATTCTTACTGCCTAGATACAAGGGTTTAATCACCTTTACTAAACTCAACTCCTCTGTAACTAAATATAATTTAGATGTGACTTGAGGTTATAATTAGCATTGCTTTTTAAGATGACTTACAATGTTGTACAGTTGGATGTACATGTGTTTTAGGTATTTTCTATGGAGTCATTAGTAGAAATATCTAGATTTGTAAAACAGTGTATCATGATGTCTGATGCAGAAGTTCTTCATCAAATAAATCAAGTAAGTATTGGATATAATTGACAGTAAAAAAATTTAGAATAAATTACAGTTACTGTCCCGAATATTCAAAACAACTAAAAGAACAAAATCTCAGCATTTCTTACTTAAAATCCCTTTGTGGAGTAGGACTTTGGTGGCTGAGTAGACTACTAGAGCTTACAGTTAAAAGTGCCTCTCCCTGCCTTGGTTTCAATCTTCCTTCATCAGATTGTAGTGTGATTATCACAGGCGAGAAAGTTTATCAGTTTGCTTGTTTTGCTTGTTGTTCTTTCCAGGCACTCCAGTTTTCTTCACCATCCCAGAACTGACCACCTAGATAAATCGTGTGTGTGTGTGTGTGTTTGTGTGTGTGTGTTTATAAAAACCAGTATAAAGATCCCAGATTTTGACAAATAGAGTGACAACATATAGCTTTAAACTGAAATCATTAAATGTTCACATATCTCAAGTCATACCATAAGAGTTTTATTTGGCCTTAACTTGAGTTCATTTTCAATTGCATTTTTGTTTGTTATTTAAATAAGAGCAAGTAAAAGTTTGTTGATAAAGACATTATGAATATTAATGAGTAATGGTTTAAAACTGTTATGACTTTGTAAACGTGACATAAAACAGATATCTTTAATTTATGGCACTTTTTATTCAATATTAAAATGGTAGACATTTTCTAACTGTAAAATGTAAGAAAGAAATAACTTTATATATTGCTCAAAAATTCTTTTTGGCAATATACATTAGCTTGAAAAATACAAACTTAGTTTTAAAAAAATTGTCTATATTTTCTGGATGGAATTGTGCTAAAATGACAAGTACAATCAAAATCCTTGTATTTGGTCACCTCGAGTAAAGTTTTATTATCTCACCTGGCCTCAGTTTCACAATCATTCCTTAACTAATATTTTCCTTAATTTAAATCTTGCAAATTTGAAATCTTAATAATTTGGTTAATTGTTATGATTTTCAAGAAACTTAAAGTGTCATTTTGAAGATCAATTCAAGCTTATAATATCTGTATTTCGTTTTATCATAATGTGTCATTTGTAATTTACAAAGAGATAGCCAAAATTTGCTGGTTTTAAGTTAAGGAAAATCTTAGTTAAGGAATGAATAATTTAATTTTAATTTGTTTATACAACAAAACACAATACAAAACAATGGAGATCACGTGACCATTTTTTTTTTCTTTATACCTCAATAAAAAAAAAAAAATATCTAGGTTAGATACGCCCACATGACACGATTTGGCGGATTTTACCGGAACTACTTCATGTCATCACAATGTTTACATATGCAATACACATGGCTGTATGTACACGGTGAATGGAATCTCGTACACACGATAGTATTGTTGTTTCTGCTTATTTTTTATTTCAAATTTGTTTACTATTTTAAGAAAGAATGTATGCAACAAATGATGAATTTTGTCCCGTTACATCACTCAAATTGTTTTTAAGCAAATGTGATCCAACTTCCAACTCCCTTTTTAATGCTTGTCTGTCTCCCGTTTCACACAGTGATAACACTTGGTATAATACAAAGCCTGTGAAAGCTTATCAGTTTTCCCGGTTTATGCCTGAAATTTGTAAACATGCCAGTTGTACTAAGTATTACACTGCTCACTGTCTCCGGGCAACAACCATACAAGCAATGAACGATGCCGGTATGGAGCTCAGGCACATTATGTTTATGAGCGGTCGTCAAAACGAGAGCTCTGTGAGAAGCTATAACCGTTACTGATCCACTCAGCAAAAGCATGATATCAGCCATACACTGTCGTCTGTTGTAAATGCTAGCTCTGTTCCATACACTGAATTGCATCTTGTTTCCATGGTCCCGCATAGCCATCCAAATAAATCATCATACGTTGTTCCCATGGTCCCGCGTAGCCATCCACCTGCGCTCACTCAGTCGTTTCAACAGACTGATATACTTTCACAGGTAATCCAATCGGTAAATTCCACATCTAGTAACAGTGTCATGTCATCTGGGTTTATTTCCAATTCGTCTTTTCATAACTGCACATTTCATTTTACCAGTAATAAGTAATCCATAAACCAGTATATATATGTACATCAAACGTAACACAGACATAGACTGACGTAGACTGAATGTTGAGCAGCTGCTGATCATGCGTCATCTTAACCCTGATTGGCTAGTTATAAAACTGTAACAATCAGGTCATATTTATTCGCTTCATGGCGAATATAAAATTGATTTAAATGTTTCGGCTTTTATTTTCTTTTTTAAAAAAATTATTTATTGTGTATAGGATGTCTTAATTAAATTATAAGGAATAACTGTGATAATTTTTTTTTATTGGTGTATAAAAGAAAAAACGATTTGCACACTGGATAATGCGCTACGCGCATTATTCAAAAGTGTGCAAATCGTTTTTTCTTTTATACACCAATAAAAAAAAATTATCACAGTTATTCCTTAATTGTGAAACTGGAGCCTGAGCTTATAAGTATATCAGGCCTGTTGGGCCTCTTGTTCAATACAAAAATTCTATAGTTTTAAATTTGCTTTATGTATATTCTTAAAAGAAATTGGTATAAACTCTTGTATATACTGCATTTCTTTGGTTTTTAACAATCATTTTACGGAAATAGTGCTTATTTTGAATATTTTCTTTAAATTACATTGCTTGCACTTTTAAAGATTAACCATAATTTTTTTCAGAACATTTGATAAATTTTTAAGATTGTTTTACTTATGTTTTCAGGAATACCTAGCAACATGTGGACCAGATTTAATACTGGCTGTCAAACAAAGATTGCAAACATTTGAATGAAGAGGATCGTGATTTAATGAACTCATGGTTTGATTAAACAGAGAATATCAAGATGAGTAATTTTTCTAACACTGACAACAAGTTTTAAAACGAAGTCAGAAAATAAGACTTCTGTCTGTTTTATGTTATTAACAAATTTACAAACATTTGTAATGATTGAAGAGTAATAAATTAAATGTATTCCAGTTTCATCAGATTCATTGGCTATGAAATAAAATACGCAATAGAGAATGAT
Source organism: Tegillarca granosa (assembly GCA_029721355.1). Lineage (NCBI taxonomy): Eukaryota > Metazoa > Mollusca > Bivalvia > Arcoida > Arcidae > Tegillarca > Tegillarca granosa. Next base: position 16,311,894 of record CM056603.1, on the reverse strand, counting down.
CAGTTTATTACATGAGTGAGTGTATGTCAGTCGAGAAAACATAGTTGTAAGTAGATTAACTTCTATTTCAATATTATTGAACTTGTTACTATAGTTACATCTTATCTTATTGTTCAACACGATTAAAATATTTTTTGTTTTATAGAAAAAATTAAGTGTTTATCCTGTTTTAAGAATATCACTTATTTCATTATATAAAACACATTTATCTGTGCTAGAGAATTGTGTTAATAGAAGTCATTCTCGAGTGGTCTAAAGAACACGCTTATGGATTACAGTGCCTCTCACTGCCTGCATTCGAATCCCACTCAGGACAGATCCTTGTGTGAGAAAGTTTGTCAGTAAGCTTGCTTAAGGTCGGTAGTTTTACACAGGGCACTACGGTTTCCTCCACCATCCCAGAACTGATTGCCTCGAAATAAGTGAAAGATTATTGACTGGGGCATAAAACACCATTATTCCACTCCACTCTATAACCAACATATAAACTGTTGTGGTGTAATTTTTCATCTTTTTTGTATTAGTTTGCTTGTGAAAAGTCAGTGGTTTTCCCAGAAACAACAATTCAAAAACTGACTACATTTATATAACATATGATTAATTCCTGACTAGGGGATTGAGCACCATTCTAACCATTAACCAATCATTCTCACTGCTGGACATATAGTCATAGTTGATATATTGTATAAGAGTTTCTTAGTTAGATATCTGGTCATAGTTGATATAATGTATAAGGGTTTCTTAGTTGGACATCTGGTCATAGTTGATATAACGTATAAGGGTTTCTTAGTTGGACATCTGGTCATAGTTGATATAATGTATAAGGGTTTCTTAGTGGTGTATCTTTACCCATATACGTAATGTCAATAAAATATATGCCTAATGTCAATGAAATATATGCATAATGTCAATGAAATAAGATAATAGTCCATAGTTATATAGTAGGCTGTAAACAAAATGAGATCTTTAATGTGTTAATGTTAACGTTTTATTGAAAATTAAACTCATTAAATCCGGATAGCCTAAAATTAGTAAGGACAACATAGATGTTGGTCGTGTGGTTGTAATGTAGTTTAACATTGTATTCACAACTTTTCAGATATTCTCAATGAGAACATGTTAATCAGTCTATAAGGCATAAAGATTAATCCAAGAACAAGTTTATGGTTGTGTGAGATGTGTTAGTGTGTATTATGGTCTGCCTGGTACTAGCTCTCATATAGGATACTGTTTTATAGACAACCTGACCAAGTCATTGTGCCACTGACAAGCCTATCCCAAATTTATTTTATCTTGATATTGGTGGAAACAATTGATACCATGTTCTCCTCATGCTGACTGCCAAACAAGGAAGCAGTATCTCAAATTTTAAAGTCATAAATCACCAGGCTTAAGGTTCAAACAAATGACCTCCCAACTCTCAAAGCAATTGCTTTAACACTGAGGAGGTGACAACACTCAAATCTGCAAAATTTTCTACCAACTTTATTTAAAATTACAAAACTGGTATTTAACCCCATGAATATTTATGATGTACAGCTTCAATCACTTGCCTTAATGGATAATATCGCCTCTTATTGCTTTATTGCCCTAAATGCCAGTTCCCTTACTAAAGATTGGTGGTTTTCTGTAGGCACTCAAGTCAGTATAATTAAATAATCTTAAATGGAGTATTAAACAATTTACAAGGCCAGGTTCAAACCAATGACCTCCCACTCTCAAGGTTTTTGTTGTACCACTTAAGAAGTGACAACACACAGGTCTGCAAAATTTTCTACTAGCTTTATTTCAAATTACTAAAACTATGATTTTTTAACTCCATGAATATTTATGATGTACAATTTCAATCACTTGCCTTAATGGATAATATCACCTCTTATTTCCCTAAATGCCAGTTCCCTTACTAAAGATTGGTGGTTTTCTGTAGGCACTCAAGTTTCTTTCACCATCCCAGATCTGAACTCAGTATAATTTAAATAATCTTAAATGGAGTATAAAACAATATACTTGATTTTTTACTACACTCCACTTTAACATTTGAGCTTATTTCTTCAAGTACATTTTTACTACATAAGGGGATTTATTTTCTGTATTTGCAGATTAATTTTTTCCTTCTTTAAAATCTACATGTCAACATTTCTAGCTGATAACCCAACTAAAAACTTATTTGTTGAATTGTTTAATTTTGATTGTTCTATACGACATGTCTCTCTTTTCAAGTTGAGTTGTTTTCATTAGGTACTCCATTTTCCTCCACCATTCAAGATCTGACTGCCTTGATATTAATACAAGAATCTTGACTTGGGCATAAAACTGATTAGATTCTCATATAGAGTTAACATTGATGGTATCTCTGTACTGTATTCTTCTATAAATAAGGTCAATAAAAACATGAAAAACTGTATTAGATAAAATATACAATTTATAGTAAGAGCTTACCAGAACAAATATAATATATAAGATATAAATGACAAACTACACACTAAATAAGACTACTAATGATATAAAAACTAATAATGTTTAACTGTCACAGTATGTTGAAAACAAAAACAAAAAACTGTATAGTCCAAGTCAATTAATCACTTATGTTCTTAAAATTATTAACTTTTTTCTGTTTACTTTTGGTTCTGTTTTGCTTTTACAGGATCCCCTGGAACATTTCTCTACAATGGTGTTTAACTTGTAATTGGATTTGTAGTCCATGCAACTCTATTAAACTTGCTGATTTTGTAAATCAAAAGATTTGAGGTTGCTAGATTGAAAATTTTTTGTTTTCACTATATTGGTGAGCTTTATCCCAAATAAGTTTGAATATGATAAACTCCTGTGAATTGTTTCTAATAATGTTAAACCATTTGAAACAACTATGAAAATACATTCAATCATTAAAATGACACTGCACATTTTACAAGTATATTCTGATCACATGGTTAAACCACAACAGCATAAAATTAAAAAAAAATTGGGCTGGTCACATAATCTGTCATAATTTCTGATTTCAACATTACAAAGAGGATAATATGATCATGGAGTTATTTGGTCCCTAAAACACAACTGACATTGGAAATATCTTTTATCTATTAAGATTTAATTTTAGTCATGACTAGGTCCGTCATATTGATACATTAAATTATTTATGATTAATGTTGATAATATAAGTAAAAAATATTACATTAAATCACATTTTACTAAAATAATATGTAATCCTTTTATGCATAGTTTATCCATTTGGGAAAGTGAAAGTGCAAAAGAGTACAAACTAACATATTTTATTTGATGAATGATTTTGACAAGACACACACATGTTAATTGTGAGGTAAAAAGTTTGTTCTTTATCACATTGTTTATTTAAAAATTCAAAATATATGTAAAAATTTTGAAAAAAGGTATAAATTATGAAAATCATTCAAATTTGCCATTTAACTACACTTGAATTAAATAATTGAAATAATGCCATGAAACTAATGAATTGCATCTGCAGATGGTAAAGCAATTGTAAACCTGATGGGTAAGCAGTTATATGAAGATTTTCAATTTCAAGGGGAATAGCTCCATCTGCTAAGCTCTGTTAAAAATGCAATTGTAAATTTATGTACATTTTATTTATACATATGATTTTATGGTTACAAATGAAGAAACATGAACTTGTCAGTTCATAGTTATTCAAGTCACAGTTTAATATATCATGGCTTTTTATAATTCCCCAGATAGAGGTATGTCCTGCAAAAACATAATTCCAGAAAACTTTAGTAGAAATTGTAGGATATATTTTGCAGTCTGATTAACAATATATGAAGCATAAATCATGTTTTTTCTTTAAAAACTAAAACTAAAATTTAAACTAAAACAGATATTTTGTAAATATATAACACAAATACCAGTTGAATTTTGATGTGCCAGATGTGCACATTTCGGAAATTCATTCCTCATCAGTGACACTAAGACCGAAAAGTTTGATAATCAAAGCTTTTCAATTTATTTTGTAGATGTTGCATACATATTTTAAATTCATACATATAGCTGCAAGACCTTGACTGGTTTATTAATCTTAAAAAAAAAGTGTTGCAAGGATATTTATAATGAGACTCTATTAATCTAAGTATTAATTAACAGGTGCTTTAAAATTACATTACTAAGAATAAACTTACATGAAATGGGAAATAAATTTGAAAACAACACATCTTTCTATTAAAGTTAATCATGTTACTTAATCCTAGTAAACTATACATCACTTATGAGTCAACATAATCAGGTGTTATTTTACATATATTTAAAGGAAAAAGTCACTAAGACGAATCTGTTTATGTTCCTTTGCTTTTCATTGATTTCTATTCAATATGACTGTGCTTTTTCGATTGAATATTTGAATGTTCAGAGAAACCGGGCTTTGGCCAAGATTTACAAATTTCATTGCAATTATGTCTTGAAAAAAACTTCATAATTCCATCCATGCCCACATCATTTTGACCATACATATGTGATGAAGAGTGGATGTTTGGCACAGTTAAATTATAATGCCCCTCATGGAATGAACCTTTAAGACCCGTTATCATCAGCTCTCCATCGCTATGGTAATATGTGAAGTGGCAAAAGGCCTGCAGTATTTCTGGACAATTTTCTAAGATCGTTCCATCACAGTTTACATATCTCTCCCAGTGGCCTTCTATGTGTGGCTCGATCAGGACATATTCATCCTTTTTAATGTGTTTTCTGTATCCTTTCATATGTCCAAAGAAAGAGTTCAACTTTGAAGAAGTTGAATCCATAGCGCTGACATAACATTTGGGAAATATAATCCCATGTGGATGATGTTTATGCTTATGAAGCTCCTCCTTGAACTGTGATGAACTGTGAGAAGCTGTCTCTAGGATTTTAAGATACTTATCCCAGAATGCTTCATCAGCGTGGCTACTTCTGCTTGCCTTCACAACTGCTTTTTCCATGCTTTCATAGTTACGAGCATAGAACATTGATGCTTTATAAACATCAAATCTGCTGCCCTCTTTTATAGGATTGTAATCAAAGCTAGCACACACATTATCTGGTGAGGAAGGGAAAGTGTCGTTACTCATATGCATCTTGAATGTATGTATGACGATATTTGGTTTCTGAAATAAATAAAAGATTTTAATAACAAATTATTACAAGTATAATACGTAACATGATTTCAACGTGAATTACTATAGGTTTACTGTTTGGCTAAGGTATCTACTTAATTCAGTACAATTATCAACATTTTAAATTATATGTAGTGCTGTCTCATATTGATTTTTCAATCAGTAGTCTGCATTTAGGTTAAATATGTTGCTCCTTTGTTTCATCTCGAGTATTGTTGTTTTTGGCTAGTGTAAAGCTTAAAAACATGGTTTCAACTAATAGTTTCTAAATTCTGGTTTAAACTAAGTTCGAATGGTTTAAGTGCTAACCTTCAAACCGAAGGCATCTATTGACTATTGACCCCCGTCTGCCGCCATTGCAATCGAAAAAGAGACTTGAGTTCACCTGAGCGAAAATCTACCTTAAACTATTCAAATATGCTTTTCTATCCTACGTCTATCATCCGTTGAAATCTTTTCATTAAAGCTACTTTTCAGAGCCAGTTTACCTCTTCCGATGAAACTTTACAGAGAAGTTACCTGACCTTTCAAACTCACGAAACTGGTTGACTTTGATCCTCTTATAAAGATCCGTGGATATAAAATCCAATATAACTTAACTCGTTGCAACTATAGGTGCGGACTTACGTCCCTCAATATAGTACAATGTATCAACTTTCGGTTCAGAGTGAATACCTATCAACAAAGTTAATTAAATTAATTCTCGGTGTTACGTAAAGAGATCTACCAACAAAGTTAAATAAAACCAGCTTGGCTACCGAGTTTAGAACTATCAACAATATTATTTATATAAACAAGCAAATTTCAAAGTGAAGACCTTCCAATGGACTGACAACTCTCAGCGCAAGTGAAGATCTAATGATTTGGTCCTTTTATAACTCTTGATGCATGATGAAGACCGAGTTGAGACCCACTATACAATCTAATATGAACCCCATCAATTAAATCCAAAATAACTAGACTTCATGCTAAAAAACAACGCTCGATGCAGAGTGAAGGCCTATCAATAAGTCCAAAATCATAAGTGAAGGCCAAGTTAAAACTCGTCAATTTAAAATAACTTCACGTTATGCTATGCTAAGTAAAGACCCATAAAAAAGCCAAATGTTACATTAGTTGTTGCTGAGTTGATTTGGTTTATTTTTGGTTGTTTGTTGTTAAACGTCACTTTTGCAATTTTTTTGGTATTCGCATCGACAGCAAGATTTTTCATCTCTGAATGAATCTAAATACAAGTTCCTCTTTGCTTAAAAATGGCCTGCCGTGTATTTACGCCTACTCAGGACGAATTTTGATGAGGTTATTGCTCGGTATGCCGCAGACAAGCATACCACAACCCAAGCGCATTACTTTGCACCGGGTGAACAAGTCGAATATCTGTCCTCCTTGTGCTAAACGTCATGCGAGAGACAACATATCTCGTATTTAAAGTCATGTATTGGGGTCTAAATCCACAACCAGACGCTCTACCACTAAATCACCTAGACGATCGCTAGATGCGGACTGAAGTCCAATATAAACACAATTTGCCGAGTAAAGACTCAGCTATAAAGTCCAATACACACCGTTTCAAATAAAAACCTAGCGTTACAATCCAATACAACACTCGGTTGTATGAAAAGACTCATTAGTAAAGTCCAAAATAACTGTATTCTGGGCTATGAAAAAACCTATCAATAAAGTCCACATTAACTGTACTCAGTTGTATAAAAGACCGATCAATAAAGTCCAAAATAACTGTATTCGGTTGTATGAAAATACCTATTAATGAAGTCCAAAATAACTGTATTCAGTTGTATGAAAATACCTATTAATAAAGTTCAAAATAACTGTACTCAGTTGTATGAAAACACCTACCAATAAAGTTCAAAATAACTGTATTCTGGGCTATGAAAAAACCTATCAATCAAGTCCAAAATAACTGTACTCAGTTGTATGAAAAGACCTATTAATGAAGTCCAAAATAACTGTGCTCAGTTGTATGAAAATACCTATTACTAAAGTTCAAAATAACTGTACTCTGTTGTATCAAGAGACCTATCAATAAAGTCCAAAATAACTGTATTCTGGGCTATGAAAAAACCTATCAATAAAGTCCAAAATAATAGTACTCTGTGCTATGAAAAGACCTATCAATAAAGTCCAAAATAACTGTACTATACCATGAAAGGACCTATCAATAAAGTCCAAAATAACTGTACTCAGTTGTATGAAAATACCTATTAATCAAGTCCAAAATAACTGTACTCAGTTGTATGAAAAAACTATCAATAAAGTCCAAAATAAGTGTACTCGGTTGTATGAAAATACCTATTAATCAAGTCCAAAATAACTGTACTCAGTTGTATGAAAAAACTATCAATAAAGTCCAAAATAAGTGTACTCGGTTGTATGAAAAGACCTATCAATTAAGTCTGTGCTATAAAAAGGCCTATCAATCAAGTCTAAAAAACTGTACTCTGCTATGAAAAGACCTATCAATCAAGTCCAAAATAACTGTACTCTGTGCTTTGAAAAGACCTATCAATAAAGTCCAAAATAACTGTACTCTGCTATGAAAAGACCTATAAATAAAGTCCAAAATAACTGTACTCAGTTGTATGAAATGACCTATTAACGAAGTCCAAAATAACTGTACTCAGTTGTATGAAAAAACTATCAATAAAGTTTAGAATAAGTGTACTTGGTTGTATGAAAAGACCCATTAATTAAGTCTGTGCTATGAAAAGACCTATCAATCAAGTCCAAAAAACTGTACTCTGCTATGAAAAGACCTATCAATCAAGTCCAAAATAACTGTACTCTGTGCTATGAAAAGACCCATCAATAAAGTCCAAAATAACTGTACTCGGTTGTATGAAAAGACCCATTAATCAAGTCCAAAATAACTGTACTCTGTGCAATGAAAAAAACTACCAATAAAGTAGTTTGGGCTATGAAAAAAACTATCAATAAAGTCCAAAATAATTGTACTCTGTGCAATGAAAAGACCGATCAATTAAGACCAATAAAACAACAATCAGTGTCGATAGAAGATTTGTGTATTAATCAAGTAAGTAATTAAGTTAAAAAACAACACTGGGTGTCGATGGAAAGGTTATCTCTTAAAACGTTTAATATAATACCACATTATGCCCAGGAAAGACATATCTATTTATATATTATCCAATATAACACTATAACAATTAAAAACCAATTAATAGATTTCAATATAAAATCACTCGGCGCCGACAAAGACACACCTTTTTAAACTGTCAAAATTACAACACTCGGTGACGAGGAAATATCTTTGTTTAAGTTTAACATTTGAACTCGCGTGCAAAAGAAAAGCTAACCTTTCATAAGCTTCTAATATAACAACTCTGGTGCCGATTGAAAACCTTCCTAGTTTTTAAGAGTAAAATATTACAAACATTGTTGCCTGAGAGAACTATTTCTTAAAACTGTCTAATATTACAACATTTTGTCCCGTTGAAAGACTTACCTAATAAAAGAGTCCAATACAACAATACAATGTCAGATGGACAACCCTCCTATTACAAGTTTCTTGTTGTAACAGTATGTATCGATGGTAGATCTACCTAATAAATAAACGGAATAAATATCATACTTTAAGATTGCCAAGTTAAAAAAAAAAAAACTTTGAAGTAAAAGCTGAAAAAGATAAGAGAAATCCATGAATGATAAAACGACGGTATTGACGTTTTTTAAAAATGGATAATATTTGTTTATGCTATGCAAGCGATTTAATCTACAGCATTTGTAAGGCTTAAAGTCATTTTCTCGATGAAATGTAAAAAAAGCAACAAAATCAACACAACCAGTAAATCATTACTCCTATCTTGGCCCATAATTCAATTAGCAAATTGGATATCAATAACCTTACGTTTAATCAAAAATTTATTATTTGTATAAAATTATAAATGCAAAACCTTACTACTTCAAAAAGTCAAAGTCAAAATCATTAAGCAATAATAAGCTATAAACTCCATACAAGGTAAATATGTATATGTAGGTCTAGTGGTTATTAAATAAAACACTCAAAAATGGCCTTCAATATGTCAGAATAATAATTTATATATTGGAAATAATTTTTCGTTGAAACTCTAATTATTGCGCACTTTATTTGGTGCTATTTTTAAATATTTAACAAATATTTCATGGGGTTGCGGGCTATATCGCAGTTTAAAGACCGGGTAGGCACCCCGAAAATATTATATGGACCGAAGCGAAGCTGAGGTCTATATTGCATTTTCGGGGTGCCTGCCCGGTCTTTAAACTGCGATATAGCCCGCAACCCCATGAAATGTTTGTTATATTATACCGAATCGATACCATCTCGAAATAGGCATCAGCATTTTTTTTTTTTTTTTTGAATTAATTTAAGACGTATTACAGTTGCCGTTCCTGACTAACTTTGTATTAGCGTTAATCCACTAGTTAAACTATTCGGGTAAAGATACTGTTTTTGTTTAGTCTAATATTACGTCATCAAGGACAATCGTGTGACGTAAAAAACATAATACCGCCCGGAGCCTTCGGTCTATATTGCAAAATATCGCCCGGAGTAAAATCAATGCATTTATTAGAAAAACAAATTTATGAGGTATAAAATTGTGCAATAACTTATTTAAAACAATTCGAAGTTTGAAATTGATATGCAACAATCACCGTGACGTTTCGTAAAAAAAATTCATGCATGAACGTTCGATGCATCACGTAAACAACTAGCAGCTCTTTGTTTTTGTTAAAACAAGAAGAAAAACTGAAAGATAAATCTTTCAATCTTTTAAATCTTAAAACATTACGCAAAACATGTTATGACAGTTAAACAATGAACTATTATTTGCTCTTATAAATTGATAAAAATATCCTGTATGGTGTTTTTGATGATCAGTGTTGACACGCTTTATTTAATGTTTGTTTAACCATTGGTATCTACTTATAAGTATATTAAAACACTACCCCTTCTCTCTAAACGCATTTTGGTTGTTTGTATTGGGTTAAGAGAAAATCATATGTATGTATATGTGTGATATTTTGAATATATTCCTAAGATTAGTCATCAAACCCTTTAATGGTATTCATAAACCTAAAGTTCTAAACAAAAATACAAGGTACCCACTAACACATCATAAAGCCATTTAAATCTTAAGCACATCAATATGATATACAGTGTAAGTTTAAGTAATAAGTCCGAATATATCTGGTACTGTTTCCATAAAACAAACTAGTGGTATTGTTTAAGCTTTTTCATGCCCCTATCTACTAATAATTTACGATGAGTGATTTTTTTTAAATATTTAAACTGAAATACAAATTTACAGACATATTTATTTCATAACAAATCACTTGTACTTGTAGCTACCTGTAGGCATAATAATAATTTAAACAAAAACCGGTTTCAGGCAGAAATAAAAAACGAACAGATTATGTAAATGTTTTATCTATAAAGATTAGTTATGAATCAGATTTTTTTTCATTCTGCCAAAAGAATATCATAAAAATGTCAGCGATAATACATATTTGAATATATTAAATTTATAAAAACTATTCATATTGACGTAAAAACATGCAATTATAACTTTAAATGTTAAACATTTTTAAGTATTTAATTCAGTTGAATGAAAATACATTTACAAAAAGTTAGTCAAATCAAATAACTTTAAATGTTAAATGCTGTATGCATAGTGTATTCAAATAGAACTTCTATTACTAAAATTCAATGTAAAAATATAAAGATTTGAAATATACGTCAAATAATGTTTCAAGACTTAGTTACGATTTAACAGTTTTTCTGCACAGTTGATACACAACACCCCTAATTTTAAGTCCGCATTTAACTTTTTTTTTGTTTGAAAAAACCTCATATATGTTTGTATTAATGAGAACTTTTTTCTTAATATTTCGAATATTGAACTTTTTAGAACCCCCTTTTTGTTTTCAGGAAATTCATGCGAGAAAGTTCAAGAAATTTCTTTTTCCTTATCTTATTTTAAAGACAAAAATTATTGATATTAATTACTTTACATAATAAAATTTATTTGTTCCTATATCCGGCAAAACGTTACTTTAACCCACTATGGCAACCAAACAGACTACGAAAAGAATTTAACAAAAAATGTAAAAATTTAAACTGCATAAGGTAAATTACTAAATAACCTTACCTGTTTCAATAGATGCGCTCTATCGTAAACACTTTAAACAATATGAGTAAAAACAGAAAGCAGGTTCATATATATATATATACACGGGTCTTTGTTTACATACCTTTAAAACCCTTTTAGTGGTATATACCTGACAATTATATCCTGTGATAACAGAACATCAGAAAATACGAATGAACGTAACTCGATGAAAGGGGGATATCATTATTTGTAATAAGAACACTTTATCTTGCCTGCGGCTATAAATGGTTCAACATCTTTGACCTGATGAATACATAACCTAAATTTTTGATTGCTTTTTACACGTCGCTTATAGATTTTTTATTGTCGCATATATTGCATATGTAAAGATACATAGCATTGATTACCTATATCATCAAGTAAGAATCACTTAAAATGGTTATAATTGATATCGAGGATCATTCTGCAAGGTCGAACTGTTTGTACGATGATCATATCTTACAATTGAACTTTTTTGAAAAGACATTTACTGTCAAGGTAAAAACCGCACCTTTGCAAAACAAACTTTACAATTCGTATTAGCTCATAAAGATTTTTTGCTCAATGATTTCATTATATCTATTTCAAAATTCTAACGATTTCCCGAAATCGGTTTAAGACATATTGTTATAAAATTACTTTTTCTGAATGCATTCAAAAGAAAGATTGAGCAAGAAGAAAGGTTCATTTTACTTGAAAGAATAAAAATGTTTTTGAATTATAATGCATCTAGATATTATATATTGATGAAAAATAAAAAATGGGTAGCCATTCATAAAAAAAAAACTTTTGTAGGCATGTTTAGATCGTCCGCAGCTTAAATGTTCTTCTTAGGAGAACCAAACAAAAGATTAAATTATGTGAAGAAATCAATAAGCAAAATATATTTCTGAGCTTTTGTGTATGTTTTTTTTGTACATGCAAGTTCGTGACTAAGGTCTTCTATGATTTATTTCCTTTCGCAAATGCGTTAACCAGCAATCAGATTGTGAGGCCACCAACGATCAAAACACAAGTCATCAAAAATATGCTCACACAAAACTGCTTTAAGGATTAAAGGCAAATATTATTTGTGAAAAAATGGTGAAATATTTGTAACTAATTTGGACTTAAAACAGTACAAAGATACAACATTTGGCTTTTTTTAAAGTTCCTACTTAGATCATTGATAAACTTATGTGAGTTATCACGCTGAAATAACGCGTTTTTATAATGCAAATAAATGTAAAAATCGTGGAATACTTTTGTCATAGATTCAGTTTTCCCACAATCTTGTATTTGTTTAACAAATTGAAGCTCCGTGTAATATAAAGGTATTTCGTCCATTTTTCGTTAAAAAATTAATCTTTGTCCCGCTTTCTTACAGAAATTGTCTTGAAATGAAAAATCTAAAATGTCATATGGAATTCGTTATTTCTCAACATATAATAAAAGTCATTTTTTCTATCATTAAACATTAAACATTTTTTATTTTATACCCTTAAGGAAACATTTTAGAGGTTAACGCATCATGTCATCGCCCTTGTATTTTAAAAAGGTTTCCAAAAAACATCTGTCAAATTTATGAAGATAGTGAGGAACGCTAACGGGAATTTACAAATTAAATATCCAATATTAAATATGTAACAAATTGTAGTTGTTTAATAGTCGTTTTAATGCAAATAAAATTCAAAAACAAATGTCATGCAAAGGCAGAAGCATAATATCATCCTTATCTTATAAATACAATATCTACAATTAAATAACTTTATGAAATATTACAACATTTAAAGACAAACGTACGTTAATATCCTGAGTTTATCATGCAAAACACCCAATTACAAAATTCATTTTTCTATTAAACAAAATATATCTTGTTTCTTTATTTTTTAAAATGCTATTTACTCTAAAAGCAAAGTTTTAAACTTTTACTATTGAGGATAAAGAATGTATGTTAATGTAGGTCTTTTGAGTATTATATTGTTCATAAAATTAGTTTCATAGCCCTCTTGTACATGTGGCAATGAAGAAGAAACTAAACATGATCTAATATGTTGTTTACAATTTAGGATATATTCAAAGCAACTATAATTTTACTTCTATATGTTATATTTATTGATATTTTATTGAATCGTCGTCTACTTTGTCTTTTGAACGAAACAAAAGGTATTGATATTACAAGGATAACTTAAGTAAAGGCTTTACTTAAAATAGTTTATTGACCTATTTCAAACTATGTAGTTCGGAATATGAATATTCACCATGCCAAAAATGACTTTATTTTTTTAATAGACACCACTGACTGAATTAATTAATTACAGTGTCATACACATTATGTTTATTAAGTTTTTTATGATATATGAGTTCATTTTTTGTCTGTCACTTTGACTCAAATATCGCTTTATAATTTTTTCTTCATCTTCTTCTTTTTCTTCGTAGTATTATCATTATAAATAGTAATAATATTATACTATATTAATAATAATACACCTTCCATAGATTTTTAATTGTGTGTGTGTGTGTGTGTGTGTGTGTGTGTGAGAGAGAGTGTGTGTGGTAAGGTATTACAGGTTATTTCTTGTTTTATTTTTATCATTTGAAAGTTTGCTATTGTTATAATTATTTAATAAATATTGCCCATTATATAATATTATCATAATCTTTTATACCCATTTACAAACTAACAAATGTTTCTTACCATTACTTGACGACCAAACTATTATTGTTAGGTCCTTACACGATCGAAACGAAACACAGTTTGATCGGTCAATTTTATCTACAGTCAAAAATGTAAACAGGATAGCCGTTTTTTAACATACTGCAAGTGTTTTATCGTAAAAGATCATTTTGATATGTATGATAAAATGTCAAAGTTACTCTTTTAAAGCTTTTTGTAAAAACCATTGCATATTAGGCGAGATTGAAAGCAAACTTAATAATTTTCGGTAATGCTCTATATACTTGTTTCATAGAAGTAATGAATACTTGATGCAGATACTTACTTAATTTCCGATTATAACGTATCTTTAACGAGATTTAAAGGTAACTGTTAATATGACAAACACTCGTTATTTAGAATTAAGTCAGTACACATTAAATTCTAACTGTTTAGTATCGTCGTATTTGTGTTTGAAAGGAAACCAGAAAGGGAAAGGAAACGCACTTTTTCAGATATGCCTTTTTCCAAAACAACTTATTTACGTTTGTGTTCTTTTTAAAAGAAATAATGGCTAACAATAACAGAAAAGCTTTATTTTGATTTTTCTAACAAAATTAATAAAACGAGATTATTATTTATAAGATTGTATTTGAATTTATACTGTATAAACATGATTTGACATCACATAGTTCCGTGTTCCTTTCATTCTCAAAATTGATTTTACACGTATCTGGTGTAGCTAGCTAGACAGGAATCGCTTATCCTTCCGAAGCACCCGGCCTCACTACCTTGATAAAAGTTTGCATGTGCAACTGTATTAGCCGGTTTTTAAAGTTTTCACTTTGCTTTATGATTGTGATTTGGACATGGACTAATATGTTTGTATTTGATGATTAATTAGAAAAAGCCATAGGTATATAATATAGGTTTTACCTCTTCAAAATAGCATAAAATGCAGGGAAAACTTTCTAATACATTCTTAAACTGTCTAGCTATATGTTACAGACATATGAATACAGTTAAACGACCTTCTTCTAAAGCCTGCAGACATAGCAGCAACAAAATGCAATATTACATAGGTATATGGTGTTTTAAAATATTTCCCTTTATATATTTACACTTGAAAGCTATTTGATAAAGTTGTCATTCTATCATGTTTGAATACACCGTGGATTATTTTTAACTCTATGATCTCGTCTTCGAATGTTTGATTAATCAACATTGCAACAATAGCTGATATTTATATCTGTATTTAGAATAAAAGGCTTACCATCAAATTTTTGTTTGTCTGAATTTTGGATACACAAAAATTACTGTGTCGATAATTTCTACTTTCTTTCATGCTTAAAAAATTATAAAATATTTTAAAATAAATGAAATTACATTCTTTTTGAGTGCATTAAATCGGTATCATTAATTCCAGCTTTCTATTACTGACTCCCACTCATATTACTGATTGAATACACTCAAACAAAATCGTTGTTTCATGATTGATGATTTTTTTTCTTCTGCATTATTATGTAACATGATTTTTTTGTTTAAAATATTTCATTGTATTAAGAAATTTTATGAAAGTATTAATTAGATTTTTATAGATAATATATAAACCGTACATGTAAGGTTAATGGTTCAATTTTAATTTTTTTTTCTTATTTTTAAAAGTTTATTGGTTGTAAAAATAGGTGGGATTTTGGTCCCTACAATGGAACTAAAGCTACAAACTATAGCACTAGAAATTTACTCCAGTGCTGAGTTTATTTAATTAAGTATTTATTCATTTTGCAATGTGTTCTTTGTGGCTCCATGGCAAATTGCATGTTTTCAAGTTTCAATTTTCTTTCTCTCTTTGTATTTCGTTCAAGTCAAATTATTATCATTACCGTTTCTAAAGGAACGGATTATACCATATCTAAAGTGCGTCAAAGTTTTGTAGATAGAATACAAATGGAGTTTTGGATCAGAAAAATTCTTGATTAATACTTAATATACAGAGGGAATTTACAGTTTGTTTGGCATTTCAGGTTTGAAATTTAGTCACAGATTCAAAAATAACTCTAATATTAGTTGCTTATAATATTTACCATTTAATACATTTTGTACTTGCTATTAAGTATTTTATTTTGTATCTTACATTGCTATGTTATTCCATTGGTTTCATCTGAAGCTATACGACAAACGTGATGACTTTCAATTTTTCTATTGTCAACTTTCCGTTTCTTTGCAGTAATATCCCTGCTTCTCCTGCGTATGATGTATATGTTTCACAGTTAATACGGTACGGTAGAGCTTGTTCCCACTATGGGGACTTTCTGCAGCGAAGCAAATTACTTACAATTAAATTGTTGACGCAAGAATATTGCAAGCCTAGGCTAACCAAGGCCCTTAAAAATTTTATGGCCGTCATTACAATATTGTTGTTACGTATGTAAGTCACTGTATCCCAACTTATACTGGATATATTTGACTTCCCATAGTTATTTGTTTCTTTCATTCTCAAAATTGACTTGCATGTGACGGGTGTAGCTAGCTAGACATGAGGTGCTTACCCTTCCGGAGCACCCGGCCTCACTTCCTTGATAGAAGTTCACCTGTATAACATATTTTGCCAGGTTTGCAAAGTTTTTACTTTGTTTTGGGATTGTGATATGGACAAGGACTGGTATGTTTGTTTTATTTCTTAAGTCGATAGTTATTAAATGCACATGTTAATTTCTGTATATTATTTTGGTCTGAAGAATGATATTTTTAAAAATATTACCTTACGACAAACCTGCTTAACAAAGCCATTGTCGGGCACCTGGAGCTCTGATTCCGATATCTATGTACCTATTTTTAACAAAAAATACCTATTAAATCTACTTATCCAAATTAACATGTTTTCTTAATTTTACTGGTAATTTCTTGTCAAATTTCGTAAAATTATTACGCTAACTGGAAACAACCTTCAATGCCAAGTACGAAATTCCCTTAAAACTGCAACAAATCCTAATAAAAAGCACTTGCACTTGTTTCTAAAAAAGCACGCATTCGTTCGCTTCAATGTATAACAAATACTGCACTCATACAAATGTAAAACGTATTTATTTTTTTTTTACGCATTAAACTTTTAAATTATCTTGTTTTAACTTTATACTTTTAGACTTTAATACCAAACGCTGATTAAATAAATTTATTGTTAACCCCTCACACAACTTTATGTAAATCTAGATTTAATCATGGCAACCGATAACATCAATTTACTTTATTGATAAAAAATTATATAATCTATTCTTTCAACATCCAAATACATAAATACGAGGTTATAAAATTGACTATAAAATAAGACTCTTTTCTCTAAGATTTTTTCCACTTTAAATGTTGAGTATTCTTTCGAGAGTTACTAAGGTAAACTTGTTAAATTGTGCGTTCAGAAAGAAAGCCATAACGTGAAGTTTTGTCCTATTTGTGACATGATATTTTGCATTATCGGGTATGTAAATCATTTTCTTTTACTGTCTGTCTTTAAAGGCATTGCTAACAAACCGTCGTTTATAAAACGCTACAATCATTTTTTCTTGAATGTTGTAATGAAGGTTAGGTTATAATAGAACGAGACATTACAACTAAATGAACGAATGTATCTGCACAAATGCATTTTATAGGGAACAATTTTTATTCAATGATCATACAGTGCTTCGTGTTCGAACGTACCAGACAATGGTTCATATGCCAACCAAACATGAAAAAGCAATGGTTAATTTGTAAACGAATAGCAAATGAACATAGTGAAACTTAATCCTGATTGAGATGACATGCGGGTAAATTTAATTAATTCAAGTACACAGTTAAGTTTTTAATACAGTTAGATTACCATGGTGATGAAGATCGTTGTAACGATGATGACGATTATGGTGGTGACGGTGGAGCTTATTTGCGGTCGTTGTGGTAAATTAGCATACATGACAGTATGTTGATTGAATGTTTAATATTTTTAAAAACACATTTGAATGATGATGATGATGATGATGATGATGATGATGATGATGATGATACACATGTATAAGTTAAAACAATGAAACTGTTTTATTTTTTTAAAAAGTAATTATAATTTGAATTTAGAGCAACTTACAAAGCCAACAAGCACAATTTAATATGTAAACTGATATAAATATCAGATATAAGTATTGTAAATTCCCTTAAGTGGTCCCCAATGTCTATAAATTTGATTATCATCTTTACTTATTTGAATTCATTTTTTGAAGTACAATGAACATTGTAATGATCTGTTAACCACTTTAATGTTTCCTTAAATGACACTGATAAAAAGTAAGTTAATGTTAAAATGTACTATAAATGGATTACAAAACAACGATAAAAATCTGTTTTTGTAATTAATAAAAATAGAAAGTAGTCTTTAAAGGTCCCACACACTGTCTACAGAACAACTTTTGTAAGTTATGCATGGTTGCATAATATGTAATATACCATTGAATTGTTATATTTTATGTGTTAATGTAAATTATCTATGCAAAATAACACATTCAAAATATGTACATGACAATTAATGACATTTATCTAAATTTTTTGAATCTTAATAGTTATAATCAATATTTATATAAACATTGTTTTTATATACAATAACAGTTAGAATATTGCACATCGTTATGCTACCTTTATTATGTTTTAAAAACAAAAAAATTATAAGGACCCAATATTGATACTTTCCCCCTTGAAATGTATTCGAATTATATTTCACGGAATATAGTTTGATTTACATAATATTGTGTTTGAGTAATAACCGGTTGTAATTTACACATGGAAACTACATTGCAAAGATATTGTAGGCATCAATGTATGACAACATTTTATATATAACACTATAAACGCCAAACGTCAAGTGTTTGAATTTATCCCAAAAAAGTTTTTCTTTACTGATAAAATTGGACAGATGCCGTTTGTTGTGCTGTTTACACGCTGTTGGCGTACAGTGGTGTAACCTTGTGTGACCATCGAGCGGTACTTAACACAATAATATGTGAATGAAAATATATTCTGCGATGTATAATTTAAACTCATTCAGGGCAAAAGTGTTATTGTATTTCTTCAATGAAGCTATTATTTTTCCATATATTTTACTGGTAATTTTACTACATCACATTATCTTATTTGTGTTTTTATGTCATTAACATTGTTAGTTCCCTAATTTCTTCATTACTTTTTACAATTTGGCTGGAAGTTGATCTGATACAATTATTAATCTTTTTGTTAAATTAATTTCATAATTTTATTATTTTATAGCATAGGGCAGGTATCGTTTGCAGTGTTGTATATACACTGTTGTTTATCAAGAATTATAAAATCAACTTCCAGACCAACTGTAGTTTTAGTCCGAGACAAAACTGTAGTATAAGTTCAGTACCAAATTTAAATGTTATTTCTTGAAGTACAGATATCTTAGGATTAATCTTTTGCGGTCGACCTATTCTTTCAATGACGAAGTAGCAAAAGCCTTAGTGCATTGGTCTGACAGTTACTAAGTTACTATTTACTTATTTCATTATTTTCCCTTCAATCTGATGTTCTCTTTCTATATTTAAATTCAACTTATATTCGTATCTATCAAGATTATATTTAATAAACTTATGTTTATCTTAGCTAAGATGATATAACATAAAATTCATTGGTAAATTTCTTAAAGTATTGACTTCCTCACGTCTCTTGGTCTCTTTCTCCTTGAAACACGGCAATTTGTTGCTGTGATTCAGGGAAAAAACGTAATAATAAGAAGCGATTTATCTTATCTTATTTTTTAAAAACCTACAAACAATTAAATTCTTAATTTTAAAATCTTTTCAGAGAGTTTATTGTTAAGAAGAGTGTCTTCATTTGTAAAAAAAAAAAAACATGAACAAAAAAAAAACCAACTATATATAATTTAATATTTTTTCGTTAAGATTACTTCAGTGAACAACAATATACATTTAAATGATTTAAGTGCAAAACATTATTCAATAAAGCCATATCGAAAAACAAAACTAAAATTCTTTTCATTTAGAACACCTTTTATTTTTGAGACACTTAAAGCTGTTTAAGCAGAAATTTTACTTTCAGATTTTGGGAGTAAAATTTAAGTAGAATGAGGAGTTAAAGCGATGTTTGCAAAAAATCTTTTTTTCAAGATTGTAAGAGCAAAGTTCAATTAGAAAGAGGAGTTAAAAGTGGTCTTTAGGGGAATCTTACTTGAAGATTGTAACAGTAAAATATTTAATTAGAAAGAGAAATTAAAGCAGTATTAGCAGAAATCTTACTTTGTGATTGTGAAAGTAAACTTTAAGTTGAAAGAAAAATTAAAGTGGTACATGTAAGTGGTGTTAGCTGAAATCTTACTTCAAGATTATGGGAGTAGAATTTGGGTAGAAAGAGAACACACATACACATCGGAAATGAAACGCAGGGAAACATAGTGAACCTAAATCCTGTTTGAGTGACTAGCTAATATTTTGATAAATTTGCGTTTTTTTTCTAACTCATATGACCTTCATTTTCAGTTGGAATAACATTCCGAATATTTTTAAAGTTACTGTTTTAAACAACAAGCATCCTTCCAGTAAAAAATAATATGCGATTAAAAATTTCTGGGTGACTGATTTTGGCTTGAAGTGATATTTCTAAGCAGCAACGCTGTTTCATGGAATACATTTCCGCTTAACATTCTTCCGGTGCAAAATCGCTGTGTAGCTGCTATTAGACCTAAAAAGAAAATCCTAAGCAGGCACGGTGGTTCACGGTATACTTCGTAACATTTCCGCTTGACACACTTCGGGTGCAAAAAGATAAGTGATAAAAAATTATTGTGTAGGTTTATTAGTTTCTCTACATTAGGAACTTACAAAGCAAATACATTGTAATATTTGACGATTAAATAGAATACAAATTTGAATTATTATGAAGACAAATAAGCAAAAAAAGTGACTGAAAATACTTGTATGTACATTTCTGAAATTATGATTTTTGAAATGTTTGACACAATAGTTAGACACGTTTTAATTAGTTTTACATAACATATCATTCAAAAAAGTAGCTCTACAAGATTTATATTAATACTGGTGCCATCTTTATCTTTTAGAATCATTGATAGTTGACATAATGTCATCATTATGTAAAATTGTATTTCGTATTTATAGTTTTTTACACTCTACAACTGTCGTGTGCTGATTTTATTATCTGATCAAATTCTAAGCAACGTTCTTAAAATTTTAAGTTTGCTTATTGTACTGAAAAAAATTTAAAACTGTAAAATTCCCGAGAGTAATAGATCAAACATTCTCAAAAATAAGATGCTGTGAAGCATCGTTTAGAGTAGCAACTGGGAGTAATGAACGATTGCTATGTATATCTATGTGTGTGTGTGTGTGTGTGTGTGTGTGTGTGTGTGTGTGTGTGACGATGAAAAACATGTTATTTTAAAGTGTCTTTGGTTTTACAATTTGCAATTTAAAACAAATAAAACATCCAAAAGTAGTCAATGACACTTCCATGATCTGCTTTGATATTTTAATGGAAAGAAAATGTGTTTTACATACTCCTGTAAATAACGTGTGTGTGTGTGTGTGTGTGTGTGTGTGTGTGTGTGTGTGTGTGTGTGTGTGAATGTGTGTGATAACTCTTAAGAGTGGCTCAAAATATTAAATGCTTCGTAGTAGTACATAACATTTGTAATTTAAAATGAGACTCTACTAAATTATATGTTACGTAGATAAATTATGTTATCTAACTTAATAGGTTGACACTGACATTCTGTATTGGTTTTTATTCTATTCATAGTCCATAGAAGGACGTTCTTGATAACGAATGACCTTAATATTCATTTCTAGATGATTCACCCGTTTTCTTTCAAAATCTTTTTTTCTCGGAATTATTTGTGTTTCACAAAAACATCATTGTTTGAACGATAAATCGGGTGCGTCTACTATCTCAGGTATTTATGTTCATTTCTAGATGATTCACCCGTTTTCTTTCAAAATCTTTTTTCTCGGAATTATTTGTGTTTCACAAAAACATCATTGTTTGAACGATAAATCGGGTGCGTCTACTATCTCAGGTATTTATGTTATCAAAGTTGTTTAAAAATTTTAAATTGTTATTTTCGTACACCGATGCAATAAACTTTAAAATACCTAAATAAAATGCCCTTACATAGATTTTAAGTTTGCGTGGTAGCACGTAAACATCATCAAACAATTTAAATGACCTTGAATTTGAAACTACATTTTACGCAAAATTAACTTCGATAAACTCGAAACTTCTAACTATTGAAATTAATACACGGTAAAACGCGCGGATTGCATTTTGCACAAATCTTCAACCAATGATTCGTTTTACGCAAAATTAAGTTTGTTCAATAGGATTTTTTTCTAAATACAAAAGTGGTCTTTTTTGGGTACGAAACTGTAACGTACCTAAATGACTTTGTGGGAGGGGCTTTTTTTACCGAAATTTTTATTCTTCTTCTTCTTATCATTATTATTATTTAAGCCAAGTTTTTACTGTATTTTTTAAAATTCAAATGGCTAATTTGTACTTATAATACATATTTAGTAGTAAAACATTATTTAAATTCTATTAAACGATTTTGTCAATTTTTACCGCTCTTATCATTTCTGGCTGTTCAAAGTCAGTGTAATGATTTAGAAGTTATTAAGAGCTGATTTTTTTCATTGTTATGATTTGATTTATTTATTCATTTATTTATTTCACCCCAACCACCAGAGGTGGTATATAAATATTTATTTATTTATTTATTTATTTATTTATTTATTTATTTTTTTATTTATTTATTTATCTATCTATCTATCTATTTCACCCCAACCACTGGAGGTGGTATATAGTTATAAACAAATACATTAATTATCGGCGAAAAATGTAGACATAATAGTGAACAATACCTTATATAATGAATTCAAATACAAACATACACATATACATTTTATCAAAAAACAAAATTCTGCTTTTCTTAAAAAAAGCTCCTTTCGTGTGCTTATTTTTAAATACTCAATGTTTTTTAAATTCAAAAGTTAGCACGTGACACTAAAGCAACAATATAAAACTGATAATTCACCAAAGCAATTAGATTACACCACGAAATGAATGAGGAAGAAAATACATAAGTAAAACATCTAACTGATAGGAAATAAATGGAGCATACATGTTAACGCTTTTATCTTATTAAATATGATGTCTGATTAGTTACCAATAAGTGTCACGAATGTTATAAACCTCTATTCTGATTACTCTAGAAGTCAGACTGGTCACCAAAAATGTGGTAGATGTGTTTAAAATCTAATTTGTAAACAGTTTGGAAGCCTAACCATTCGCTAACACACGTGAAGGTGTTTGAAAGCTCTCTTCTGATTAGTTCAAAGGTATAAGTGCAATGTAAAGGATGTTGAGAGCGCATATATAATTAGTTTAATCATTTTACGAAATGTACACATACGGCAAATCAAAATTTAACAGGTATTTTTGTTATATATTTAGAAGTTTAACAGGTAGTCAATTAATGTGAGAGATGTTTAAAACCGCGCGTTAATTGATCCATCTAACTAATTCAAGAATGTAATAAAATTACTTTAAATCACACGGCGACTCGGATGTGTGACTAACTTAGGTTACCGTGTTTATGCCAAAATCTTGCGAGTCCTTAACACTGAAACAAAACCAAATAAAACAAAAAAAATATAAATAAAATGATATGAAAATAACTTTAGGGTAATTAATGAATCCAAACGTCGTTGTTGGTAAAAAAATAAAATAAAATATATGTTTTTTTTTTGTTTTTTTTTTTTTGTTTTGTTTTGTTTTGTTTTTTTTTTTTAAATTAGTTTGGGGTCAGTTAGTCATAATTGTTAACGCTATACTGTCATATTTAGTAATTATAATGTGAAGCTTACTGTTTTATTTTTTATACAGGCCATTTACATACTTTTTATTACTACTCTTTGTAATTAATCTACCACCTTCATCATGTTTTGTGTTTTTCTACCATTTAAAATTGTTTACATGTTTGGGCTATAAGTAATTATTATTATTTTGTTGTTGTTGTTGTTGTTGTTGTTGTTTAGTGCTTATAGACTTCTTCTTCTTCTTCTTCTTCTTCTTCTTCTTTTTCTTCTTCTTCTTCTTATTCTTATTATTATTATTATTATTTTTTATGCAAAGACATATATTCATATTGTTTCCATATTTCTACTATAAGATTCATACCAGTTACTTCGCTAATTATGACTCAAACAGACACATCCCGGTTCATGTTTAAATCACAAAATCTGTGAGGTTTATCTTGATTGATTAGGGTCAATCTATGTGTGTCATTTCAATTTTATTTAAAAACACTCCGTGATAAATCAGTAGGTATTGGAATGAAAAAAATAACATTTTTGCCAAAGTACATAGAAGACAACATAAATGTATTTGTACTGGTACTGGCCCATTTTGTCAAAATAATCACGTAAAACTCAATTACTAAAATGTGAAACTATCTCTGACCTCTGACCTCTGACCTTGTCGATTCAATTAAAATCAAATAAACCTTTTGTTAAAAGGAAATGTTACAAATATTGTCGATAATTATTTATTATTTTTAGTGCATTTTGATTGACTAAAAACAGTTTTATTTAATTAGACTTTAGAACTATGTCATTAATTATATCAACATCAATTAACTCATTGCCTTTTTAAAACAATAAATCGATCAAAATAGTTTTATTCAATCGATATTTTGTTATTTATTAAAATTGATCATTTTATAATTAAATTTGTATGCTAAATCAACAAATCTTCAACAATAAAGCCATTTAAATAACTAAATAGCGTTAAAAATACGCCTTAAATATCACGTTATCAGATACCGTTCATGAGATGCAACTTGTTTAATTATTTTCCGTAAACATGTGTTTTAAGTACAGAGTACGTTCTGAAAAAATTCTATGGACCAAAATGACATACATGTACTTAATAATAATAATAATAATAATAATAATAATAATAATAATAATAATAGTGATAATAATAATGATGATGATGATGATGATAATAATAATAATGATGATGATGATGATAATAATAATAATAATAATAATAATAATAATAATGATAATAATAATAATGGATAAATAAATAAATAGATAAACAAATAAATAGAATTTTAAAAAATAGCCTCTCTCTCGTTTTATTTGAGATGACTATCTTGCTCCAGTTTCACAAACATTCACTCAATTGAGTGTACACTCAACTCAAATTAGGGAGTATTTCAATGTCAATTTTTAAGACATTACACAGTTAAAAACTGAACAACGAATGTTATGTTTAAAACGGGTTTGTGTATGTTTGTGGAACAAAACAAAACATTGTCTAATAAAACTTTAAATTTTTAAAATATTAAGGAGAGAAATTTGGGAACATTTGAGTTGAATGTACACTCAAATGAATGAATAATTGTGAAGCTGGGGCCTTGTCGGTAAGCAAATTCAATCACCTAGCACTGCGTGTTTAGCTAAGTTAGATAATATACCTTTTGCAAAATTTTCAGACGTCATAATTTTTGAAATTAATTTGAAAGTAAGGTTTGTTTTCTCACTCAAAGCATTCCTTTGCTGGATTCAGATTAATCTAATTTTGAAACTTTAAATTCATTAATCTTTCAACTGTTTGGCTTATGTTTGTTATCTTTCAAACTTTTCTCCCCCTAGTGTCACTTATGAGGCATGATTTTCCGAAATGTGCACATATGGCACATCAAAATTTAACTGGTATTTGTGTTATATATTTAGAAGCCTTAAAAACAGACAAATACAAACAAGAAAAGTAAAGAAGCAGAAAAACAGAAACAGTATTTCGTATTTTAATATTTCAATAAGTAAAAAAGGTTATAAAAAAACACCCCATCCCCCTCTCTCTCTCTCTCTCTCTCTCTCTCTCTCTCTCTCTCTCTCTCTCTCTCTCTCTATATATATATATATATATATATATACAATGTCTACTCTTGACGCCTTCACTTATTACTATTTGTAAAAAATGAATATTTTATGAATACACCGCTAAAAAATCTGACATTTATGACAACCAGATGTATTTTATATAGAATATTTTATTTCTTTAAAACGTTTTACAAATACGAATTGTTTCCTGTTTGACTCATTTGTAATTTTCAAACAAAAATTGTTCCAGGAATTTGAGATTTAATTTTTACTTTTATTTTTTAATTTTCTTTTTTCTTGTGCAAAATTGATATGAAATATATTTTTTAAAAAACTGCACATAATAACTAGACATATGGAATATTTTATTTTATAAAAATTCAAAAATTTTCACATGACAAATCTTTAAACACACACACACACACACACACACACACACACACACACACACACACTTAAGAAATGACATTCTTTTTTTGTCAGTGTTCATGCGTTATGAACGACAGTGGGCTGTTGCAAATTGCATGAACGGCGAATCTTATATTTAGAATTTCTTTAACCATTTTCAGTTCAATTTCAGATGAGATATACTAAAAATCACCTTTTTTAATATGTCAGTTTACTGCCAACCTCCACATCGTCAAAATGGAATATCCCAACGTCATGACGTCAGAAAGTTCAGAAAGGCCATCAGCGTTAATAGCATATGACCGCAAAGAAGAGTAATAGAGTCATAGAAAACAGATAACTTAGTAGCAATTGTAAATATATATATGGAAAGCTTACCGGATTGGTTGGTTAACTAATTTTCTCTTACCCTAACAAACACGATCATGCTTGGCGGCATATTATTACCAAAACCCTGTTTAGTTCGTAATCGTTTACTAAAATTATTTATATTATTTATATGTAATTCTATTTTATATATTTAATATATATAATAATATTTTATGCATATATAATTATAACAATAATTATAATAATAATAATGAACTTATTAACATGTATTTAGCTGAAGTAACAGCAACCATGGAAACGCAACAAACTTATAATTTAAATAGACACTTCGCTTTTTTTATCTGTTATCAAAAATTCTCTTTTTGATTTTAAATGAAATGAATATAAGTATTCTCAATACTATATTATCACATTTAAAATATCGTAATTAATTTAAAGGTATAAAAACAATTTTTATTTACTAGTATGTTTGATGTTGGTTTTTAAAATCTACTTCTAAAAATAGAAACTGACCAAAACACTCGTCAGTTGACAATTATGACGTTCATTAAGAGGTGAAATGGACATCGCATATTCATCTATGTAGTCTTTTCAACATGTGGCCGCCCTATGTGTGAATATATATATATATATATATATATATATATATATATATATATATATATATATATATATATATATAATTCCTTATAGCCTTAATTTGAAGTATAATACACAACATAGGACATAAATCATAATTCTTAGACAGAAATGACCATTACTAAATAGTCCATCAAAACTGACCATTACCGTCAACACCTACACTTATTAGTGATGTGTGGCTAGCCGCAAATATCTGCTTTGGGTCATTTGTATACAGTGCATAATTCTGCGGGAAAACGCACGCATTTTAGTGAAGGAAACAAATTAATCTTGAATGTGGTATTTTTGTCCTTAAAGGTAAGGGTTTTATATTTTTTCAATTATTTCTTGTGAATGCATCGATATTGCAAAATAATAGATTTAATATGTTTTATTATTGCATGAACGCCCAAAATTCTGTATAAAAATAAGCTGAATATCTATATGAGTACTGAGTAAATCAAACATATTTATTTATTGATAATATACATAAAGTCTTGATCTGATTTCTTCGGTATTGATTGAACGAACAATAATTTACAAAAGTTAGTCAATCTGTACTTTGACATTTGAAACAAACCTACTTGGCAATAGCCAATATTGGGAATGACATTAAATAAGATATTGATTTGATTACTGAAATGGACAAGGCAAGTAAAGAAAATTATATTTGGATCATTTAACAAATTTTCATTTACTGGGGTAAACTTTCAGTGGTTTGGTTTGGTTCGAGGCCCCATACACAATTCCACTTATTTGAGAGACACTTAACCACAAATGCACACATTAACACTTATTAAACTAAGCCATAGACCAACAACCTTCATTTGTACATGCTATCTATAAAAACTTTTTTTTTTTTTAAATCGGACTATTGTTTCACCATTTTGTAAGACAATTATGACGTATGTACCAACACGAACTTGTATTATTTGTGTTGGCGATATGAGTTTTTGGCGTAGAAGAGTCTCATGCAGTGTCAAGTCTGAGGCCACGTGAGTGCAAATAAACAACATGAAGGTACACGTTATAACATGCGTCATATCATTTTTCCATCATTTAATGTCAAAAAAACCTTGATTTGGTTAACAAAGTGTCAGAGAAAGAATCATCAGTCACATGGATCTATAAACAAGATAATGACAAATATTGTCTGATTAATGCTTACCTCAACTCTTTTATTTTTTGCACAACTGCGGTAGCTCAGTTGGTAGAGTGCTCGCTCCGTAAGTGGGAGGTCGTGGGTTCGAACCCCGACCGGGTCTGACCCAAGACTTAAAAGTGGGTAGTGACGGTTCCTTCGCCAAGCACTCGGCATTACGAAATGAAAGTCACGGTTCTTTCGGATGGGAACCTAAAATAAACGAGGTCCCGTGTCACGGTAGGCTTGGCACGATAAAGAACCCTGCTGTACAATGCTATGAGCGCAACGCACAGTGAACATTTCTACACTTTCGCCTATAGCTGGCGACGTCTCGGTATAAGTGAAATATTTTTGACTGGGAGGTTAAAAACACTATTACTCAAATCAGCTCTTTTATTTGTTGGACTTCATTTTCGTTATTAGTCTCTGTGTTGAATTGAATTAGATTGGAATGTTTTTATGGTGTTTTACACCCCAAGTCAAGATTATTTCACTTATATCGAGTCAATTAGTTCTAAGATGGTGGAGAAAACTGGAGTGACTGCATTGAGAAAACCACCGACTTTTGGCAAGCGAAATGGAAAATTCTCTCACACTAGGATCTGCCATAGCTGGATTCGAACCTAGGTGCTGAGTGGCTCAGTAATTCGTAAGCGTGCTATTCAGTTTATTTGGCCTGTTTTGAACTGGTAGTCAAGAGAATGGGAACTTCATACCAGATATTTGAATAGCATAAATGTTTTTAAAATGTGAAGAGTATGGTCTTTATTGTCATATTTGGTCGTGCTATATCTTGCTGTTTTTATTAAACAAATGTATTCAGAAACAAAACATTGCAGCTGACTAGCTCCTAACATATACACAACAACAATATAGTTAAAACATGGACCTAGTCGTAAATTTATTACACCGTCGTATTAATTACCTTTTCAGGGAAAATAAAGCGGGTGTAAAATGATCAGCATCAAAATTTTCTTCCTGTCAAACATTTTTATCTTAGTAAGTTGTTTTATCGAGGAAATATCAGTACCAAAGGATTTACAGGATTGTTACGATTATCACAGTCGTCGGACTGCTACAATAGAGTCTGTAGGGTACTCAATCCATTGGCTGTGCCTCCAAAAAAAGGTCTGGAAGATAATTGATCATAGTAGTTTAAATGTGACCAAGTTTGAAAGACAATGGATCGAGAGTATTTTAACATTTCCTAGAATCAGCCAGAGGGCTAAGAGACAATCTGGTCCTAGTCACAGAATAAGGAAGGAATATAGACGGTTAAGCATCACAGAACGGAATAAGTACCACAGAGCCGTAAACCTCCTAAAACAAATACGGGTATGTAAATCTTTTAGGGCTACCATACTATAACAGGATAGAGAAAAATACAGGGTCGGAGATCGAACCCGGAACCTCATCTACTTTATGAAATGCTCTACGAACCGAGCTAGAACGCTTAATATACAGTTATACCATTACTTGATTTTCTTTGTAAAAATACTTCAAATTGTCGGTACATTTGTTTGCAAAAAATGTTGATTTTGCGCGAGTGGGCCGTTTATTCCAAAATACTAGTATATCGGATGATTTGGACACGCGAAAAATATTTTAACTACACAACTGAACATCATGTTATTAAGTTGTCTATTGTCCGGAAGTTATCAGTGATTACTCTATGTTTTAAATGTTTCTTTTATGACTTGATTCGTTTGTTGGTTTTTCTATTATTTGTTTTGTTTTGGTTTTTTTCTTTTTTCTTTTTTTTTTTTTTCTTTTTTTTTTTTTTTTTGAAACACACAGTGAATGGTCGGCCATAGGTGGATCATACAGATTTTTGCCATTGCTTCTCTGATTTTCACTTCCAAAACCAAAATGAGTCAAATATAATCTCAACAGATGTAATTTTTCTTTTGTACAAAATGTTTTGTCTTACTTTTTGGTGCTTTAACCAATTTTCTGTCTATATACTTAAAGGAGTTTTTATCAATCAGGCGTTTTCTGCAAAGCAATCCCTATGATTACCGCCGAACAGTTCCGTTTTAATGCACTGTCCGACCATACACTGTGTCATTTCTAAGTGTTGGTTTGCAGCAACAAAAACAATACTTCATTTAAACTTTTTTTGCGACTAACAACATGTTAAGGTAACTAGTGTTTTTAAACCTTAGAGATACTGTTTCCCATTTTTGTTTTGCCGTTTTTGTAGTTCTAAATCAGATATAATGTAGTTGAGGTTAGTAACAAGTGAGACGCCATCTTCATAAATAAAAGAATACAAAGATTTTACAAATAATGAAACAAAAACGTTCAGATTTTGTCGTTCTCTAAAATGTTTTTAGAGAAAGGTTAGTTTTATGATCTGCTGTGAAATAAAACCTTAATGTAACACAAAGTATTAATTTTATTTTTAGTTCGGAGGAGGATCACGATACGACTTCATAGCAAACATTCACAGAGGAGATGCTATTCCGTTGTCTCATTTTGGACCAAATTTCATGGGTTGGCACAGAGTTTATTTAGTCGTGTATGTATACAATTTTTAATGTAGAGCTCAGCGAACGTGGTTTCAGATATGTATACTTTTTTTTAATGTAGAGCTCAGCGAAAGTGGTTTCAGATGTGTATGTATACTATTTTTAATGTAGAGCTCAGCGAAAGTGGTTTCAGATGAAATACACACACACACACACACACACACACAGATATATATATATATATATATATATATATATATATATATATATATATATATATATATATATATATATATATATATATATAGTAAGCTTTGATGGATTTTACAAACTTGAACTGCAAAAATATTCTAAGATTTTTTTAAATCATATTCTATTGAGAATAATAGAATGAAGTTGAGTTTGTCCCATTCCACATTATTTTACTATATCCAGGCGGTCAGTTTTGGAATGGTTGAGAGAAAAAAGATCAGAGAAAAACCACCCACTTTCGTCTATTTTTAAAAACGGAACCTTCTTAAACTATGATCTGTTTCGAGTTGGATATATACTTAGGCTTTTAGAGACATATGATCCGTAAGCGCGCTCTATAGACCACTTATCCACCTTGGCCCATGTTTAACAGTAGAACTAGTACTGTAGTCTACAATTAATCAGCCGATTTTGTTTGTGTTTAACTTTATTCTCGTTTGTAATACGTCTCACTAATAATACTGATGTTTTAAAGCTTTAAATAAACCCGAATCAAGTTCGGATATTTAAGATGCATAAAATTTTTTAAATTTTTTTTACAGATATGAAAATGCCTTTGAATCAGGTTGTTCCGGGAGTAACCCTGCCCGTACTTTGATTCCTCTCTCGACCATGAGATGGAGGATCCAACACAGTCGGTCATATGGTCCGAGACATTTTTAGGAAACGGCAATGGTGTTGTGACATCAGGCCCATTTGCTAATTGGAAAACTAGAGCAGGTCCTTTAATAAGGAATGTTGGGATGATGGGAGAATTAATGAGTAAAGATAAAATAAACATGGTTCTGAATCAGACAAGGACACAAGATATAACATACCCCAATGGACGTTCAGGAGCGATACTAGAGGCTCATAGTCACGCAGTGAATATTTGGGTAGGAGGTCAAATGAGTGACCTCAACACGGCACCACAAGATCCTGTTTTCTTTAATCATCTTGCGTATATAGATTTTATCTGGGAACAGTTCCGTATTCGACAAACTCAGTTTGGTATTAATCCCTCTACTGATTATCCCAATGTTGTAGAAAATGCTCAACAGAGTCCACATCTCAGATGGGATTTGAGGATTTACGGAACATCGATGGACTAAATACCATGTTTACAAGTGATATTTATGCTTATCAGATGTCACCCATTTGTTTTAGGACCAATCAAAACTGCCTTTCTTCGTATTTAAGATGTGATGCAGCTAAATCAGGAACCACGTTGTATTTCACGTAAAATTTCCGAATTTGCAAACGATAACGGTGTTTTCGATTCGGAGCCATTCAATGCCCGAGGAATTCAAAATACATTTCAATCAGACAGTCGGAATGATATTAGAGAGTGGGTGTTTTTGCCTGTGGAAATAATATATCACCGTCCTCCAGAAAGGATGAAGTATAATTCCTACCCAGTATACCAGAGTAAAGTCATGATGGATACCGACCTTTACAGTCCAATGGCATATGATGGGTTGAAAAGCGTTCTTAAGACCGGGAATCCGATAGGCTACAATAAATGCTTTGAATCCACGTCAAATTATGGAAAGGTATTTGTAGAATCAAATGGGCTGAATTATTATGGTACCTACAAAGAATTTGCGGTTATAGATAATCGACTAGCTCTGTCTAAAGCAACTACCTATGCAGCTGTAAAAAGTCCGGATACTGGAAGTACTGAAGTAAAGTTGGTTGCGTACGATTCTTGTGGTAGAATATGTAAATCTTTCTGCCGGGTACCCGGAGTTGTAAATGACTACAAACCATGCAATGGAGCGATTCGTGTTACCACCGACAATCCTAAAATGTATGGTAGACATTATGGAGAAAGTGTTTCAGACTTATGGACATTTCCCTCAAACGGACATTGTCCAAGTACTGCAGACTCTGAATATTTCATAAAATTTAATTGCGATTTTAAAAATGATTGGCCATGGAAAAAAGAAGAAATCACAAAATCAGTGAGCACAGATTTGGCGAAAGTGCCTACACCAAAGGAACGCTCAACGGTGAAAACTTCTTCATCGCTAGAAGTTGGAGCAGTAGGCAGTTCAATTCCAGGTAAATGTTTGAGGTGTTATATAGCTAATATAGCTGTTATTGTGACTTTGACTGACTCAACTTTTCAGTAATACCAACCGATGATTGAGAAATTAAGTTGCTGATTTTTATTGACACATAGATTGTAGAATGAAATACTTGTATAAAGCATCTAAAAGCCAAATTGACCA
The DNA here is from genome assembly GCA_029721355.1 of Tegillarca granosa. Classification (NCBI taxonomy): domain Eukaryota; kingdom Metazoa; phylum Mollusca; class Bivalvia; order Arcoida; family Arcidae; genus Tegillarca; species Tegillarca granosa. The sequence continues at coordinate 16,278,579 of CM056603.1, read as the reverse complement.
CAAAACACCTCATAAATGACACGACTTTCTTAATAATCAATCATTTTAAAAGTTAAATACAAACATTATATTTATTTTATTATGCCAAATGTCTTTCTCCAGATATTCTCTTAAACTGAGATTCTCTGTTACTTAAAAAAATGATTACTGTTCCAATCGACGGTTGTCCTCTGTTGTCTGATGACAGGTAGTCTTGATCAAGGAAACGCTTGCATATGAATAAAATGTATATTAATAAAAGATCGTATCCATCAAACGTTTAGCTGCTTGTGATCGAAATGCGTTCGATTGTGTGATTTAGAATTCCTTTTGCGCATGTGATATTTTTTGTAATATTACCTGTTACCATAGCTCCTCAACTAATGTTACCCGTGAAGCACGCGCGCCATTCTTTATTCTTAGTAAATCTAAGGGTGATATTATTTTATTTTCAAACAGTTAGTTATCCAATCAAATTACTTGAAAATTACATGAGGTATAATAATATATCTTATCTTTGTGTCAAAGTTTTTTTTTCGACTCCTTTGGAAAAGGTCTCAGTTTTTTGTCTTTGTACCAGTTTTACTAGTATTTCTTCACCATTTTTTTTCTCAACTTCAATTTAGTCATTTTGTCAATTCTTGTGGAACAGTCAGGAAATATTCAAAAATTTATAATATGACGGAATTATGAACAAACATTTTTGACAAAATTAAGTACAGATGTAATAAACCTAAGATATCTTGAAAATGACTTTCTGAATTCCAGAAAACCATAACGGTTAACAATTTTATTTTTTAAGATTTTAAACTTACCAGATTTAAGGAGAAAATCTTAGTTAAGGAATGGTTGTAAAGCTGGGATCTGGTCTTGTAACTTTTTATATTACTTATATTTTGAAAATTTGGGGGCTTTTTTTATACAAATCTCTTATTTTATCCATGTATATAACATGTATATGTATAGTTCTTGCTATCATTACAGGTTGTTTGTTAGGACACAGATGTGTGGTGGCTCGATCCTGTGGTCCCTGTGTGGACGGTGAACGTCTACCATGTCTAAAATCTTATACCATGTATGCTTGGTGTCGAGGAGGTAGATTTAATATTCGGAGGTGTGTTGGTCGAAGCCAGTTTGATCCAGTAAGGGGACAATGCACCGTTAACCAACACAATGGAATACCTCTTATGTAAAAATCGTTCAAATGACTTCTAACGGAAATAATCATATTTATAAAAGACATTTTTGTTCTAAGCTTTACAGCAAATTGTAGTCCCTGATTTTATATATTTGTTGAGGTTTTTATATCCGTACAATTCATGTGTAATGCCAACTCCCACGTATTATATGTCAAATTCGTCGTCAATTTCTCCTTTTAATTGTGATAGGTGTTTACAAGTATAGACAACACGTCATTCATGTTCCCGTTTATCATATATATAGTCAAGCTAAACTGTGATTGAGGGGCATGTGTTATAAATGTGTGTGTGTGTGTGTGTGTGTGTGTGTGTGTGTGTGTGTGTGTGTCTTTAGTATTAAACTTGCAATAGAAAACATCAAATATATGCATTTATATTTTAGTAAAACTTTTACGTTGGCTTTGTTTTTTCTTTTCTTACATTTATTCGTATTGTTGGTTGCTCAGCTTCGCTGTCCACAAACTGAACAACACGTGATTTTCAATAAGATTTTTTAAAACAAATTTACAATTTTACTATCTCTGCGGACAAGAGTTTTCAAATCTGAAATTTAAAAGTTATGATTTTGATATTCTCTATAAAGCGCTGTTTAGCTATTTATTTAATATTTGTGAATATCCATAACTATTCATGACTATATTTATATCTAACTGAGTATTTCTCTCTACAAAATGGTTGAAATTAATAGTCCGTTGTATGAGTTTGGTATTTAAATGACCGTTTGTCCTATGTCTTGTCTCTCGATGGCATCCTTTTGAAGTGAATTGATTGGGCATTAAACTTATCTCATTTCAAGCGAAAAAAATGCTTCCAACTAAAAAACCTACCTAACAATACTTCTCTCCACCCGATTTAATATTATGTTTGGCTGCTATCTTTATTTGAAATCTATACGATGATGTTTGTAGTACACCGAAAATTATAATTATTTTCAACTTAATATACAGGGTTTTTTTAAAATTAAGTAACCTCTTATTCAGGCAATACAACAGCATATATACGCGTTACATTTTTACAGAAACTATTTAGGAATATAAAGAATTAAGAATAGGAGCATGGTTGTTAGAGAATATTTTTAAAAACCACCGATAGTTCTAAACAAGATTATTTATCTTCGCAGAGCATGGTAGGATGACAATTCAATTATTATAAATAGTTAAGACAGCACATTTGAATTGACATCCTATGGTTTTCATTCCCGACGAAGGTCGAAAAAAAGATATGAAGACATTTCGTGCAACTTAAAACTTAGGTGGTACATTATGTATATACACAGTTATGATAACCAAAATTACAAAACAACAACGCCAAAAAATAGTTTTATGTGCTTACTAGTGTATTAGTTCAAACCTGTCCGTTTTTATCATTATATCAATATTTTATCAAATAAATTATTATCTCTGGGTGTTATATAAATGACATGTTAACGTCGCAGTTTAGCCGAATTATCATTAATATTTACTGTTGAAATATCTAAAACACACGAATTACGTAACTATTAAAACAGGATATAAAACACCTCGGAAACTAAATTTATTCTTTCTTTGTTCTTTGACCTACAACATAGTTTAAATCAAACGTCTCAGATTATAATCTCGTTAGATATTTAAAAGGTGATACACATAACCTTGTTATGTCAAAATCCAATGTATAAACAATTCTCGGAAATCTTTAAACTTAAGGTTTCTCTTTTAAAATAAAGTAAAATAACTAATCGATCACTAGTATACCTGTACAATACTGCATGACAATACTCGTTACATATATACACTATTAACCACTGAAAATAAAAGACCGAAAAAACATGTAACCGTAGGAAACTACCAAACAACACAAGACAATAAAAGTTGGGGGCACTGCTTATAAATCTCCCAACTTTGTACGGGCACTGCAGTAAATGTCCAGTGATGTATATTTTGTTCAACAGAAGGACCCTGATCACTTTAGTTATAGATAAAACAAACATACCAGTCCTTGTCCATATCACAATCCCAAAAACAAAGTAAAAACTTTGCAAACTGGCAAAATAGGTGATACACGTGAACTTCCATCAAGGAAGTGAGGCCGGGTGCTCCGGAAGGGTAAGCACCTCCTGTTTAGCTAGCTACACCCGTCACGTGCAAGTCAATTTTGAGAATGAAAGGAACAAAGAACTATGGCAAGTCAAATATATCCAGTATAAGTTGGGATACAGTGACTACATACTTATCAACAATATTGTGATGACGGCCATAAAACTTTTTAAGGGCCCTGATTAGCCTAGGCTTGCAATATCCTTGTGTCAACAATTTAATTGTAAGTAATTTGCTTCGTTGCAGAAAGTTCCCATAGTGGGAACAAGCTCTACCGTACCGTATTAACTGTGAAACATATACACCATACGCAGGAGAAGCAGGGATATTACTGCAAAGAAACGGAAAGTTGACAATAGAAAAATTGAAGTCATCACGTTTGTCGTATAGCTTCAGATGTAACCTTTCATGGGTGTCATAATTGAGGTATAAGTCCAAATATGAAGCAGAACATGGAGAATCTGTCGTGTCTTTTATTTCAAGCTCACTTGGATAGATGACATTCACATATTCTCCAAATTTGTGATTATTTAGAGAAAGAACGTCATCTATAGAACTAGTAATCCATAAATAAGCACATCAAAGTCAGTTTTAAAATGTTTTATCTGAATAAATTGTTGGGAAAAAACATGCATGGTGCATATCAGATAATATGTCCCAATATTGGCGTGAGTGTTGCATTTTCCAGACTTTTTACCACTCTTTACAATGCAATGGTAGAGTTGAGCAATGGTCTTTCATGCCCAATCAAGATTCTTTCGCTGGTCAGTTCTGGGATGGTGGAGGAAACCGCAGTGCTTGGAGAAAACTACCAAATTTCGGCGAGCGAACAGACAACTTTTTGACACTGGGATCTGCCCGAGAAAAATTCTGACCTAGGCTGTGAGAGGTACTATGTTCCACTATCGCACATTAGAACACTTGGCCACTAATGGCCCTTGTACAATGTCAAGGAGGATACCCATGTAAAAATTGTATGTTAAAGCGAAAATGAAAGAAAACTTTATTATACCACACGAATATTTAAACCAATCAGGCGCGATGGATGAGTACAAAAAGCAAATAAATAAATTAACAAATTTATTTATTTATTTATTAAACGCACACGCTGTATTAAAAAATACTGCAAACATTTAGAGTCACTCAGTAAAGCAATATAAACTATTTATATTATATAATGAATACTTTCCAACATTAACACTCTTAAAGGGCATAAACCTGTCCAGTAAATTATCAAATTTGTTTTTTTTTTTTTTTTTTTTTTTTTTTTTTTTTTTTTTTTTTTTTTTTTTTTTTTTGTTTTGTTTTGTTTTGTTTTATTTTTTTTTTTTTAATTTTCTGAATGGGATATTTTAAAAAAAATACATGTTTGCAAATTTTTTGATTGTTTTTAGCTCACCTGACCAAAGGTCATGTGAGCTTATGGCATAGCGCAGCGTGTGCATGTGCGTGCGTGCGTGCTTGTGTGCGTGCGTCGTAAACACTTATTTTCGACTTCTCCTCTGAATCTACTGGACAGATTTCAATGATACTTAGTCAGAAGCATATATGGGCCGATGCAATTCAGATTTGTTCATGGCGTAGCCATGGATACCAAAACTAGGTCAAGGTGACCTAGGGGTCCAAAAATCTTAAAAAATCTTCTTCTCCGAAACCAATAATGGGAGAAAAAATCTGATGTGATATTTGGCTTCTCTAGGGTCTTAAGCCTATAGTTTGTTCATTTCGTGAAATTTGGTCCAAAAATGGGTTACGCGTTTTTGCGTTAAATAAAATTTTTTTTTTCGTAAAATGGCTTCAAATTGTTATAACTTGACTTTTTGAACAGATAATGGCATGAGGTTTTCAGTTTTGACTTTTTCTTGAAATGACCTTTAAATTGGGGTCAAGGTCACAAATCAAGGTAATAACTTAATTTGTGATTTATGCAGTTTTAGGCAATTTTCTTGCAAATATTAAGAGTTATATGAAATAAAAATATATTCAGCATGACAAAGTTTAAAAATTTAAAAAGGTACCAAGTTTCGTAACTATATGATAATCCATGTAGGAGTTGTTGCCCCTGAAATGTTATTTTTGGCTTATATATACTAAAATTGTGCATTAGCTAGAAAACTGTAATCTTTTTGTATAGGCATGTATATTAGAATATTGTAGGTATTGCAGCAATGATCATTTTGATATATTGTTCAAGGTCATGTGTTCAAAGGTCAAGGTCACAGCTGCAAAAGAAGACATAAATTGCTAATTATCTTGAAAACTATTACCTTTTTGTATAGGCATGTATATTAGAATATTGTAGGTATTGCAGCAATGATCATTTTTATATATAGGTCATATGTTCAAAGGTCAAGGTCACAGCTGCAAAAGAAGACTGAAATTGCTTATTATCTTGAAAACTGTAACTTTTTGTATAGGCATATATATTAGAATATTGTAGGTTTTGCAGCAACGATCATTTGATATATGGTTCAAGGTCATATGTTCAAAGGTCAAGGTCACAGCTGCAAAAGAAGACTTAAATTGCTAATTTTCTTGAAAACTGTAACCTTTTTGTATAGGCATATATATTAGAATATTGTAGGTATTGCAGCAACGATCATTTTGATATATGGTTCAAGGTCATATGTTCAAAGGTCAAGGTCACAGCTGCAAAAAAATAAATTGCTAATTATCTTGAAAACTGTTAACTTCGTGTATAGGCATGTATATTAGAATATTGTAGGTATTGATATGACGATCATTTTTATATATGGTTCGAGGTCATATAATCAAAGGTGAAGGTCACAGCTGCAACAGAAGACAAAAATTGCTAATTATCTTGAAAACTATTAACTTTTTGTACAGGCATGTATTTTAGAATATGGTAGGTGTTGTGACAACGATAATTTGATACATGGTTCAAGGTCATGTGTTCAAAGGTCAAGGTCACAGCTGCAAAAGAAAACTTAAATTGCTAATTATCTTGAAAACTGTTAACTTTTTGTATAGGCATGTATATTAGAATATGGTAGGTGTTGTGACAACGATCTTTTTGATATATTGTTCAAGGTCATGTGTTCAAAGGTCAAGGTCACAGCTACAAAAGAAAACTTAAATTGCTTATTATGTTGAAAACTGTTAACTTTTTGTATAGGCATGTATATTAGAATGTAGGTATTGACATGGCGATCATAAATGGTTCAAGTTCATATATGATCAAAGGTCAAGGACATAGTTGCATAAGTATACTGAAATTTGTAAATGATTTGGAAATTATTCATTGCATTACAGTTTCTTCATGCATATTATATAAGCTACTTATAAATGAGTGTGGATATATTTCTGATTAAGTTTTGTGGCAGTTCTTAACTTCAGAAAACTTGTAAAGTTTCCGTACCTAATATATTGTCTTTTGTGCTTTGCAAACAATTTTGGACATATACTCAGGTGACCGTTAAGGCCTATGGGCCTCTTGTTTAGACAATTCAAAAAAAAAAAAAAATTAAAGAAAGACAACTGAATACCTTGTAATAATTTTTTTTTAATTTTCTGAATGAAATATCAAAGAAATTCATATACGATTTTTAGTATTTTTGTTAATATTTCTGATTGTTATAAAATTTAAAAAAAAAACATAATTTCGGGAAAGTTATCAGAGGTTATTTGAACAAAAAAGAAGTTCGATATTGCATGTAGACATTGCATAATTATTTTCTTATCTTATTCATAATATGCAATACAATGATATTTTGTGAATATTAATTATGACAATAAAAACACGAATTTGGTATACAAAACTATATTGACCTTTATGTAATCTAAATATGTTGTGACCTTTTTAATGTATACAAACGTTATGTAAAACATTACCTTAACTCTCTAATTATTTATATGTAAAGACACAAGTGATGACCCAAACTGTCTTCGTGATAAGTAATACAGCCTAAATCATCTTTATTTTTTCACAGGTTTATAAGTCCTAAATATCAGAAGGAGACCTTTAACGATATTCGTGCTAGATGTCTAAGTACAAACTATTGTTCAAAACTGGTGCATCGCTTTGGTTTATTTTCAGTTCTTTTTAATAAGATCTGGTGCATATGTATTTTTCAAACGGTCCTAAAATATGTTTTCTTTTGTTCAGGCAAAAATTTATGTTTTAAATTTTAAGATATTATTTACATGTCTAAATTGGTCAACTCTTTGATGAACGAAGGTTTACTCTATAAATAGATCTATAAATAAGTTTTAAATTTACATGATTGTAACACGTAGTGGATTATGATCAAGTTCTTTCACCATGTTATACTTGAAATACAAAAAAGAACTTGACGTTAATTTCTTATACAAGTAATTTGGTTTATTTCCAAATAAACTAAGATGAATGTAAAGTTCAATATGCTGAAAATCATCTTCATTGATTAAGAACCATATGGAAACGATATATATATAGTGATGCTTCGGACGACTAAGCATCTCGCTTCACCCGCCACTTGCGAAAACAAAATGGAAAATAAATTAAACACGGAATTATGGGACGTCTAATATTTCAAATATTTCCAGGACAATTTTGCAAACAAGGACACAATACTTATCAACAATTTAATATTATGCGTGTTGACGACTTTGATAAGTCTAGAATTGCAATATCTCTATCTCTGAATCATTAAATTATTTATAAGCAGCATCAAGTGTTGTATTAATCCTGTATTGGGAAAATAAAATCGCCAATACGTAGATTTTATTCCAGATCGTCAGACTTGTATGACCTGCTTAAAATTAACAACTAATAACTTTTTTTCTTTTTTTTCTTTTTTTTTTGGGGGGGGGGAGTGGTTGTTGTTTTTTTTAATCACATCAGCAATTTTTTTAACTATTCGCAACGGCAGTAAATATTAATTTAAGAGCATGCTTAAGTTGTGTGAATGTGTATTATGGCTTGTTGTGTACTTGCGCTCTGGAGACGAACGCTCTGCCTCCGAGAAGGTAGAAACTAAAAAAAAAAACCCCTTTAGATCTTATGCTAGTCCTCTGATTATAAAAATAATAACTTTTCAATATGTTAAGATATGTTAATTGTCCATTATTAGCCCCAATTTAAATCGAATTTCTCCTCTGCCGAAATGTCGCGCGAGTGTTTGAGTGGTTGATTGCGCACCTGTACTCTCCCGTGAGTGTCGCGATTTGGTATATTGATTCAGTCAATAATATTCTTTTATATCCGAACGTCACCAGCTTAAAGTTAATTGTTTAAAAACTTTGCATTAAGCTTTTGGCAATCTACAGCTTTTTAATGACATCTACCTTTACGTGTTGAATCGCTTTTTCAGGTCTTTGAAATGCCCGACACTTTTTCCAGTCTTGGTTGGTTTTATCCACGACCTCCTACATACGAAACGAGCACCATTTTGAACTTGATGGCACGTGAGTATGAAAGTATGAATGTCTTATTTGTGAATTATTAACTAATAATCAATCTCTATCAAGAGAATAATAATGACATTATAACTATTGTTATAAGATTTTATTCTATTACAGGTCAGTTGCATATTAAAAGATAATTGTATTTGTTTCTAATTTATTCATAAACAAGATAAAGTTATTTAAGTAGTTGTCACGAAATACTAATAATTGATTTGTAAATCTTTTTAAAAAAAAATAGCATAAGATTGAACCTAATTTCAGGGCCACATTGAATACTGGACATTTTGTCACATATGACAATTGATCACGATATTTCAGTAGCTTTTTGTTCTCAAATAAATTGTTACATGAAACACGAACAAGATCAGCTTCACACTAAGAAAATGACCGCCGCGGTAGCTCAGTGGTAGAACGTCCGCCTAAAAAGCGTGGGTTTGAATCCCACAGGGGTCATTAAAAACTTTAGAATTTTGGATATCGTTTCCTCGCTGGGCGCTCATCAATTAGAGGACAGCGTATCGACTGGTTTACCTGGTGTCAGGTGACTGGAGGAGTAGTTTGCTGTCTGCGGCATACTGACTTTTTCTGCTTATGACATGAATGAGCGCTAGTACAAAGCATAATACACACACGCACACCTCACGAATGAACGTACTTTTACTTATGTCTATTTTCAAAAATAAATTAACTTTTTCTCATCTTAAAAGCGAGAAAAAAGTCTGTTCGACATTAGGCAACATTAAAAACTACCAAATTAATGGACACTTTTTGTCACGCGTGTCTGTCTTTTATATTAATTGTGTGTTTTCGCATTATGATATTGCTGGCTTTCATTAAGTGCATTCTTCAGCTTAAGTTTTTAATAAGTCAATATTGATCCAACAAAAGTTATAATATGCTAACTTTAAACATGATCGTGTTGTTATATCTATTAATTGCCAATCAAATGTTTAACATTTTATATATACAGATAGATATAGAAAAAATATATATTCTAGTCAAATATTTTTTCCTACTCTTTTCGTTTTGTTCTTTTATTTCATTGTCTGAGGATAAAACAAGGTAACACTTCCTTATTTAACACATTGTTTAGGTTTAAAAAGAAAAAACAAATGATAGGTTTAAAATAAAGAAAAAAAATAGAAATTATAATTCATACTGTCTAAAAGAAAACAATATATACCACACAATGGGGGTAAATAACGTGCGGATATTTACCTAAGAATCTTTATATTTCCAAGATAAAAACAATCCTAATTTTACATAATATGCAGTGTTACCGTGTTGTTTTTGTTTATTTAATTTACACAAATTATAATGTTATTTTCTTTCACACGTATATCAATCATATGTAATTTAAATATATGCCCGTCCACAATTTGATTGATGTGGTTAATTTCAGCTTTTCAAATGCCTGATTAAGATTTCAATGTCAATTTCTTGTTACTTATTTCAATCTTTTTCCTTCAACTAATGTAAGTTCATTTCTGCTTTTTTATGCTCAGACATATTTGTTGATATATAAAGTTCCGGCTTATAACACTACTTACTTTCCTTGCTGTCACAGCAGTTGGAATGGACTGAAGTCTACTCTAGCTGGGTAAGTGTTGTAATTCAAAAATCATTTAATTCAATGATAGATTAACATTGTGAAGATTCTCTTCAGCTTTTGAAATTTTAGTTCAAATTTTTTTAATCAATTTGTTTTCGAAGAAATATGTGGAACCGCAGCTGATAATGTTAATCAAACATCTAGTCATCTCCGATATGATTGGAAACGTCTTCATACTTTCTTTAAGTGCATAATCTAAAAGATACCCGTCGTTATACATGTATATAATTTGTAAAACTTACTGTTCATTAAAAAAAAGAAAAGTATGCTGTTTTGACAATTTCTTTTCTCTTTACCCTCAGGATTATCTCGCATATCAGTTCAATCCCGTAAAAGACTCTCTGTTATCATTTATATGATATCATTTATTTATTTATTTACTCTCGATGCTGCTTTACTTCAAAGACTCTGAGCGTCTAGTTTCAAATTGCAATACTATCGATGCATAGTTTAGTTTTTTTAATTTAAACCCAGTTGACCTATCAACAACGCCGTTCAGTATTATAGATAGAATAGGGCAACCGGTCTAACCTTTAAAAAAATGTCATTTTCAATCAATGGTTCAAATAAATGTTAATCTTGCGATTTGACATTAGGCCTTAAGAATAAAAAGCCATTTTAATACTTCCGAAAAATCTTAAAGGTTTTTGTATCAGGAAAAATCAACATTGGAAACCAAATCTCACCCGTCAGTGGTTAAATTAAAAACAGTTTCTGTCAATTTTTTAAAAAAATATTTTGAAAAAAAACTTTAGAGTTTCAACATTTCTTCGACAAAATTTAACATAAAATATCACGTAACAACAGAAAATTACAATAGATTTTACCTGTTAAATATTAAAAACCGGTGTCAACTCTCAGTCAGGACCTTGATGACTTATTATATTGTATAAATAAATGGATTTATCATTCGCAAAATTTTATCATGTCAAATCTCCATGACAACAACATTCTTCTTTCTCCAAAAATATTTTATGGTAATCGGGGATGTTTTTAGCATGAAGATTTTCAGGAACGAGTAAGCTCAAGTAAGTCAAAATTTCCGAAATTTGTACAAATACACTGAGTTTTCCGCGTTGTCACAGTAAATGTGAAATAATTGATCAAAATGATAAAAATCACGCCTTTACTTTTGTGTTTCACTGTAATTCGTTTATTATTATCTCAAAAACATTATGGTCCCTACATCAATACGCTTTACACTAAATTCATTTCTCTTTTCTTCTATAATTTTCTCCCTACTTTTAGTCCCTCATGATAACATCTTCTTCTTCTTCTTCTACTTATTATTATTATTATTATTATTATTATTATTATTATTATTATTATTATATATTTTACAGACTTGTATAAAAATTCACCCTTTCCTTTATTTAGCTATTTGCTTTCAATGTCTGTACATAAATATGTGTTTCCATTTCTTTTTTAAAAGTCATTTTCGATCAAATAATTTAAGAATTGAATATCTTTTTTTTCTCTGTCATCAAGTAATGAATCAGATTTTAAAACTAATAGATCTAATAAATTGCATTTCTTAATAGATCTGCTGTGTAACTACTTGATGACCCAGCGAAAAATGACGATCAGGTCATATTTACAATGTTTATTTTTTTAAATTCAATCTTAAATAAAATCAAAAGACAAACTCCTAAATCTGGCAAACAAAAAGTTGATAATTAATTTGTTTAAAAAACATATTTTATTGTTCAATATTCAAAAATTTAATATAAAATTAAAATTATGAACACAAAACCATTATAACATATATATATATATATATATATATATATATATATATATATATATATATATATATATATATATATATATATAACAAACTTAATGCAATAACATATGGACGGGTCAGGCAAAAGCCACGCTTACAAATCTGTTATTGGTGCTTACTCAAAATATATCATATACTTATACACAATATATACAAAAATATGCAAGAATTCTTATTAATATGCACAGAATTATGCTTTAAAACACACGTATAACAATTAACGTAAAATCATTTTGATTGGATGAATTTTTTTGTAACGTCAATGTGCGAGAAAATGAATCAGCACAATTTATTTTTAAGTGGCATTTACAACTCATCTTCAGTCTTTTTGATTGGGTAATTTGATTATGGATTCCGATAAGTTATGCGCAGCAACATTGGACTCTAAAATCGTACATAATTATGCTAACAGATGTTTTCAGTCATGAAAAAAAGTTTATAGTTTTCTTACCTAATTTATAACTTCACAAAAATAAATAAGTATGGTTCTTGGCGACCAACACGAAGTTTTACACACACAACGAATATTTTATGAGTTAGGCGACGCTTAGTCACAGACACGCGGGCATTAAAATGTTAGCCATTTTATGTATCAATACCATAAAAATAACATCATCAATACACCGCGATTTCTCTTTTAAACTATAGGTAACTTTATGCAATATCTGTTGAAAAATATATGTCGTTTGACATTAAAGATAGCTGGGTTTTACTTAACTTGATTATACTATAAGCCAACTTGGATATGTTTGCAATAAAGGATGTTGGTTTAGATGAAGAACTCGTAGTTTTATTCAGCATTAGTAAGGCTTTGGTAGGATATGATACTTGATTCTTTTACACAAAACGCCAAGCTGGTTGTATTTAAGAAAAATTATGTAACAGTGGTTAAAATGTTACCAAAAATAATTTATTCAAACATTTTTTGTATACTTTGTTCGTTACAACAGGATCCACAAAGGTTACTTCACAGTTTGGTTCTCTTTTTGTTATCTGAATTAACCATATACATGAACTAGTAAAAGAAATTGGGAGCAATATCTTCCTCATTACACATAAGCTACCTAACCATAGTGAATAGTCTTATAATCAACATTATTGGTTACCATGTTTCATATGACACGATTATGCTACAATGTTCTTTGTAACTTAGTGTGTTTAATATAATTGTGTTTCAAACATCTTTATGTATGGAAAGTGCAAAATGAGAAAAGAACTACCGATATTTTAGAAATCACCACGCGAAGATACTGTAAAGAAAAAGATTACTTGTCTGTTAGTTAAGCAATATTCCATGTAGGTATGTCGAATAACCTCAAAGATCAAATATAACTATTTTTGATTATGAATACGTTTGTCATTTGGTATTTTTATTTTGTGTTATTTTATTTCATTTCATTTTATTGTTATTTTATTTTATTTTATTTTATTTTATTTCATTTCATTTCATTTCATTCTATCCTATTCTATTCTATTCTAATTTATTTATTATTTTATCTTATTTTATTTTATTTTATTTTATTTTATTTTATTCCATTTTATTTTATTTTATTTTATTTATTTTATTTTATTTTATTTTATTTTATTTTATTTTATTTTATTTTATTTTATTCCATTTTATTTTATTTTATTTTATTTATTTTATTTTATTTTATTTTATTTTATTTTATTTTATTTTATTTATTTTATTTTATTTTATTCCATTTTATTTTATTTTATTTTATTTTATTTTATTAAATTTTTTGTACTTTCATTTAAATGGTAAAAATTATATCTCGCAACATAACGACGTTTTAAAGGCGTTTACATTTTTACTTGAATAACTTTATTCCATTATTACGCATTTAAAGTATAAAAGCTGTTCATGCAATTACGTAAAAATCTTAATCAAAACGATGCATCTCTTTTTTCCATAAAATATACAGGCAATCCTATAATTATAAGTAGTTAGTATTTGATGTTTTTTGTCATGTGCAAAATTTTGAATTTTTACAAAAATAATTATTCAAAATTTTGCACATGACATTTTTTTTATCATTCAACATTTATTTATCGTAATGATCAAATGAAAAATAGTGCGAAATAGTAAGAGTTCTTTGTCTGTAATGATTAAGTATGATTTAGTCAAGACAATATTTGTGTAATTAATTATGGATAATATTTCAACGAAGGTCTGAAAAATATGAACCAGTATCCTTTATAATACGTTTACGTTATAGAACACAAGATACCAAAATACAAGCAACATCAACAAACGTCAACAAAGTCAGTGGAGAGAGAGAGAGAGAGTGAGAGAGAGAGAGAGAGAGAGAGAGAGAGAGAGAGAGAGAGAGAGAGAGAGAGAGATGCGATGTTTTACTTGAGTCTTTTACCGCTATTTGCTAATGTTTCTAACCAATTACTTCAGATATAGTCGTGTTTAATCCTATAGCACAACATACATATTATGGACGGCTTCAATACTTTTCATACTTTTTCTGTCATTACTAATCATTTAATTTTTCCCAGGAAATGTCCAATCTTTAAAAAGACCATGTAAAATTAAAATAATTTTTCTCTTAAAAAATAGAAAGTCTCGAAGGGGATTTGTCATCAATCAAATCCTTTATGTATGCTTGGTTAAGTTTTCTTTTAGGACTATGTATTTAGTTTAATTTAACATCTCCAAATATTTTCTGAAATAAGTTCAGATTTCTCAACTAGAAACCTTTGCTACTGCTGCTGCTGCTACTGATGATGATGATGATGTATTAATTTGTTATTTAATTTTGTATTTATCTTTTGATTTTTTTCCTATTTTTTTTAAATCTTTAAAATGTTTGGACTGTGTTCTTTGTTACAGTGAATAAAGTACATCATTTTGTAAGCTTTAAACTTTTGTTCTCTATTTCAGTTTCAAATAATCTTACTTCGACATGCAGAAAATCATTATTTTATTGTTGGTTACACTGCATCTAACGAGTGGGGCAATTAAAGAAATAAAACTTAATCCTAAATTACAAAAATGTTTAGACGACCAAAAAGCCAAATATAAAATGGTAGGAAATGCAGTTGGTTACAATCTATATGAGACTTGCATCAATATGTATGTAACTAGTCTTCTTCGGAGAAGTATGACTGACGTTACACCAAGACAAAAAGCATACATAAGAGGTTTACTAGGGGAGGTAATTGGCAGAAATGGACGGATTAAAAGACAAGCTAGACGACGAATAAGGAATGAGATTAGG
Source organism: Tegillarca granosa (assembly GCA_029721355.1). Taxonomy (NCBI): domain Eukaryota; kingdom Metazoa; phylum Mollusca; class Bivalvia; order Arcoida; family Arcidae; genus Tegillarca; species Tegillarca granosa. Next base: position 16,263,295 of record CM056603.1, on the reverse strand, counting down.
CAGATGACTGACAGACAGAGGGAAACTTATAACAACGCCGTCATTGCACTAAAGCGTCAGTTTCCGGTAAGCTCAAACTCTCTCTCTCTCTCTCTCTCTCTCTCTCTCTCTCTCTCTCTCTCTCTCTCTCTCTCTCTCTCTCTCTCTCATGTTGCTTGCCACATGAAGTAAGATGCTGTCTTTCTGTAATTGGGTTATGATATAAAATCCATTGATAATTGATAGTGATGTCGCGAATATCGCCAATGATCGATTGTCGGTCGTTGTCAGGGCAGCGATCCTAATAATCGATCACAAGATAAACAATCGATCATCGCCGACATCGGCAAGTAGTTTCCGGATTGTAGTCAAGTCCGTTTCCTTTCTTGTTCTTTTGCTACTAAAACAACAATGGCGGACGGCGATTGAATAATTTATCCGTATCCAGACACTTTTTACACCAGTGAGATGCTTTGGCCTCTGTCAAAGCAAGGAGCTATTTGGCCTTTAACTTATAATCACAAAGCAAGAACACTTGACTTTCACAATAAAAGTACTTATATTCAGCTTTATTTGTTACCGAATACTGATGTACAATTACTAAGTAATTCCGAATATTAATCGATTAATTGATCGGTTATGCCTCTCCGATTATGGATTATTAATTTTTGTCCAATTGGACATCACTTATAATTGAACATTACTGATTAAACCAGAGATGGTGAGCTACTTTGAGTACATTATTTCTTACGTTTTCTGTTCCATCATACATTTTTGAAAAACTTCTTTCCCAATCGTTACAAAAGATCGTACACATTTGATAGGGGTAGTTGATTCCAAGTGTTTTATGTGACAACGTTTAAACCAAAATGTGTTATCATGCGAATACTGGCGTTCTTAATTTATAAACTCGTTCCAACACAACCTCGCTAAAACACGTTGTAACACGACAGAGCAAATCACGTTGTGTTGTGTTAATATATTTTTCAGGACCCAAGGGATTCCCGATCTTCCTATGACGTCATTGCAGATCGTCACCGTGGTGTATTGGAACTTGCTCATAATGGACCTGTTTTTCCAGGCTGGCATAGGATATATCTTCTCATGTACGTATAACTGCTCATGATATTGTACCTCAGGAACATATTATTGTTTCAATGTGAAATGCTGTTATTTCGATCTTTCTGACAATAAATACCACAACATTTTAACCATAAAATTACAATCAAAACATTTTTATACATGTATTACAATAATGTAATTTTATCAAAGATAAAAGTCTTTAAAAATATCATAACAATCGCAAAAAGACGCCATTTTTATGTGGGAATAATAGGCGGTGCTTAATTACACAAGGTACAATAGGTTATAAGTATCAACTGTTTTGTGTTTCTGGTGATTGACTGACACAAAAAAAAACATATCTTTCCGTTTTAGATTGCATGGTTAAATGCATTATGGTTTGCTTTGTATTTTAGGTACGAACAAGCGCTTCGGAGAATAGATAGATCTGTAACAGTGCCATACTATGCATCGCACTTAGACGATGCTATGGGCCAACAAGAGCGATCACAATCAGTGGTTTGGAGTGATCGATTCTTTGGAAATTGCGACGGACAAGTTATAACTGGTCCATTTAGAAATTTTGCAACTCCAAATGGACCATTGAGACGAGATTGTGCGTTATTTGGAGCCCCTATCTCTTATGAAGCAATAGATAATATAATGTCCAATACTCTCAATGCACACATATTTCTACCAAATGCAAGGTTTGATTCCAGTTTAGAAGATCATCATAATATGTTACATGTTTACATTGGCGGAGGAACAGGACAAGTTTCCAGATTAGATTTTGCTCCGTATGATCCTTGCTTTTTTAACCTCCATGCTCATGTTGACAAAATTTGGTATGATTTTCAAGTCAGAAGAAGTGCGACTGATTATCCTCCTTTTCGAAATCCTATTCATGCACCAAATGCTAGGGTAGGATTTGGTAATCTTACAAACCGGGATTCATACACTGATATCACTAGAATTTATACATATTCATCACTTCCGCAAGACTGCTCAAGATGCGAGGAGAGTTCACCTTATTACACCTGTAATCGACAAACTCAGCAATGTCGTTCTTTATCTATCAGTGAAGCAAGATTTGTGCAACCAAGACAAACTACTGATGTAACCACAGAACCAAGCACCAACAGTAACTTTTCCCAGCCTAGAAAAAAGAGGCAGTCACCAATTGCAGATATTATCAAAAACCAAGATATTGAAGAACTTTTTAAACAAAATGTTATTGAAACTCCAAAACAGTGTGGAGACTCTGTTTTAAAAAGATCAATGCAAAATTCATTTTATATTGACGGCTTTATAGATTCTAATAAATGGGTATATGTAGCATTAGAAGTAATTTACAACAGGGCACCAGAAAAGACAACCTACAATTCATTCCCAGTACATAACGGGGCACGTTCTACAAAATATGATATATATTCACCGTATATGTTACCAAAACTGACATCTGAGATACGTCCTGGAAAACCAAGAGGGTTTAAAGGTTGTGAAAACCCTTCTATGAATGCAGCAATGATATTTATTGGATCACATGGTTTGAATTATTACGGAGATTATAAGGAATATGTAGTTGCTGATAAAAGAATGGCCATATCAAGTACGATAGGATATGTTGCTGTGAAATCACCGGAAATAAATGGGACAACGGAAGCAATAATCAGCGTCCATGACGCTTGTGGCAGAATTTGTAAGGCATATTGTTACATTCCTGGTTCAAATTCAGAATATCGTCGTTGTAATGGCGCCATCCAACTGACTAAAGACGAACCAAAAATGTATGGAAAAAACATTGCAGAATGTGTAGAAGGAATGTGGAATTTTTCAAAAATGGGATTTTGTCCAAAATCCGTTAAAAGTGATGTTTTTCTGAAGTTTTATTGTGATTATAAAGATGACTGGCCGTGGGAGACCGGCGTTCAAACGGCAAATCCAACCCCTCTAACGACATCAGAACCCTCTACAGGTAGGCAATTTCATTATAAATACTTACTTAAGAGTAACATTGATGTGATTTATTTGCCATGGGATATTTTGATACTCTCAAATTCTTTAAGCTATGTAGTTGTAAGATTAACTGGTTAAAACGTGTGTCCATCCGTGAGTCCATACGTGCGCTTCTCAATTTAATTTTTCTCCTGTACCTAGTTGAACTAATTTTTTGTAGATATTTATTCTACCGGCTTACGTTATATAAAGAAGGATCTATTTAATTAACAAATTTATTCAGAAACCGATCGAGTTCAGATTTGATATATAGAAGGTAGGTTTATAGTCATTTAACACAAAAGACGGGGTTGTCGACATATTTTTGTAGTATAATGTAAAAAAGGTGTTTTTAATCGATTCTTTAAAAAATCTTTTTCGCTTGATAAAATTATATTTGGTTAGGTTGATGTAGATTAAAACTTGTGACCGTTAAGGTTATTCAAAATCAAAGAAGGCTTCTACTACTTACGATCATTAAAACGAACATTTACAGATTTATTTATGGATCGATTAAATTTATATATACATAGTAAATATATAACTATTTCACAAACAAAACGGGGTTTTGAGAATTATTTATTTGGTCAATTGTAACGGATTTATTTATTTATTTATTTTAGTTAAGTCTTTCGAGGTCCTAAATTAAATGATATTCATTTTTTTTAAAAAAATCCTTCGTTGACGCATTTAAAAAAAATATCTGTCTGACGTCTTACATGGCTGTCCGAAATGCAAAATGGAAATAGTGCCAGTTGAACGACACAGCCCTATTTAGCCTCTGGGTAAAGTATTAGTTGAGTTAAAGCAACGAGTACGAATTGGTCACTTTTTACGTTTCACAAAATTCTGAATAACTCGAGTAAATTTGACAGTGGTCTTATCATTATTCATTATAACCGACTGTATTTATATTTTGAGGGGTTTTTTATAAAAAAAAAAATTATGTCCAGCCTTGTTTCATAAGGCATTAAACGTTATCTACATCAGTTTAACCGTGCTCCGTTATCATAACCTCGAAATTATTTAATGTCTTATGCAGAGAGAGAGAGAGAGAGAGGAGAGAGAGAGAGAGAGAGAGAGAGAGAGAGAGAGAGAGAGAGAATTCCTGATTTGTAATAATAATGTAATAACTAAATTCAAATTGCGTCTTAAAAACATCTATATAAATATGATTTTATTTAATTTTTTCACAATTATTAATCATTTAATTATTTAAAAATATTTTAAATATGATTCTGGAATATTTCTTCTAGAATATTTGAAAATTTATAGAATAAAGATAACTGTATTGTACTTTTTAGCTACAAAATGTCACATAAATATAAAAGAAATCTCAGATTTTTTCCTTAGTTTATGTTGTCTTAAAAAAACCCCCATAAAATTACACTCGGATTTGCATAGGCGTACAAAACATGATTAGACTTAACTACAGTTATTGTAGCTGAAATTTTAAACACAACGCTCTAATCTAATCCAATCTTAGGGTGACAGTCAAGTAAAAGTCCGCTCCAAGTTTGTTCTACTGGCCCCACACTGCTTAAAAGGAAATAGAAGTGGATAGAATTTATGAAAGTTACAATAAGTATGACTGCAACCCACTTTTGGAACCTAAACTCCTAACTAGAGACCACTGCGATAGCTAGCTCATTTGGTAGAGTGCTCTCTCCGTAAGTGGGAGGTCGTGGGTTCGAACCCCGACCGGGTCTGACCCAAGACTTGACAGTGGGTAGTGACTGTTCTTTCGCCAAACACTCGGCATTACGAAATGAAAGTCACGGTTCTTTCGGATGGGAACTTAAAATAAACGAGGTCCCGTGGCACGGTAGGTGTGTCACGATAAAAAACCCTGCTGTATAATGCCATCAGCGCAACGCACAGGCAAAATTTCTGCACTTTCGCCTATAGCTGGCGACGTCTCGATATAAATGAAATATTCTTGACTGGGACGTTAAACACCAAATCTCAACTGAAGTTAACTCCTAACTAGACTTTACTGATGTAGATTAACGACAACTCTTAAAAGACTTAGATAACGCATCGGGTAAATTACACATCGTCATCACATCGATGTGAAGTACGACATTCGATATAAAACTCTTGTACATTAACACATGGTGAACTAAGAAACATAACTATCTTTAAACAGAAAACAAATTTTGAATAAGGAAAGTCAGAATTCTCGTTTTGTTGTGTGCTACTTTATATGCTATTGTGATAGTTTAATAACATTAAAAAGGAATACATGGTATAATCTATATATGTGTTTAAGTAATGTACTTTACAAAATATTAACACGCATTTTGTTTAGTTTTACTTTCAATTTTTGCACAAAAAGCTGAAATGTCGAATAAAAATCAATTACAACAATCATTCTTTCCAAGAAAGTTAGACAACTGACTTCATAAATATCAAAACCTTGTTAATTTGTCAAAATGTCGTGACGTGCGGTGTAATCACGATAACCGATGACAATCGTGTTAACAGTATAAAACTTTTTACCTGAAATTTCCTTAAGATGCTAATTTAACATTAATTACGTAATAATGTTTCCTGGTAATAAAATAACCAATCTTATATCTTCAATTTTTAGAATTTATTATTTGAATTTCTTTTAGCAGGTAGTAACAAATAATGATCTAAGTAAGCCTATGTATAAATTTAATGAAAAAGAAGCTGATAAATAAAGTTTTCTTGGAAAAACAACAGTAAAGACCCGATGTTTTTTGTAACAAAGCTTGCAATTTTAAACGCGATGTTACAATACACTACAATAATAATATACGTAGTCATATTGAGACATACCATTCTCCACCATGTACTGGTAAACATAGCCACTAAGACCACATTTATCCTGCCTAGTAGTGTGGTTCTAGTGCATTTGATAATGGATTTAAAAAAGAGTTATAGTCAGTTATCTCAATGTGTATTTATTGAACAAAAATATCCGTTTAATTTTTCTGTACCATATGTGTACATTTCGGAAATTCATTCCTCATCAGTGACACTAGGAGCCGAAAAAGTTGATAGATTAAAATGATAATCCAAACATTTGAAAATGACGAATCCAAAGTTCAAAAGTTATATGAATCCAAATCCAGCTAAGAAATGCTTTGCGTTAGAGAAAAAAACCTTAGTTTTAAATTTTCAAATATCAAGACGGCTAAAAAATTGCCACAGGTACATTTTCTGTCAGCACAAAGTACTGCCTACTGAGTAATGGATACCCTTCGGGAGTTTTACTTCACCAAAAGCGGTATCCGCTCAGGAGTAGTAAATATTATCAAAGACAAACGTACATACCATTTCCAAATCACAATCCCAAAAGCAATCTAATTCAGTTACACACGTAAACTTCCATCATTGAAGTGAGGCCGGTGCTCCGAAAGGATGTAATCATCTCTATATTTATCCAAAATTACATGAATCAATTTTCCAAGCTGTTTTTTTTTTGTTTTTTTTTTTTTTTTTTTTTTTTTTTTTTTTTTTTTTTTTTTTTTTTTTTTTTTTTTTTTTTGATGCGCATACCATGTTTTCAACAAACTTATTTCTTTTATTTTAAAACGAAGTTGAAATGAAAGTTATAAATGCAGGGACGCGTTGATGATGTTCTGTTAAGAAAAAAAAGAGTTTTATTCTTCAGACATTTAAATATTCGCATTAAGGACCGCTTCTGATATAAATATATTGTATATTAATATATAATGATAAAACACAAATATACTAGTCCCTGTCCAGAAAGCTGGCAAAATTAGTAATACACGTGAACTTCCATGAAGGAAGTGAGGCCGGGTGCTCTGGAAGGGTAAGCACTTCCTGTCTAGCCAGCTACACCTATCACGTGCAAGTCAGCATTGAGAATGAAAGGAACAAGGAACTATTTATATATCACAGTTTAAACGTAGAGTTTAAGATGGAATTGTTCCTTTAGCTAAAGTCTATTCATTATTATTTTCATCTTTTGAAAAAAAGTATCTATCAATGATATGAATTTTCTATTCATTGTAAAAGCGGGTATATTTAAAACTCATTGTAATCGATTTCTATTCATTTAAACCCATGATACTAGTTATCTTTAAATAAACTAATATCATGGTACTGCAACACGTCTCTTCCTGTATCATGCAGTTAAAGGGGAGCAAATCTAAGAGAGTTTTACTCATTACATTACACTTGTGGAATATTCTGTTTAAGCTGATTTTAATTACTTCATTTTTTGCACAAATCGATGGATGATTTAAGAAGTTTGAATTAATTGTGTGATGTTGTGTTCCATAACCTCTAAAGGAATTTTTATTACATTATCTCACGATTTATTGCTTCATTATACAACACCTGCTCGTAGAAAAATATTTAAAATATTGAATTTGTTAAAGATGGCCTTCAGACTTATTCAGATAGAGTCTATTCTACATCTGGCATCAACCAAATGTGGATTCTCAAAAATTCTAAAGAACTACTTGACCATTTTGTCTCTAATACTCTATCTTCGGTAAAAAGTATAAAAACTTTTGATTTTTCTACCCTTTACACCATTATCCCTCATGCTAAATTGAAAGAACGTCTAAAACAAATCATTCACTTTTCATTTTTTTTACAAAAACGGTAAACCAAGATATAAATATCTAGTGCTCAACAGGGATTCTGGTTATTTTGTAAAACACCATACAGACTGCAAACAAAAATATACTGAAGATACCATCAACAAAATGTTAGAATTTTTGATAGACAACATATTTGTTGTGTTTGGCAATATAATCTTTCAGCAAACAATCGGTATACCAATGGGCACAAACTGTGCGCCTTTACTTGCTGATTTGTTTCTTTATTCATATGAATCAGAATTTTTACAGAACCTTGTCAAATCTGGGAAAAAGACTGTCGCTAAATCATTCAACTACACATACAGATATATAGATGACGTTCTTTCTCTAAATAATCACAAATTTGGAGAATATGTGAATGTCATCTATCCAAGTGAGCTTGAAATAAAAGACACGACAGATTCTCCATGTTCTGCTTCATATTTGGACTTATACCTCAATTATGACACCCATGAAAGGTTACATCTGAAGCTATACGACAAACGTGATGACTTCAATTTTTCTATTGTCAACTTTCCGTTTCTTTGCAGTAATATCCCTGCTTCTCCTGCGTATGGTGTATATGTTTCACAGTTAATACGGTACGGTAGAGCTTGTTCCCACTATGGGAACTTTCTGCAACGAAGCAAATTACTTACAATTAAATTGTTGACACAAGGATATTGCAAGCCTAGGCTAATCAGGGCCCTTAAAAAGTTTTATGGCCGTCATCACAATATTGTTGATAAGTATGTAGTCACTGTATCCCAACTTATACTGGATATATTTGACTTACCATAGTTCTTTGTTCCTTTCATTCTCAAAATTGGCTTGCACGTGACGGGTGTAGCTAGCTAAACAGGAGGTGCTTACCCTTCCGGAGCACCCGGCCTCACTTCCTTGATGGAAGTTCACGTGTATCACCTATTTTGCCAGTTTGCAAAGTTTTTACTTTGTTTTTGGGATTGTGATATGGACAAGGACTGGTATGTTTGTTTTATTTTTAATTAAAATATATATCCTTATTCAACAAGAAAAAAAAAAGGAAAGAAAAAAGAAAACGGCATTGTTGAAAACAATACTTGAACTACATATTAATTACGGATGCTAGTTAACGTTTTTTCTAATTTCATTGTACACAGACAAGTTTTAACAATTGAATATGAAATAATGCAATTAAGACCAAAAGAGTGAATCGTGTGTGTGTGTGTGGGGGGGGGACCATACATTGATTACTTATACAAACGTTTCTTTTTCTTTTACCTTTAATGTACACAGACTGGTTTACTCAAATATAAAACATTGCAATTAAAACCAAAAAGTCTACCAGTGAGAAATACATAATATCATCTGTGTCCGTTAAAAGTAATGTGTTTCATAAATATCATAAATGCTTCTTTACACCAAAACGTTATACGTGAACAACAAACACGCATTAAAACAGTAATTGATTGTAAAACTTTAATAATTAAAACCAATATGATTTGAGAACTTTTATTTAACTAATTATTAACCTTGAACGATATTTTTTCAGAGTGTGTAGTAAATGATCACTGTACAATTAGAAGAACATGTGGAGAATGCTATGAAAATGAAAAGCATGCTTGTATCCAAGGAAACAGGATCTTCGCCAAATGTTCATCCGGAGAATTTTCAATATATCAGTGCCATAAAAATTTCTATTATAACAGGAGTACAAAATTATGTACCTATATTTACTCTAAAAGAGGTAAATACTAGGTCAAATAATTAATTTAATATTCCATGAACGACTTGTTGAATAATAATAGAATTGCAACCACACCAATGGACATTACCTTGTTATTCATTCAAGTGATTTTTCAAAGTCGGCGGTTTTATATTCAGTGGTTAAGTTAAGTAATTGTCGTTTCATGCTATGTAGTCTTGTTTTTTTTCTTATTAACTTCATTGTTTTTTTTCCCGGTCCTTCCAAAGTGCAATTAGCTGTCTCAACACACACAAAAAAAAATTAAGTAAAAAATTCTGTAACAAATGAGAGTTTTGATTGAGAAGGTCGTTTACTCATGAAAATATGCACTAAAAGTTTTGTGAAAAAAACAAAATGTTGTCCGGTGTACGTAAAATTGCTTTACATACAAAGCGGTATATATATCTATATATATATATATATATATATATATATATATATATATATATATATATATATATAATTTATTTATTTATTTATTTTTATTTATTTGGTAAATGAAACCTTAAAAACAACACATGATGCTTATTTTATTATTATAAAGTAAAAAAAAATTGTGTATTCAAATATTAGTGTGTATAGTATACTTCTAGAGGAAATCCAAAGATATTAAAGTGTTCTACAAATTTTATGACTTTTTTGTATTTTTGTATTTTGAATTTCAGGATTCCCTAGTTGAATATAAAAAAGAAATTGACAAAAAGGGGACGAGGTCATTGCCACTAACATAATGAAGAAAATTATAAATTGGTAGCAAGCAAAAAGAATAAAGAAACTGTACATGTACTTGGCAACTGCCAACTGATATATATATATATGTGTGTGTGTGTGTGTGTGTGTGTGTGTGTGTAAATAAAACAATAGAAATTAAATACGAAAAGACAAAAGAAATATCTCTTTTTCTAATAGACTTTATGTTATAATGTCAAATACAGATTTATCAGAGATAGATACTGTATGTTCAAAAGGTGCGTTATCCGTTAGCTGTTTGATAAACAGCTCCATTAAAGCAATTAGGCGGATGGCTTTAAATGTTGCCTTGTACGTTTACCATCATGTGAATCAATTTAAGTTTCCTTATATATATATATATATATATATATATATATATATATATATATATATATATATACTGTTACCTAGGGAAGTTACTAATAGGGAAAATGATTAACGTTCATTGAGTTTAGATTTCTTTTCTAACCATTAATTCTGATTTTCTAAACGGCATTTAAATGCTTTTGGCATTTATAAAACGGCATAATTTTGAAATTTCCTTGACCGTAAGAGTCCAAATGTTCACTTAATGGTATTTGTCTTGTTTCTGGTTGTCTAATCTGTTGCTTGTAAATTCGTGTTCTTTTTCGCAATGTGTTTCCAGTTTGTCCAATAAAATCCCGCACATATGATACAGTAAAATAAATTTTAGGTGTTACGACTCGTGTTTGATATAGTAGTAAACGTCATACCATCTTAACATGGGGTTGTTTTCTAGTATTTAAAAATTACAAGTACCACATCTTGAATCACCACACTTTTCAACTTTCTTTTCTATGTCTGAAGATTTAAATTTTGCAGATGTAAGGTGTTTCTTCAAATGTTTTGGCTGTCGGCGGCTATGGATAATATCATCCGGTTTAACATCTTTTATTCTAGGGTCTGCGATGTAAAACTGGCAAGTTTGTTTTAATATAACACTGATTACTGATATTTGGATCATATGTTGTCACACAGGGTAGAATACTTTCATTTTCTGTTTTATTGCCCTGTTTTCTAAGTTCTGGTGTACTAATATGTTTTACTTTTTGAATGCTATCATTAGTTAGTTTTAAGGAATATTTTTATCTTTGGAGGAAGGACTTTAATTGTACTAATCGTGTATTTCTTAATATCTGTTCGGATATGATAATGCATAGCCCCCATGTCATACAATACGGAATATTACGTTCTGTATGTGATGGATGACATGATAAAAAATGAAGGTATTGGTGGGTGCCAGTTTATTTATAAAACACATCCGTGATAAGTTTTCTTCCTTGTTTAATTTTATCAATATCCAGAAAAGGAAGTACGAGTTCACTTTTTTCAATTGTGAATATGATTGAACTATGTAAGGAATTCAGTTAATTGATGAAATGAAGCTCAATAAGTCCCTAGAACGATAAAAACGTTAGCAAAATGTCACCTTAGTTATTTTGTTATTTGTAAGTGTAAAGCTTTAAGACTTTATTTCAAAAAGTTTTCGTTTTATATATATGTGTGTGTGTGTGTGTGTGTGTGTGTGTATGTGTGTGTGTATTGTGTTGTTCAATTCTCTTAATATTTTAGGGCACAAGAATATAATAAAATTCTAAGGATATCCTCTAAATGTATCTTGCACCATAATCGAAGAATTTTAAGAATCCCATATGCTAGTATTCAAAGTCTTTCCAAATGAAAAAAGTAGCCCTGAGTATGGACTAGTACAGGGCACACACTCTTCGATTTCAAAATTGTCGACTTTATCTTAAATTTAATATTTAATATTTAAAATTTTCATATTTTACTAAATGGCGATTCTGGAGAACGGCATGTTTTATTTAATCGTAATTTAATATTCATTATTAGTAAATTTAATTACCTTGATTAACTTTGTTGCCATTCTGAGCAGTCGAAACTTTATTGTAAAAATTGTTATGCATTTATTTTTTGTTTTAAATCAGTAAGATCGTTAATTAGACAAACATGTATGTACTACAAAGTCACCTTATTTTTAAAACTATTGATGATTCAATAAAAAGTTCTACGTGAATCATTTTATATCCGCCTATTTTACGACTTTGTATTATATTTCGCAATTTAATTATTACATATGAAATTTGTTACATGTTCATTTTTGATAGCAAAATCTCAAATTGATGTTTTTAAATGCTTGTATTTATGAACCACTATTGAAGAAGTGAATTAGTTTAGTCGCCATCTTGAAGTACTGTGATCATACTGCTGGATAAAATTTTATCATTCGAATTGGTATCCCCTGTCCGGTGATAACACTGGATCGTGTTAGCTGTTGTCTGTCTGTCTGTCGTTCCGGATGTTTTCCCTTACATAAGGATGACAAATTTAATAAAACTTTATACAGTGATATTATATGAAGAGTTTTATGTGGGGTTGTGTTAAAGGTTAAAAGGTCAGTTACATAGGCCACTGTTGCTAAAAATAGATTTTAAGATTTCAGGTTGCTAAGTAAAGGGTGACTAATTTTCATGAAACTTTATATACAAGTAATGAAAATATTTAAAGAGTTATTGTGGGTGTTTGTAGTCAAAAGGTCAATTATTCTTTGGGTCACTTTTGTTTGTGTAATTGTATTTGTATTTAAAAGGTCAATCATGTAGGTCACTGTTGCTAAAATAGATTTATTTTAAGTTTCCAGATGATAATTTCAATTAAGTATGACCAATTTCATTGAATTTAAATAAGACGGAAGTAAATTAAAACTTCATGTGTTATGTAGTTATCATATGCAACAACCTCATTTACATATAATATTTTCTGTGGGTAATAGTTACAATTCTCTTTTCACACTCTGATATACTGCACCTAATCTCATGCATGCAACACTAACCGTGTGCTTGTTTACTAATTGATTCTTTTATGTAAAAGTAATATTGGAATGGTATAAAAAGTAAATATCTGCAATGGAATATATAAACATGTAAATAAACATCATGAACAATGTATAAAATAAATGTAATATAAACCATACTAAATGATGTCAAGTTTAACCTTCATTAACACAACTGATTATAAAACCTCTCATTTTGAACATTAAAATGTCATTGTACGGGTCAAAATACAACTTGTTCCTTCCTCTGTAAAAATTTATTTCTTTATAAGTCAGCTGAATAAAAACTATAACTTTTTTATTTGAAGCTTACATCATATTGTACTATTTCAAAGCTGGACATTATTGTGACGTGACACTTCTTTGATTTTTAACATAACATTTTGACACTTTACCAAATACTTTTTTACTTCCAAATTTAGCTTCATGTTACTTCCTTGTAAGAACTTAATATACAAATGAACACTTTTACCACAAGGTTAAATTGATTTGCTTACCAGGTATAATTATGAGGAATCCTTACCTGTGTATATTCTAAAGTTCCAACAACATTTTAAAACTTGATAAGTTGAAATTTTATGAGACATTTTATTGTTTTATTTATGATGAATGATTATTTACAAGTTTCTTGCATATATAATATTTGTAACTGAATTCTAAGATTTAAAAACTACGGACGCCCTATAAAGACATATTTTTTTCCTTTTGGAAGTGGAATTTTATCTTTTTATGAGTTAGCGTTAAATAAATTTTTGTTATGAACAAAAAATAAAAGTACATTGCACAATTAATCATTACATGTAACCTTTTATGGATATAATAAGTATATAGATGTGTTGCTTTATTGTTTGGTGTTTATTTTTAAGTTTTAGTTGTCTGATTGTAGAAGGATTTGGTCCCCTATAATATTGTACAAAACCACTGTTACATCATTTTTTAAAATATATATATCAATCGTTGTTTCTAATCGCGGAGTTTTAAAACCTGTAACTTCAAAATAGGAATTCTTATTTTGCGGCTTTTTTATATATATCTATATCTTTTATTTTAATTTCATGTTTTCTTTTCTTTTCTTATATCTGATATTAGACATAGAATATTACTGGAACACCTCTAATAAAAATGATTTAAATTAATGAAGTTTGAAACAGTCAAGATTCGGTTAAGTATATCTTATGTCACACTCAGAACTTTTTCTATAGCATTTAACTTATAATGTTTTGTGTTAGTGATTGCTATTCTTGTTGAGGATTTATATTTCGGATACTTATTTCTTTTACCGAAGCGATTAAGGTAAATGAAATCAGAGTTCCTTGAGAAAAGTCCGAAGCCAGCTGAAAAAATTTCTCAAACTGAGAAATTCTAAGTGTCTGAATGCACATTGCTCCTAAGTCGATGCTCTTATAACAAGTATATCTTTGGGAAACACAGGCTGTTTAACAAGAAGGAATGTTTGTTCTACAAGGAATCGACAAGTCTTTATCTTTAAAAAAAATAATTAAAGTTATTGATCCACATGGAATTGTGGTTTTCAATTGAATAAAATCTTTATTCACATTTTTTGTAATATGAAAACGTTCATATATATATAAAGCGTCTCCACCGCCTAGGTTTCCACTTGAACAGATCCTAGCGTGAAATGTTTGTCAGTTCGTTTGCTAAGGTAAGTGGGTTTCTCCATCCACACACTTCGGTTTCCTCATTCATATCAGAATTGACCGTTCTGATATCAATAAAAAAAATCTTGACTGTGGCTTAAAACAATTTCTCTATTCCTCTCTTTTTCTTTTATCTCTGTACATATACCAATTTATTCTTCTAAGATGTAATTTGTATTTCAAAATATGTACTTTGCCATTATGTAAGCAGCCATGACACCATAATTTACAGTACCAAAAGGAAGCAAGACACAAAGCATTACAGACTATTGCTAATAATACTCTTTACTATATTACGAAAATCTTATTTTACATACAACTTCATATTTTGAAACAAAACTGGAATTCTTTATTTTATTCTACACAAATATTTTAGGTATACATAAAAAGGGAAGCAATCGACTATATATGAATTATTGTCTTATATATGTAAAGAAACTTCAGCAAATTAAGATGGAATGACAACAAAGATATTTAAGATTCCATATGCTATAATAAATGTACATGTATAACATGATTTGGTAAATCCTTCAAACAAAACTTGGTAACATTTTGCAGAAATTTATTGAGTGTTACACTCTGGTGATGAGTCATCTACATCCATCTCAATTAATTCATGAGGATGATATGATTTGTTGTTGAAACAATCCGAGCACATATCGAAATCGGGACATTCAATACAGTGAAAACGTAGGCCGTTTATTTTGCTATCACAAATATCACATTCAAACCCTTCGTCATCCAAAAAGTCTTCTTCGTCAATATCAGACCGTTCACAATCAGACAAAGATTCTAGTTCCGGTTGCAGTCCGTATTGAAGTAATAAAGAAACAGATTCTTTTAAAGCAAAATCAATAGGGAAGCCAAATTCTTTGAAGTTGCCACTTTTGAGAATTTCGAGGCTGGTCACAAGCTCTATCATTTCACCCCATGCCATCATCGAAGACATCATGACAGCTAACATTTCTAAAACAAATATTTTGTTTGTTTTTACCAAAGCTTTTGGAAGGGCCCTTGAACAAATGTACACCCTTGCTAAATTATCTTCATTTATTGTTATTGATTTTCTCAGGTATTCTACAACGAACTGTGAAATATCTTTATCGATCGTTTCTGTGATTAATTTTTCAATACCATCCATCACCCTGCTTGCTAAATTTGTATTGTTATAATCCTCGTCGTTGTCTCCATCTGGTAAAATGTTTTTGCCAAGGCGTTCAATAGTGTCAATATAAAGTGATTGTATGCCTTTCTGCATTCCGATTCGAGTCTTATTTGGCCCTAAAACAGTCAAGCATTCATTGTTTATCCAAACAACGTCTGCTCTTACTATAGCGGTTTGGACTCTTTGTGCTGCACGAAATAGGACATCTTTGTCAATATCAGAAAACAGGTTGTTTTCTGGAATGATATAGTGAGGGCAATATTCATACACAAGATAAGTCTCCAATCTTTGAAGAAGACCCATGACTCTACAAACTGCTTTATCTCTTTCCCAATCTTCTCTAGCAATATCTTCACATTCCCATAAAAATACGGTCTTAAGATGGTATGACTGCAGTGCTTTCCCTGCTGGTGGTTTTAAAACCCGTCTCCAAATACATTTTAAGACTTTGTAACATAGTTTCTGATCTTCGCTGAGGGTCTTTATCAAATCTCTCTCTACGAGGCAAAACGATAAGCGCCATTCTAAATTGGTTATTGTTTTAAACGGTGATTTAGGAACTAGTAAACACCCTTTCTTTGTTATTTCGTGAACCATACTAGGAGGAGGCCATCCCGACCTTCTATGCCTTCCTTTCCATGGTTTTGCAATTTGTGGCCAGTCTCGACACCATATTGCAAAAGCACAATCATACTGAAAAGTTAATTCTTTTTCCCTATCAAATAATGTATACTTTATTGCTGGACCCTCTTGAGATATCAATGATACTCTGTTAATGTTTTTTTTATTTTCAAATCTGTAGTTGAACACACTGAATCTGAAGCCTCTGATAAACCTTGATTTGGAAATAATTCGGAATCCTCACCAGTACTACGTTTATTCATTAGCGAGCTTAAATCGTTTGTATTATCCACATCAAATAATCTAGCAAAGTTCTCAATACTCTCCCTGTAGCAATTCATTAAGAATAACTCATCAGTGAAGCCCTCAGGCGAGATGTAAAATTCTGTAAGCGTTCCATCCGTGTTGGAAGCAATATTCGTGAGTCCAGTCCACTCTGATGCTGTTTCAGGGTGGTGTATTTTCAAATAAACATGTCCTGGGAATTGGCTACAGTGTATTACTTCGACAAAATCTTTTTGGAAATAGAAATCTGGAGATTCAGAACCTTGAATTGTCTTTAAAATTGCAGTTATATCTATTTCTTCGTTATTTCCGGCTTCGCTATATTCCGTTACAGACAAACCCTCACTTGCACTTCCGATAACTTCCACATCTGCAGAGGAGAAAATTGGCATACATGTCACTTTCAGTGGCATTTCTTGATAACACCTTTCATCTTTCCTGAATAATAGGTCATCGAGCATTGTTTTAAAGTTTTGCAATCTTTTTTCATTAATGTATGGTTTTAATTCTGATAAAATTGTAGCGTCTATGTGCGAAAATCTCTCTAGAACAAATTGTTTGTCAATGGCAGAAGACGGAAACAAGTTAGACATATTTTTTCCTTTTACTGATCTGGTCTGAATCAGTTCATGTATGTTGCTTAAGCAGCCATTTTCTGAAATTAGATTATTAAACTCTTACTGTAATATATTGTTCTTTAAGAAAATATGCTTGATGTGTTCACTACAGATTATTGTTTATTGGTTATACCTGCTGAATGTGTTTTCTTTAGTGTATAAGTCTTTGGTTATTTATGCTTAATATGTTTTTGGTAGTGTATTGTTCTTTTGTAAAACATGCTTTATATTTTCCCTGTTGTAAATTGTTTTTTGGGCATTGAATGCTTAATATGCTCTCTTTAGTACATTGCTCTTTGGTTATAGATGCGTATGTGTTCCCAGTAGTATATTGCTCTTTGGTTATAGATGTGTAATGTGTTCTCTGTAGTATACTGATCTTTGGTTAAACACTGCTAAATATATTTTCTGTAGTTTATTGTTCTTTGGGTATACATGCCTAATATGTTCTCTTTAGTATATTGCTGTTTCCTTATACATACTTAATGTGTTTTCTGTGGTTATTGCTCTATGGTTAAATATGTTTAATATGCTTTCTTTTATTTGATTAAACCTTTATTCAGTCTATTGGATATTATATGTTAATGTCGGTTGATGTACAATAAATAGATTGTGCAGTTCATTTTTTTATTTAAATAATAATAAATTTGTATATATAAACGACATATTTTGTTATTTGCGACAAGTTTCAATGATATTTACTTCCCGGTTGGATCTATATAAGTGCATATAAATAAATAGGCTAAATCATTCCGGTTGATTGCTCTTTGGAGTTCTCAAGCCCGTTTAAAACACAGACACACAGGTAGTCCAAATACAAAACATGGTTATACATGCTCAATGTGTTCTCCGTAGTATAATGTTCTTTAGTTAAACATGCTTTAAATGTTCTCTTTCATTTCATAAAAATGTTTTAAAAGTATTATTTTATCTTCTAGCATTTATATGTAGATGTATTTGTTACATTACTATAAACATATTTAAAAAGTTGTGAATTTTAAAAAAATTTACTTCCCGGTTGGATCTATATGAGTTGTGATAAACATTAGACAAAATCTCTTCGAATGATTGCTCTCTGAAGTTTTGTAGTCCGTATAAAGTAGTGTTATTTGTGCCCTAAACTAGACACCATAGTAAAGATGTTATTAATATAATTAAATATATAATAATAACCAGAATTAAATATATAATGATTACCTGTTGTTAGTATACCATTGCTATGTTTTACGTGTTTACTTGTAATCAATACAGAGTAGGCGGGATCGGGAAAACCAACCAAGGGAGATAACTTAACAGGCCTAATTTATTATAAGAACAGGTAAATGTATCCGTTTGGTAACACCCCATCGTTAAATGTTGTAAATAAACTAAAGTTTTTAAAGTTTACATGTAAAATATATTTATGTTTATGTTTTTTAAACAAACAGCTTAAATCCAAAAATTGTGTCTTTTTTGGGTTATAAGTTAAATATAAATTTGGAAGTTCTGAAAAATTATAGAAGTAAGGAAATTAAACTACTTATTTTAAAGATTCAATTTACAACAACGTGAATTTTAATTATTTTTCTTTTGTCTTATAATTTATTTATTTATTTGTTTGTTTATTTCATTTATTTATATTTTTGTTATATTTTAAATGTTTTGAATATAAAATTTAAAACATTAGACATTCAAAGTTTCAGAAACTCTTACCGATCTGGGGCATTACTAGTATTATAAAGATTGGTTGTAGATTATCAATCTGCTTTGTATGTAATTCGTCTTTATGTGTTCTTGATTATCAGGCTCTATGGGAATTTTCTCAATTATAACCTTTTCTTTATTTTTGTGAATGTCATTGATAATTTTCTTATTTATAGAACATCTATATATACATTCAAAATTTTGGAATTCGCTTTTGTACAATCACGTTTCTAATAATAGAAATTAAAATGACATAAACGTTATACAAAAGTGATTAAAATTGCAATAATTCTTAATATGTACCATTTCAATAAAGCACCACATTTTCTAGCTTTAAAGACCGTTGATGATAATAAAAATCATGAAATTGTTCAAATGATAATTAAGTGCTAAATGGGGGGGTAGGGTCCCATGTAATGACCAAACAAAAGCTGTGAAGGACAACGAATTTAATTTCCTCATTACTAAAATAAGACTTATCGGAATTCTTAGAAAGCTATCTTTAAAAATTAACGATAAATTTAGTTTGATCAGCGACATTTAAAACAATTTTAAATGCCGCTGGTTTGATGAATTGGCATTTACATCCGATTGACACCCGACAATAGTGACAATATTCAAAAGATTTTTATTTATCAAACTGTTTATAGGACACATTCCTTTGATTGAGAACTTTGCACCTGTAATTAATAGGATGGATAAGCTTTTTGTTATTTGGACTTCTTTGACCTCGTTGATTTGAGATTTAACTCTAATTCTTAATTAAAGTAATAAATTAGGCAACCGACTCTTAATTTCGATTGTATGCGAATTTTTTCAAAAGAGAAATATTTACCAAATATTTGATCTTTTAAAAGCAACTTTATACCCTGCATTAAAAAAGAGTTACTTGACAGCGGCACTATAGCTGTAAGAAGATAAAACCTATAGGAGATCCGTTTTATAACAACTTGGTTACAATATGTTAATATATATGTTTTTAAATTAATATTTTTGCTTCCGACTTTTTGTAAAAAGTAGAGTTTATCACATTATATTTATTGGGTTTATTTAGATTTGACTGCTTACTTGTATTGGTGTGTTGGTGCCTATGTATTGTTAACACTTGTAAAACACAAGCTATACAACATGTAAATCTTATATGAAACATATTACTATAATACCGAATAAAACACATTATAGATGTTTAAAATACCTTATATACGGATACTACTAGCAAATTTCATTAGTGCGATGACGATTGATAAAAATCCTGATTGATTGTCGCATTTAAAGCTTGTCATTGTATTTCTTGCAATAAATATTTTAATTTAAATTAAAAATGCAAAAACCAAGGTTCCCTGTCAATTAGATGTTGACACGATAAAAAATTACTTATTTTAAAACACATTTGTAATCAAGACAGCCTGCAACTCGCTTTACAATTTACCTAGAGATTGTAAAATCCCAGTGTTTGTGTATGAAAAAACGCCCAAAACTATGAATTAAATACTTTAAACAACGACATTTATTATACAAAAATCATGTATTTATTCTTATTAAATTAATGATAATATTGTTATGCACATCATTTAAATTACAGTTCGTAAATCTATATTTCGATTTTTAAAAACTTAATTTTAAAAAATCAATAATTTTTCTTTTTCTATTTAACTTTTTAAAATTTAATTTTCATTCATTCATTTATTTTATTTATTTATTTATTTATCTATTTATTTATTTATTTATTTGTATGTATGTATTGTTAGTTTTAAATCTTTTTTTTACATTGTACGATGTTTTCACATTCACCCAGTCTGTTCTTAAATTCCATATTCATGTTGCAAGAAACATGAAATATAAGTCAAAACAGAAAGTCATTATGAAATAATAGAATTAAAACCATGGGTGTGTTAAAAATACAAAATAAGTTTATACTTTTTCGGCACTCTTGTATATATCTTACTTATGTAATTACCTTATATATGGATTCATGCTGGTAACTATTTTTAAGGGGGAACAGACTATGCTTAATTGAGAACAATGTATTTTGAACAGAAACTTAAGTCTGCATTAATTTTTTCTGTGCATAATAAACGGCGCATTTATCTTAGTTTAAACAATATTTTGTTGTCTCTTAATTTTACATACAATTGTTTAACATCGCAATAACACGTGATTCTGAAACAAGAAAAATGTAAATCAGTCTCCCTATCTATAATTACAATCATAAATGACTAATGATATACATGTTTTAAGGATTTAAAGTATCTATTTTTTTAGAGCAACAAAAACAATAAATAAATAACATTCGAACCAAAAACGGAAATAAGACATAAGAAAAAAAGAAAATGATGAAAAATGACGGCATTGTCATGACATAAACATTAAATGTAAAACGTTTAGATCGGATGATGAAATTATGCAGTTGTGATACAATTTGACAAATTATTCAAAATCTCCATATAACAATAAATTTACAATAACATGTAGGGCATTTATTACATTGATATATTAAGTATTAATTGTAGCTTGCCGAATATTATGAAACAGTTGACATTGTAAAAGGTGGTGTTTACTTTCTATCTGACCACACAAACGAAATGGCTTTTCTTCAAGATTTTTCCTAAAGAAATGTTGTTTTTAGAGAACTATCTTCAAGTCTAACTCTTGTACGAAGAATTTGACCTGACCTTAAGCCTACCCAAATTCATTTCGGGACTTTCTTTTTTATTTTCTATGTATTTACATTTTTAAAAAAGGCATCAAAAGACAAGTTTCTTCTTTCAGTTGGTATTTCATTCCAAAGACGTAAAACTGATGGAAGAAATAGAAAATAGTTTCTATGTTTGATGGTTGTCTGTTGTTATAAGGGTGCATTTCGTGTTGGTTTTTGGGTACTAGACGACAAAGTTAATCTGGACTCATTCCGTGATACATTTTATAGAAATTTCTATTATTAAAGTTTTCTTTTATTAAGTAGCTTTTAAACCAAATCAATGAATTTCCTTTAATACCAGTACTTTCCAACTTTTGGAGTAGAACTTAAGGCTAATTTCTATCAAAGGCTTTGCTAATAAAAAAAATACAACACGAATTTCTTTTCCGTCGTCTAAAGCTTTAAATACATCTTGCGTGAAAAATAAAAATGTGGTACACTGCATACTCGCCTGTCTAAACCCCGATTAATATGCAGTTATAAAGTTGTTATCTACTAGAAAGCTGTTTAGATGTTTATAGATACATCTCTCCATAAATTGGTCTGAATTAGAAACATCAGAGGAATCGCCTTTTTAAAAAAAACTGTATTTTCAACTGTTTGGCTTATGTTTTTATCTATCAAACTTTTCGGTCTTAGTGTCACTGATGAGGAATAAATTTCCGAAATGTGCACTTCTGGCACATCAAAATGTAACTGGTATTTGTTTTATATATTTACTACCCCTGAGCGGGTACCGCTACTGGTGGAGTAAAACTCCCCGAGGGTATCTATAACTCAGTAGGCAGTACTTTGTGCTGTCAGAAAATGTACCATTCAGCAAAATTTTCAGCCGTCTAAAATTTAAAATTTATTTTAAACTTAGGTTTGTTCCCTCATGCAAAGCATTCCTTTAGATTCATTATTTTCAACTGTTTGGCTCAAAAATCTCGGTCTAAGTGTCACTGATAAGGAATGAATTTCCGATATGTGCACATCTGGCACATCAAAGTTTAACTTGTATTTGTTTTATATATTTACTACCCCTGAGCGGGTACCGCTGCTGGTGGAGTAAAACTCCCCGAGGGTATCCATAACTCAGTAGGCAGTACTTTGTGCTGTCAGAAAATGTACCATTTAGCAAAATTTTCAGCCGTCTCAAATTTGAAATTAATTTAAAACAAGGTTTTATTCCCTAATGCAAAGCATTCCTTAGCTGGATTTGGATTTGTATAATTTTGGAACTTTAGATTCATTATTACACGGACTGGTATGTTTGTTTTATTTCAACTGTTTGGCTTATGTTTTTTATCTATCAAACTTTTCGGTCTTAGTGTCTCTGATGAGGAATGAATTTCCGAAATGTGCACATTTGGCACATCAAAATTTAACTATGATTTGTTTTATATATTGGCTATTTTAAACAGGATAGAAATATACATGCATCAATTATCATTATGTTAAACAATTTACTCAATGAATTGATAATTCATAAGCTGAGTATGCTAATAGTCTTAGATCTGGTCCAGAAGCCTTATTAACATCTGAAGTTTGGAGAGCATCTATGACATTATTTGGCAATATATATATGGAGTCAAGAACAATGTTTGAATCCAGCAAATCTGGTTTATCGACGTCTTGATCAATTAACAGAGACGGTGTTTTGAAATACTAATTATTAGCTTCATCATAACCAGTGAGCATAAACAATATCATTGTAAAATAATGGGGGTTGGGATATTGATAATTGTGTTTGAATGTAGAAATAGTTTACAGACATTCTCCCAATTATCCGAGTTTATTTTTTTTCTTAACCATGCCTCTCATGAAAAATAAAACACTCGGTTCCATGATAAAACATTTACTTAGGTTGAAACCTATTGCTAGTTTGATCTACCAATAACTTACTTTAGAACATTGAATACATACTGTGATTCCATATCCAAAACGATCCAAAATATCAACAAACACAGCAAAGAAGCTTGTGTTCAAGAGCATGCAGCCACTTTAGTCATGCGTATCTAAGCCAAACTGCTGATTTATCTGCAGCAATTTTTCTATCTGGGCCTGGCCTATTCCAATTCTTGTCAAGTCAGTTTGTTCCAGTTGGGCCATGTTCTTTTTCTTTGCAGAATCTGTTGTTGTTCTCGCACGAACACGTTTTCTTTCTGTACGATGCCATTGTTCGCATACATGTAGAACGTCTGCGCATGCTCCAGTTGATACAATAACATATTATCAAAATGCCCAAACTTCCATTTCTTATGAGCTTGTTAGAGTGAACTTAAGGAAATGAATCGCACAGATCGTAATTACAACCAATTTAGATTAATAAAAATATTTTTATATAAAATTGTTTTCTATCAATAATGGGTAAACTTTATGCAGCTTTAAATGAATTTCAATTTGCATCAATGGTATATATGATATTTTTGCATTGGTTTCAAGTCAATTAATAATTTCATCAATAATTAATCAAGACTATTTATATATTGTTTCTGAGATTAGCATTTATATCATGCAGTAAAAATTAAAATTTTAGATAAATTTAGAAAAAGTTCGAAAAATATTTTTGCATGACTTACATTGACAATCTAAGACCTTTAATTTCTTTAGTTTACATTCATATGTCGTATTTACTATAAAAAACCATGTTTCAAAAAGGATAACAATGTCTTATTATTTTTTTCAAGTTAATTCAAATTCAATTTCATGAGGAAAATCCCAAAAAGTTTAATCATAATACATTTTCAGTGTCTTTTCCGATAGTGAAATGGATCAAAGTTTATAATAATTGTTAAATATGACCATGCATGATTTGTGATTTGTTATTTTTAAAATCTCTATTCTTTATGTCACTATATTTTCTATAACGAAACATTTATGACGTCATATCAAAAGTAATAACCAACATCCCGGCTTTTACTGCAAAAAAGTAATGTGGCAACTCTCACATTTTTTAATGGTTAACGAAGGCTAATCAATGAATTCCGTTTCTAATGTGATTCAGTATAATTGGAATGATATCAAATTTTAATTTAAACTGAAATAAAAGCAATGAAATTTAAATTGGCATATGGTTTTTCATGTTAAGACATAACCACTATATTAATAAGGTATATTTGTCGATGCAAATATAAAAATGCAACTTGCACGTGACGGGTGTAGCTAGCTAAACAGGAGGTGCTTACCCTTCCGGAGCACCCGGCCTCACTTCCTTGATGGAAGTTCACGTGTATCACCTATTTTGCCAGTTTGCAAAGTTTTTCCTTTGTTTTTTTTGGGATTGTGATATGGACAAGGACTGGTATGTTTGTTTTATTTTTTTTTTTTTATTATTAATAACCGATAATACAATTTATACGTATCTATTTTTTAATAATAATGAAAAACGGAAAATTATGAGATAAAAGAAGACATAAAAGAAAAATAGCAAAATGAAGACATAGTTATGACATATACATTTAAAAAGTAAAGCGTTCAGTTTGGCAAATAAAATTATGCACTATAAATTTGACAATTCTGTTCTATATTTAATTCAAAATCTCAATATAACTGTTATATGCTGCTTTTGGATTCTATGAAATAATGCACTCAAGAGTAGTACATGGCAATTTAACTTGTAGCACAGGACATAACCATTAATTGACACTGATGTCATAAGTAAAGTTATAATTACAGATAGAATTTAAGATTGGGGAATGACGTTTTTTGTCTAGTGTTTGTTAAAAAACAAGTGTTGTTGCTATGTTTACCATTTTTAAATCGGAAAAAAATTTGATAGATTTTTATGACTATGATTCTCAAAAAGTATTAAAGATAAGCAAAAAATGTTTTTTATAGATTCTTGTATGTCCATAAACAAAATGTTGGTAGTACAAAAGTTCAAAAATATCTTACTTGTGACAACAGAAAAAGGTGATTCTCAATAATACAAGCGATATGATTCAATTAAATTAAATTGGGTTTCTACTAAGTTTTTTCATTATTTTGGGTAGTAAGACGGTTGAAGTATTGAAAAAAGCACTTAACTGTTTACAGGCGAAGAACATTTAATGTGAAAATGTGTCATTGGTCACGATTCTCATCATTATTACCGGCAAGTGTAAAGTTTTAAATTTACAATACCCGATTTATGGACTAGAACGGTCCTTTTACTGCATTGATAATAGTTTTTTGTTTTACATGCTTTAGACTGTTGCTTTGTATTTCCTCAAAACTGTAAAGGTATACCAGTGGCCTAAAAATCGATTATCATATATATAACATGCATGTAGTTTCAATGTGTTAAGTTGTAATGTACATTATTTAGTTAGACGATTTGTGAAGAATTTACACATTGCATTTGAATAAGAAAAATACTGAAAATGAAATGTTAATTAAAATAAGGAGAATAAAGACAATCCGGACCTCCGATGTAAAGGTTATTATTCCACACGTCTAACCACACCGTCAACAAGATTATGATTTTAAAATCATGCTTATGACGGTACCCCTTACAAGAATTTCTATTATGGTTTTTATTTGAACTCAACGCCTATTTCTTATAAGAATTTTTATCATGATTTTCTTTTCGATTTCATAACGGTTTTGTTATTAGATTTTTATGATTGTTTTCTTCACTTGCTATCTTTTAATCACGGGTTTCTTTTGGATTCATGACATCATTCCTTATCAAATCATAATTATATATTTTGCGTGTATTTCTTTATTAAAATTTGGGTGTATTTTCTGGCATGGCTGTCTTTTAAAGTTTTTTATTCCAGTCTTTTCGAATTTTTTCTTTAATAATTGTGACAGTTAAAAGCTTCCGTAAAACATTTTTATATTTATTTATTTAGGAACGCCCACAATTGTCCATTGTCTTACAGATTAAAATTTTTTTTTTTGATCATACATGCAATGTCTTTTTTATTGTGCGTGTACATATATTTATTTGCTCTCAATAACATACAAACTTTTATGACTTTACAAATGGTACATGATGGAATGCACGTCAATGGTTGACCATTGTAAAGAACGACACTTTCTAAATATATGATTCTGAAACAAGAAAAAAAAATTGAAGTGATTTTTAATTTTCAAACCAATTCACGGATTATTAAATTATGTAAGTATTTTCGTTGCACCTGTTTTCATGTTTTCCGTCTGTTGGTGTTGTACACAATAATGATTTTATGAAAAAAATATTTTAAATGATGGCATGCACGTGAATGGTTGTCCATTGTAACTTGCGGCACTTACTAAATACACTTTTCTTTTAAAACAGACAATGTGTTGTGATAAATATTTTTTAAATAATCCACTGAATATAAAATTAGGTAAGTGAGTTTCGATATTTAACTTGTTCTGTGTCTGTTCACATATGCATGACGCGTTTGTACACAATAATGTACAGAAAAATTTCCTTCAACGTCATCACAGACAAAACATCAAATCTAGCTATATCAATACTACCTATGAAAATTCATCTTTCCAAGAACTGTTGAAACTAAAATCTTCTGTCATATGATTCTTTTAAGGAACCCGTATTCCATTCAGAAAATGGGTCACAATGACAACCAGTTTATGATCACAGCAAGATATTGATTAGTTGAAACTTTGCGTTCTCACATTTGGAACACAGGTGGTTTGTAATATATATTTTCAATCTTTAAAATCATTTCTGAAATTCGTGACGGTACGCTAATTTAGGTAAGCCTCTAAGGCACTGATTAACGGCTGAGCCAAGGAATTGTCGGGACTCATAACGACTGCCAGATAAGATTTTTTATGTTTTGGAAAGTCGCATTTGGCTGCATCTGGAGGGAATGGTGGGTGTGGAGATACAGTAACCATCTCCGTGTGGTGGAGCATTACCAAAAAGTAGACGACCATGCCTATATCCTGACACATGGCTTCGTTTAAGATAACCGATTCTTGAACTATTTTAGTATACATCTCGGTAATACCTACCTGTTACCCTTTTGTCCTTTGGCACTGGAATTCGTACGACTATACCACCACATGAGAAAAATATGTAAAAAAGAACCTTCTTTGTGCTTCTGCTTCTTTTGGCAACAACAGACCTTCTACCGTGTTAATCATAAATTGTTTTCAATTTTTTTTACTGGTTTGAAAAAAAATTATCTATGTTTAATTTTGTCACAAGTAACAATGTTTGTCTTTGAATGCACTTCGGAACATTTTGCCTAGCGGTATGTACTTATACCCGTTTTTGGTCATCTGTTAACAAATGCGGGATCCAACTGGCAGAAATCGTTTATACTTTCAAAATTCTCTTTAAATGTAATGCATCCGGGATAGCGATATGCCAACAGCTTTGGTAATATCGCGAATTATATATCTGTCATTACTTTTAATTCTTTCTCTGACTTTTGAGACATTTATTTTGCCTGTTAGTCACTTGTCGACCAGATTGTGCTGCATCTTTGACGGACTCTGCACCAGTCAGACTTTTCTTCACCTACAAACTGTCTCATTACCTACCTTATCAGACCCATGAACTGTTCCATCTTTATACAAAAAATGACACAATTATAACTTGAACTTTCAGCAAAAAATTATACAATCTTTTTAAGGATATTTTGGCAATAGCCGAGAATTTTTGTCCTGATGCATAATGACTTTTTTAACCGTCGTCAAACAACCCTTGAAAAACTGGTTTTGTTACACTACCTTATAAATATTGCCCAATTATACAATAAAATAAAACACAAACATACCAGTCCTTCTCCAAATCACAACCCCAAAAACAAAGGAAAAATTTGAAAGCTGGCAAATTAAGTTATACACGTAAACTTCCATGAGGCAAGCGAGGCTGAGTGCTCTGGAAGAGTAAGGACCTCCTGTGTAGCTAGCTGCACCTTTCACGTGCAAGTCAATTTTGAGAATAAAGGAACAACGAACAAATATTCAGTATAAGTTTGTATACAGTGACTACATACTTATCAACAATATTGTGATGACGGCCATAAAACTTTTTAAGATCCTTGATTAGCCTAGGCTTGCAATATTCTTGCGTCAACAATTTTATTGTAAGTAGTTTGCTTCGTTGTAGAAAGTCTCTTTAGTGGAAACAAGCTCTACCATATCATTATCATTTATTATCTATTATTTAAAATTATTTCAAAATGGTTTCTAAAATTACATCCCGACATATGATATATACAGGATATATTTATAACAGATCATTACATTGCATTGTGTATAAAAATGTTTGTTACTTATGAAACAATTTCAGAACTGTTATTCGCCTTCTTATCCATCCAGCAGTTGGGTATCTCATAAAACAAAACAGGCCCCAGTTTTACAATCATTTATTTAGTTGAGTGTAAACTCAACTCAAATATTCTTATTTTTCTCTCATCAATGTCTTAAAACTTATAAACTTTTGTTGTTTTTTTAATTCAGCAAACCTACACTAAACAATTTATATATAATATTAGGTATTTGATTTTAACTGTGTAAAGTCTTAGAAAATGACATTGAAATGTTCCCTAATTTGAGTGTACACTTAGTTGAGTGAGTGATTGTGAAACTTGGACCAGGTATAAAAAAAAATGAAAAAACGTTAAATATGTAATTACCATTTCATCTTTTATATTACCTATAAATAAATGTACCAATCCAACGTTGAATATTATTTATTACTTTCTAAATTTCGTATGACTAAATATCACCAATGAAATACATGCATTTACAAGGAAATACAATGGTTATTTCCTAAACATATTTCCTAGAAGAAAATTATTTATCGGTCTATAAAATTTATTTCGCAACTGGAATATTCGTCTGATATTTGATTTTTGTAATTTGTTCTATATCACGGAAATTTCGATATATTAGTATTTTATGTCAAATTTATGAAAAATAGATAGTAATTTTTATTATCAAAAATATTCTAAAATATACATATACAGTATCACAGAAAAACTCTAGCGCCCACCCACTTGAAGTTTTTGTGGCATAATGCTTGTGAATATTTATGAAATCAAAAAAAAACAAAAACATGAATCTGTAATAAACATTATGATTCTAAATGCATTTAAAAAAATGACATAAAATATGCAGATTTCCTTACTAAAAACTTAAGTATTTGAAGTTGATTAATTAACCAACATTTTTTTTCTATAAAACTATGATTATTATATATTCATTGTCTTAAAAAGATAGATTTTTTTCACCCGAAGTAGTAGTTTTTTATACTAATTTAAAATTGGTGAAAAATATTAGATGATATAATTTTACTCTCTTTTGGAACCTTTCTTATCAATTCCTCATTAATTCACGTTGCATTCAAAACGTAATTATTTTATGGTTCTATTAAATAAACTTAAATTAGGCAAAAATCTAGTAAGGTGTTTAACATTTGCGTACATAATCTTAAAAAAAATTTCTGTGTTTTCTCAACGGAAACCGTGCTTTAAACATAGTTATCCAGGATCCGATAATGTTTCTTAATTTTAAGAAAATAAATAGTTCTTTAGCACCAATGGAAAATTGAGAAATGTATCATTACAAAATCTGAAAAAAATCTGCATTTTCACAACGAAAGCCGTGCTTTAATTATGCAGGAACCGATTTTCTTTCTAGATTTTGAAGAACTGGATAATCATCAATGGAAAATCAAGAAATTTATTATAACAGTATGGGGGAAAAGCTGTTGAAAAAGAATAAAAGAATCTGAAACCATTGCCTTACTTTATCCTTAATTAACTTTATAATCAATATATTTGACTCGAGTGTATTGACCTGTTCTGTGAATTTTGTCAATCATATAATGATCAGGCCAAATAATATAATGATTAAACTAAAATATACATGTATAATGGTTTAACCAAAACTTATAACGATGAAAGCAAATATTGCCATGTTAAATGAAATTCATATACATTTTTACCATATAAAACAGCTATGACGTTGCCTACATAACTGCATTGACCATTAAGCATTTTTGTAAAATCATTTTAACATGCCCTACAAAGGATGTGACTTGGTTTCAAATAAAAATCACATTTGTGTCAAAAAGTTTTTTTAAAAAATCTATTTTAAGAAATAAAAGATGTCATTTAAGTGCTAATAGCAGAATAAAAAGTTATAAAAATTGTAAATAAAGAAAGCTGGTGGTTTTCTTTGCCGATCTTGTGACTTTCTTTTTTTCTAAAAAAATCTATTATTTGGCGTTTTTCACTGAAAAATTCCAATTTTTGAACAAAATCTTCTAACATCACTTTTTAATATAAAAATAAAAAATACATACGTAAGGAAAATAAGATTTGAGGGTGGTCTTTGTATAACATCGTTATTATTTAAATATTTATTTTTAGTTATAAACAGGTTTATTGTTGGTAATAATTTTTTTTTAAATCTCAGGAATCCAAAAATCGAATTGTATAATTTAATTCACAATCAATTTAACGCCTCTCATTGTTTTAAAGACGTCAAAAATACTGATTAACTTGTGTGTTTGCATGTTTTATTTATGATTAAATTATAGGTTTTCCTAATAAATGTATAATGATTTATGTAGTAAACGTGTGTAGATTTAATTCACTACAGTTTACTTCTTAGACGTACGAATATTAAGTTCTTGTTTACACTCAAGACCTGTGGTCTATATATGTTGTGACAATTGATACAATGGTTTAAAATATAGCCATAATACAATACCATTTGAAAAAATATCACATCATCGAAAAGTCAATATATAATATACATATCTTACTTTAAACTCTAGATTAAATTTTAATTACTAAACTAGTAAATACATGTATATCCATGGTACTAATTTGAAAAATAACCAAAGCATTGTGACAACTAATCTGGTAGGTCAACACCAAAACTTCAGGTAAACAATGCTTATCATCCAAACTACGCAAACCAACAAACGATATTTAACGAAATTAAGAGGTAGATAATTTTGCTAACTTTACCATTCAAGAACATTTTGATTAATAATCAAAGCATTATGACAAATGATTTGGCAGACTCACTCATTTTGGAACTAACCATGTTGATTCATATTGTTTGTAACATTGTTTTTCCCTAAAGTCATGATTTTCTTTTATTCTCGGTTAATTGAGGAATAAGACTAATCTTTGAATAAAATTGTTTCTGTGTATGAAAATATAGTCATAATTTTTTTTTACTTTTCGTTATTTCGTCTTTTTGTGTTTATAACGCCTTCCATTTTTTTACATTATGGATCAGTTAACAATTGCGTCAATTTTTATATCATAACATAATTTTATTTACTATAATATGTGTTTTACTTTTCGACATAACGCCTTTTTGGGTTGTTTTGCGATATTATGTCTTTTAAAGGTATGTGGTATTTTATGGTTTTTGTTTCGCATTTTACAACATTTTATTTTTTTATGTGTATCCAATAGGCTTTCGTACATATCAATGACTTATCACTGAAAATGGCCTATTTTGGAGCAATGCATGTTTGCTGTATCGCACTGTCTGAACTATACTTAAAATTATGAAATCATAATTTTTCTAAATAAATCAGGTGGTTGAGTGCTGGACTTAATTTCACCTTTATCAATTTATCTTGAATATCGAATCTTATTAATTGATTAGAAATTATTTTTTCATCTATCATTAAATTAATTTGTATTCTATGCGGTTCACTTTTTAGACAATATTATGATGGATTTCCGCATAAGGTGTTTTTGTATAAATATTAATTTGATTTAGATGTCACGTCATTTGTCGAAGAAGGATTTTAAGATTGACCCAAAGTTCAAACTTAGCATAATTTGAGACTGTGATAATGAGCGTGTAGCAAATACCAATCACGATACTTAAAAATCTGAATGCGGAAAAAAATATATCATTTCTACAATATTGGTTTTTATGGTTTTTGAATGCAATAAAATTTTGTAATTTAATGCCTTTTTATTTGCAGATAATGAATAATGATGTCTTTGTCAAAAGTTTATAAGATTTAGTATTTAATTGAAATACATATCTTAATTTTACAGAATTGCACTGGCGTTAAGTGTGGCTGAAGTTATTATAATTGTTAGTTATATCAGTCACACCGATGGTTATTTTTAGGAACTAACTAAAACTGCCTTGAAACATTTATATTTTGATGTAAGTATAAATTTAAAATATTTTTATCTATGCAAAATTTTAACTTATGGACTAGTTCAATGCCATATAAAATATATATCAACGATATAAGCATTAAATTAAATATGAAAACATTCTATTTTTTGTACTGGTATATATAACCTACATATTACAATATGACCGTTTCTGATTAATATTGAGGTATAACAAAAGTACCACACATCTAAATATTTATTTTTGTTCAGTGATTGTTCAAAATCGACGTTTTACGTGAAATAATCTTTTCATTTCAATTTGTAATAAGTGTTGATATTTTTTTTTCTTTTAGCATTTACATTAGATGATTGTGTTATTTTAGATAACATAAACATTCCCATTTAGTGGCTTTTGTGTTTTCTGTAGACATTTACATTAACAGAATCAGAAATGATCTTCATTGAGAATCTTGACTAGGGCGTAAAACTCCATTACCTTATTATAATGTTCTTGATATAGACATATACATTGCCATTTGGTGGCTGTTTTGTTTCATTAACAATCAGAATTGATCGCCATTGAGAATCTTGACTAGGGCGTAAAATTTTATGTTTTTGATATAGACAAATACATTTTTATTTAGTGGCTGATTTTTTTTATAATCGATCATCTATTATGAGGTGAAATTCTGAATATTTTTAAAAATGTTTCCATTATCTGGGCGTTTTGGTTTGTGTTAACGAACTACTACATCATTCAATTGTTTTAACCCGTTTCCTAAAGTGTAGAATAGCTAATCACAGTCTTTTTCCCGGCTTGACGAAAGCTAGGTGCTGACATGTTGTGTAAATGTAATTTATGAACCAAATTTAAACTTATATTATAGTTTATGTTTTATTTTCAGATTCCCTTTTTATAGAACAAAACATGTTTCGAGTGTTACTGTTTCTGACTGTTTTACAATATGGAGTGGCTAAAATCACTGAAATGGACTTACCACCAGCCATCGAGCAATGCCTAAACAAACAAAGACAGAAATTTGACATTAAGCGAGCTGTTGGTTTATATATGTATGACAGTTGTGTGAACATGTATATCTGTAAATTAGTATCAAAACATGTAAAGAAAGCATCTCCTGAAAATCAAAGATACGTTAATCATTTAATAAACAAAGTTTTCCATCGTGATGGCCGTGTTAAAAGACAAACTGGAGGTGTTAGAACACGGTATGAAATTCGTCAGCTTTCACCAAGACAGTTAGATAGGTATCATCGTGCTGTCAACACACTCAAAGAATCGGTAAGTTTTTCATTAAATTGTCATTACATTCTGTTAATAAGATGTTCATCGCAGATAATCCCTACGTTTTTTTAAAGCAAGCGTTATATTTAGGTAAATTGTGTTTAACGTTGACTCAATAACTTGGCGCCTCCAGCACTGAACTGTTTGTGTTAAATGGTGCCCGACTATCCGGAAAAACGGTAAAGCATTGATATTATATGGCTAAAAAATATAACACTTTTGTTAATCTTTTCAAATTTTAAAGCAAATTTTTCTTATTGGATTAATAAATGTATGTGTCTTTACAAGAATTGTCTATATGTAGAAAGGCAATTGCATTTCAGTTGAAAATTTCGAGACTAGGACACTAATTTTGTATTGATGCAAAAGCAAAGTGCCTTTTATTGAAAAATGTGTTATTTGTTCTTTTCATTGAAATATTGAAATAAAATAAATAAAATAAACAGAATATGCCCAAAAATGTATTTTCATGATCGTACATGGTAAAGTTAGTGAGCTTGAAAGAAAAACGATTTAATAAGTAGATCTTCAACTTACTTATTTCGGTTGTTTGGTTGATTGCATTGAACAATATACATGCTTTTTCGGCTAAAATCACCATATTTAATTTAAAATTATTTACGGAATTTCAGTGAACAAATTGCTTGACCTGAACGTGAAGCATACTGTTGAGAAGTTACGTTTATGGATGTATGCTACAAAACATTCAGAAAAAAACTTCAATATTATACATCCGTATTTTGTTAACAAGATTATGAGATTGTTTTACGATGCATAAAGTAACACAAAAACAGAAAATATAAGTTTAACATGTAAAGTTATGTTAAGTCAATTAACTTATATTAAACATTTTAATTAGGGTAGATATGATGCTATTGCGGAACTCCACAGAGGTCACTTAATACCCCAGGTACATATAGGACCGGCTTTTGCTGCATGGCATAGGATATATCTTATATTGTAAGTCAGTTTTAATTAATCGATCTTTTTGATTTTGTGATAAGTCATAATAATAATAATAATAATAATAATAATAATAATAATAATAATGTATTGCCATGTGATTATGCCATGCCAATTTAGCAATCCCAAGAGCTTTTAAATATTTAAGTTAAATTTTAGGAGAAAAAGTGCCAATTGTTTTTATTTATTATTGTTATTTTTATGTTAAATAGTAGTTGGTGTAAATTACATTGAGTAAAAAACACTTTACTTTTTGTTAATTGTAGTCCCCACGTTAGAAGAATATTTTTTTTGTTTTATAAATAAAAAAGCGTATTACGATAAGCGGTGTACTTCTGAGTACAACTGTCTGAGAGTTTATTTAATATGTTTTTCTAAAATATCATTATTTTGATTTTAGATTATTACTAAGCATTTTTACTTTCTTAATATTACGATTGAAGTTTTGAATTTCTAATCAAGTATCTTTTATATAAGTTATTTATAAAGTTTATTTATCCAATGTACTGACGAAGTGTGATTTGATTGTTTTCAGGTATGAAACTGCACTTATGGAGATTGATTCATCCGTAACAGTTCCTTATTACGCTTCTCAATTAGATGATGAAATTGGTAGGTTTGAACGTCTCCAATCCCCGGTTTGGACCGAGACGTTTTTTGGTAACTGTGATGGTTTTGTTACAACTGGACCATTTGCAAATTGGCGAACACCTAGAGGTCGTTTGTTGAGAGATTGCGGTTTACTTGGGGCACCTTATAACAATGATGACATTGAGAGGGTAATGAATAAGAGACTTAATTCCGAAATTTTCCATCCTTCGGCGAGTTTTGATGATAACATGGAAATAATGCATGATTCAGTTCACGGATACATAGGCGGGGGAAATGGAGATATAAGCAGACTTGATAATGCACCACATGATCCAGTTTTCTGGAACCACCATGCAATGGTTGACAAAATATGGTACGAGTTTAGATTAAGACAAAGAAACCGTGGCATGGGTACACCGGATTATCCACCTAATGAAGATACAAATGGCCAAAATGAAAATGACCCCGTTCTCTTTGGTGAAGATCCCAACAGTTCATTGGCATCATTACTAAGACAGGCAACAGGCGGTTTGACCTACAGAGACGCTTATCAAGATAATATCTTTGAGGGTGTATATCGTTATTCAGAATTACCAACATGCCGATCTGGATGTGAAAGTAACTCCCCTTATTACACCTGCGGTGATGAAGTTAGAGGTTACTGTAGATCTTTAACAGCGACAGAAGCAGAAGGGTTAAGTGCAGGAGGCAGAGGAAATAGTAGTCGAGGTAGAAGTGGAGGGAGAACAGTAACAGAAGGAGGTTTCAGAGATCGTGGTAGAGATTCAGGCAGAAGCACAGATCCGTTACCATGGTGGTTACAGGACAATGTTTCTCACGGCAGATTTAAACGTCAAACCACCAGGCATAACAGTGTCAGAACAACGCCTAATGAACCTTGTAGTGGATCTTTGACAGAAAGATCGATGCAGAACTCCTTTTATATAGATGGCAAGGTTGATTCCGGCAAATGGGTTTACATAGCAACCGAAGTTGTCTACTCTAGACCACCGGAGAAAAAGGTTTACTACTCTTTTCCCTTGAAAAATGACAGAGCCTCGCATAAATACGACATATATTCATACCATAATAACAATAATCTTGAAAGGAAACTATCGCAAGGACACCCAAAGACGTACAGCCACTGTGAAACACCACATTCAAACGCAGCCATGATATTTGTCGGGTCAGAGGGTTTAAACTACTACGGAAATTATAAGGAATATGTTGTGGCAGATAAAAGATTGGCGGTGTCCAGTAGTAAGGGGTATGTGGCGGTAAAATCACCCGAGAAAAGTGACACTGAGGTCATGATAAACGCTCATGATTCCTGTGGTAGAGTTTGTAAAGCTTACTGTCAGGTCCCAGGATCTAAAACACTGTATAGAAGGTGTAACGGCGCTCTTAGAATAACTAGAGATACCCCAAAAATGTACGGATCAACCATAGCCGAGTGTTTGAACGATATGTGGAATCTTGATAACAACGGTTACTGTCCATCAGTGACCGAAAGAGGTGTGTTTATTAAATTCTTCTGTGATTATAAAGACGACTGGCCGTTTATGAACAATTCAAGTCACACGGGGAACAGTGGATCCTCATTCCGTCGTAATGTAAACGACATACATTCATCTTTCAAGTGATCGAAAAAGAAGACCTTCTTCTAACCATATAAGATCAGGAAACCCTGATGGTAAATATAATAATAAATAAATAAATAAATAAATAAATAAATAAATAAATAAATAATAATTACAAAATCGATCAAGGCAGCAAACAAGACAAAAATAAGGAAAAACAATGAATTGAAAAGGAAAATATAAATGATATGAAATTATAATTATATATAAACAATATCATAGTCATTATGTTATAAATAAAAAAAGAATATTTTTATTCTAAGCAAATTACAGAATCTCGGCGGGTGGGCGGGCGACGTTAAAGTTGTTTCCAGATTCAGGTTTTAACTTTGATATTATATATATATATATATATATATATATATATATATATATATATATATATATATATATATATATATATATATATAAACCTTCGTATGGATATAAAATGTTAAACGTTTTTGCGTACCAAATACTTCCTGAAATAGCTAATAAATGCTATATCTTGACTATTTAAATAGATAACAACATGACCTTTTCAGTTTTGATGTTTTCTTAAAGTGTCCTTCAAAATTAGGGAAAGGTCAAAGGTCATGACCTTCATTTTACCTTTTTGTTTTTGCTTCTATTGTACCAACTTTTAAGATATTCCATGGCAAATTCTTTTTTTTAAAGTTTTGTAGCACCTGTGGTCAAAGAGCATGGACCTGACATCATTCTCAAAATTAGATTGAAATTGTTTTATGTTCACTCTTTGAGAAGATAACATGCAGATATTCAAGGTGTTTTCGAATGAATTTTTCAAAGGCATGACCTAGATTTTGACTCTGCTTTTGCTACAATTTCAACTACATGTACTTTTGAAGATAAGATTAAGAAGATTTTTATTGTTTTGGCACCGTTATACTACATTAGGTAAAGGCCATGACCTCATTTAGGAAAAAACCTTGCTATATACTGACTTTACTGACTGAAAGGATAACGGCATGTTGTTTTATAGATTTGAATAACAAATGTTTATGTCTCCACAGATTTTCAAGGATAGCCTCATCCGATAGGTACTAGTCCGGGAAAACTTCTAAAGCTGTTGCTTTGGTTGATCAAAGTGAGATACTATTAAGAAGTTGACCTTTTTTTGACTAGTCTTGTACATTAACAATACACATGTACATGTATTTGTAATATTTTATTTATTTATTTTTTATGTTGTCCCAAAATTAGTTAAGTGCCGTTTGATAATACCTGCTTAGTATATGTTGTTTTTTTTTAACTTTTCCAGAATGTTACATCAATCAAGAGTGTTCTATCGGAAGACCATGCGGATCTTGTAATAATGGTGAAAAACATATATGCAGTCAGTCAACAAATGTATACGCTAAGTGTTTGGAAGGAAGATTCAGGCTTTTCAGGTGCTTTCCAAAATTTTACTTTGATATCAATCGGAAAATGTGTCGACGTAACAGATCAAACGCCAGGAGGACCAGTTATTAATTGTTGACAATGGTATCGTAAAGTGTTTTATATTGCAGACTTTTGTTCTGCATAACGGCATAAGTAGTTATATGAACATTTATCTATGTAGCGTAGAAAGTAGTTGTAGTTCCATTGATCAAAAACACTGAGTATTAATTTTTCTCCTATATTCTACAAGAAAATCACTTGTTTTACCAAGACAAGATTTTTCTTTCTTTTCCCATGATATGAACAATTTACACATGCCTTGACGTAATGCTTATACATAATATTTCGATGATGTCATCAATTTAGGTTTTGGCGTCGTTATTTGACAATTCACGTATTGTCATTTTTACGTATTTTTGGAAAGGGGTGAATATTTTTATGATAAAAGCATTATAACTAAATACGGAAGAAAAAATAAGAAAAAGAACCGGTTACTGCCTATTGTGCAAGATTGAAACGTCTAAATCTTTTGACTGACGCGCCTCGGTCCAGAACGAGTTTAAGTTCGATCTGAACAATAAATGTTAGACCTTGGGTTCAGATTTTCCTACCTCACATAACGAGCAGTAATAGGTTATAGTAATCCATTCCATATAGTTTTCTAATGTTCTTTTAGATTTTCTCTATCAGCTACTATCATGAACT
Source organism: Tegillarca granosa (assembly GCA_029721355.1). Lineage (NCBI taxonomy): Eukaryota > Metazoa > Mollusca > Bivalvia > Arcoida > Arcidae > Tegillarca > Tegillarca granosa. The sequence goes on along the minus strand of CM056603.1, from coordinate 16,223,989 downwards.
CCATCAGCGGTGATTAGAATTAGCTCTAACCGTTTCTACTGATCATAAACGATGCAGTTATCATCATTATACATGTATTATGTTTTTAGTACTGGCATATGCTATTTCTTACATATTATTTTTTAAAATTTTTTTTTTTAAATTTAGTAAATGACAATATTCATTTTGTAATAAGCTCTGAAATTCCTTTATACCAAATATTTCTTCCCGCCAATTTTTTTTATACGACAAACAATTAGCAATTATCTAATTTCCACAGAATTCTGTGTTACCGTATATGTTTTATAACAAAGATTACCTTGTTGGCATAAAGCAGAGACCTATGTATCAGGGCTTTTTCCATCATGGCTTTTCTTGTGGTGCAGTCGTCAAATAAAAGCTTCTTGTATTTCTTCGATGTTATGCTTATGTATGCTTCTATAAAATCATATTTGATTTAACCTATAACGGGTATACATGAACTTTATATATAGTTTAATTGTTTTTGTTACTGAGTCATTGTTATATTGTTTCAACTTCTGACCTGTTTTTATTAACCATCGTCTATCACAATCAGCATTACTTTACAACTAATTTCATGTTAAAAGTTAGATTAATCACAACAAAATTCATTAAGATATCATATTTTGGCAAAAACTGTCCAAATGCTTTCTAAACTGAAACAAATTCGGGTAATTTCATTTTGAGTTCAGTTGCAGCGGACTATTATTGTTCTAGACATAAGATAGTGATACACTACATTGGCATGCTTCTACTTTTTTTACATAGAGATTTAATTGTCTTCATTTAACCTGTGAAGTTTCAAATTATAGTATATTACCACATTAATCTATTTATTATAAGTTATATATTTATTTAATATTTATAATTTGTAAATAAAAACGTCATAAATGTATATATATTAGACATGTAATTATAATTCTAATTTTATGGCTGTCGTCGTTATTTTATTTCCGTGAAGTTTAATTAAATGTCAGAATGAGTTTTTACATCCTTGTCAAAATTAAATATTTTACTCGCGTGGAGACTTAATTAGCTAAACCACTTAAATCATTGAATGTTGGCAACATTCAGTGTAGTGTTTTGCTACTTGCTATGGCAATCCCCCCCCCCCCCCAGTTGTGGTGTCTAACCTGGATTGTATAATTTCTTGTTATCCAGTGGCAAATAGTTCTTCCATTTGAGGTGTTGTTCATATCCTACCAGGTGGTCAAATCTGCGTTTTCGCAGTTAAGAGGTGCTAGAGTGATCATCTGCAAACGGATCTATCTGTCAAATTGAAAACTTCAAACGCTTCAAGTCGTGGTGGATAGTCATCAAACTCAAACATACCGATCACAATCCCAAAAGCAAAGTAAACATTGAAAACTGGCTAATTAAGTTAAACGTAAACTTCCACCTGGGAAGTGAGGTCAGGTGCTCCAGAAGGGTTTAACACCTTCTGTCTAGTTAGCTACACCCGTCACGTGCAAAATCAAATTTGAGAAAGAAAGGTATATGGATCTATAAACGTCAAATATGTCCAGGATAGGTTTGGATACAGGACTTTAGACTTATCATAAATTTTGTGATGACGACCATAAAACTTTTTGAGGGCATTGATATCCAAGGGTGTTTCATCAATGTAGATTCTTGATAATGCGAGATAAGACGTTTTCATGCTAATTGCAAATATCTGAAATATACATCTATAAACAAGTTTATTCTTTTTGATTAAGAAGGTCACTAATATTTCTCAATATGTCACTAGCTATCATATGGTTTTACTTGAGATGATTATTTAATTGTCAGTAATATGTAACTATAAACTTTTGATGCACAAAAATGTCAAAAACTATGATTTTACTGGAGATGTTCATCTAGTCGGTAATCTTTAAATATGAAATCTCTAACATCAGTAGATGACAATCTATGACAATCTTTGATATGTTCAACTAGTCTAAAGAAGTCTATAACATGTGAATATTTTCACTGCAAACATGTGCAATTCACAGTAAGCAACTATACACCACCTAACCCTGGAATTCAGCAATATTGTAAGCAAAATAAGGGTGCATTAAAATATCTTGAAGTCTTTCTGAATACCTGGGCATAAAAAACAACTAAACAGCTTACAGACTTATCCTGATCTTGTAGATCTTGTGGGGCTTATAGAATATGCTGCCAGAGTGCGTAAATGAAGTCCAAAACAAAGAACTTGTATAGAACCCAGGTAGGATATACAACTTGAGGGGTGAATGAAGTCCAAAATATGTAACTTGTATAGGACCTAGTAAAATAAACAACCAAATGGAAAAAAAATCTATAGGCAACAAGGTACATAAGCCGAGTTGCAAATTCATACTCTATAAGTCAAAGGCCCATAATTTCGTCAAAAATAAAGTGAACCTGAAAAAAGCTCAAACTTGTAACTTATTATGGAAAACTTGTAAACCAAATTTGAGTTCAACATTTAGAAGAAAAAAAAGTCTGGAAAACTTATAATTCAAGGAATTGTTCCAAGTCCAAGCCCCAAAATTTCATTAACAAGAGTCCCATGGGCCTTAACGCTCATCTGAGGATATGTCCAAAAGACAATATAATTGGTACTGAAACTTTACAAGTTTTCTCAAGTTACGAACTGCCAAAAAACTTAATCAGAAATATATCCACTCACATTTCATTTATAAGTAGCTTATATAATATGCAGGAAACAACTGTAATGCAATAAATAATTTCAAAATCATTAACAAACTTCAATATACTCATGCAACTATGTCCTTGACCTTTGATCATATATGACCTTGCACCATATATGATCATCCATGTCAATACCTACAATATTCTAATATACATGCCTATACAAAAAGTTAGTTTTCAAGATAATAAGCAATTTATGACTTCTTTTGCAGCTGTGACCTTGACCTTTGAACACATGACCTTGAACCATATATCAAAATGATCATTGCTGCAATACCTACAATATTCTAATATATATGCCTATACAAAAAGTTAAGTTTTCAAGATAATAACCAATTTAAGTCTTCTTTTGCAGCTGTGACCTTGACCTTTCAACATATGACCTTGAACCATATATCAAAATGACCGTCATGTCAATACCTACAATATTCTAATATACATGCCTATACAAAAAGTTAATAGTTTTCAAGATAATTAGCATTTAAGTCTTCTTTTGCAGTTGTGACCTTGAACTTTCAACATATGACTTGAACCAAATATCAAAATAATCATTACTGCAATACCTACAATATTCTAATATATATGCCTATACGAAAATTAATAGTTTTCAAGATAATTAGCAATTTAAGTCTTTTTTGCAGCTGTGACCTTGACCTTTTAACATGACCATGAACCATATATCAAAATGATTGTCATGTCAATACCTACAATATTCTAACATTCATGCCTATACAAAAAATTAATAGTTTTCAAGATGATTAGCAATTTGAGTCTTCTTTTGCAGCTGTGACCTTGACCTTTGAAGATATGACCTTGAACCATGTATCAAAATGATCGCTGCCACAATATCTACAATATTCTAATATACAAGCCAATATAAAAAGTTTATAGTTTTCGAGCTAATGCACAATTTTAGTACTTATAAGCCAAAAATAACATTTTAGGGGCAACAACTCCTACATGAATTACTATATAGTTACAAAACTTGGTACCTTTTTAAATTTTGTCATGCTGAACATTTGAACAATGTTTTGATTTCATATATCTCCTAAAATTTGCAAGAAAATTGCCTAAAACTGCATAAATAACAAATTAGGTCATGACCATGATTTGTGACCTTGGCCCTATTTTAAAGATCATTTCAAGAAAAAGTCAAAACTGAAAACCCCATGTCAATCAAAATCTGTTCAAATAGTCAAGTTATAACAATTTGAAGCCATTTTATGAATTTTTTTAAATTAAACGCAAAACGCGTAACCCAATTTTTGACCAAATTTCACGAAATGAACAAATTATGGGCTTAAGACCCTAGAGAAGCCAAATATCACAACAGATTTTTTCTCCCATCATTGGTTTTGGAGAAGATTTTTTAAGACTTTTAGACCCCTAGGTCACCTTGACCTAGTTTTGGTAGCCATGGCAACGCCATGAACAAATCTGAATTGCAACGGCCCATATATGCTTCTGACAAAGTATCATTGAAATCTGTCCAGCAGTTTTGGAGGAGAAGTCAAAAATAGGTGTTAATGACGCACGCACACACGCCACACATGCCATAAGCTCACATGACCTTTCGGTCAGGTGAGGTAAAAATCAGTGAACCACAACAAAACTCCAACTTGATCTATAACTCACTATGGTAGACTTGCATATTGAATTTTGAGTTCAATATCTGCAAGTGTTAAGAAAAAGTCAGGAAAACTAATGGTGCCGCTTGTACCACCAAATTAATAGCTGAGTACATGCAACTTGGTTAAAAACATAAAAAAAACATATAAAAAAAATAAAAAAAATAAATAAATAAAAAATAAAAAAAAATGCATAAATAACATCTATAAACCTTATTACTCTAAATATGTAGATAGTCAGTTGAATGATATGGCAATTTCTTTATAAGGTACATGTTTGTGAAGATATTTTATGAGGATGACAGAATTTCTTCATGTTTCCCTCCTTACAAAATTTATAAAGAAGCAGTTTAATTTTTCTAGGAAATGTAAAACCTAAAATACATTGTTTTTGACTATGTCTTTATTATCATTAAAATTATTTACACATATATATTCATGTATACAACACATAACATTCAACTTATTTTCGTTAATAATGTCACAAAATTCGTTCTGTAATTCCATTACTTAAAAAAAGAGTAGAAAAAAGAGAAGGAAAGAGAAAGAAGAAAAATCACAAAATAACAGTGGCTTACTTAAACAATTACTCTGTCTTAGTATGCTAGTTTCAATTGTATTTTACAAAATAAAACTTCAAACAAAAATTCACAGATTTAGATGTCTCGCCTGGTAGCTTTTGATAGAGTGGAAAATACATTAACATAAACTTTTACAACATAAACGCCATCATCAGAAAAGTAACACTTAAAACTTGCCTAATGACAATGCCAGGCTTGACAATAGATGATTGTGCATTTCCTTTCATGGTTCATTTAGTAAATTAAATATTGAAATATCATTCAATTTTTTTTTCTATCCCTAACTGTCCCAGTAGTTTTTATAAATCCCTCCCCCTTTCAGGCCAAAAAAATAAAGAAATAATAATAATAAAAAAAACATAAATTAAAATTTCTTACACACACACACACACACACACACACACACACACACACACACACACACACTCTCTCTCTCGCTTTATGACAAAGAGTGTGCAATAATTATGATTGTGGTTTCAAAAGTTCATTTGAATAAAATAAGGATTTATGATATAATATAGAGAGTTCACAACAGTGGAGTAATGGATTAACAGTGTCTCACACTCATGTCAAGATTTTCTCACTTATTTCGAGGTAGTCAGTTCCGGAATGGTGGAGGAAACCGAAGTACCCAGAGAAAACCACTGACCTTCAGCAAGCGAAATGACAAACTTTCTCACACTAGGATCTGTCCAGAGTGGGATTTGAACCCAGGCAGTGAGAGGTGCTGTGATCCGTAAGCACATGCTTTAGACCACTCGGCCCCCAGTTCACAACAGTAAAGGAAGATATAATGAAGAACTTTGTCAATGCAGTTTTTATGAGAATTAGAAGATAAATTTTGTAAGTCCTATTCAATGGTATACAAGGCACTGTTTTTGACATACATTACCAGTGTGAAAAAAAGAAGTCTGAATAGTTTACTTGAAGTCAAACACAAGGATATTTTGGCTGAATTGATACAACATTAGATCTTGAGAGTAAAGTTTCAATTTATTTAAGTTTATTCAATAATCTGTCTAAAATTATTACTATTAGCATAATGAATGGTTTTTGAAACCAAAATATGTAGATTAAGACCACAAATTGTTATTTTCAAATTTTATGATTGAGAGAGATAGAAAGGGGGGAGGGAATAATGAAATGAGTTTTTGAAACATAGTTTGTCTCTTTCATACTATTTACAGAATGCTTTCAGTAACTTGGACTTTTTTAATAAAGAGGCAGAGACACGTACTATCCTCCAACATTACTAACAGCTCAATATGTACGTGGTTGCACAATACAATTCTCATATATATACATAAGCCATTCTAAATCGTGTCTTCCTGCCTCTTTGTTGATTTAAACATGATGTATAACTCTAACTACAAGCTGTAGAGTAATTTACCAGTACATTTATAGCAAAAGGATTTTTTAACTTATACCAATTGCATAAGGGATTACTTTAAATATATCAATACATGATCAATTATAGAACTTCTGTCAAAACATACCATAACCTATTTAATAGGGCTGTCCTTTTTTGCAACTAACTTTTACATATATAAACATTTTACACACATAAAAAAACTTCACATAACTATTATAAAGTGGAAACACAGAACAATTACTTAAAATAAACAAAATACAAATAAAGTGACAAAATAGAAAAATGCAAAAGAAAAATAAACATTAATTAAAATTTAGGAAAATGAAATAAATACAAATTAAATTTATTTAATACCAGGCTTGATATAAATATAAAAATTAACTGAAATACACAATCTACATGTATATACAGTTGGACACATACACATATGAATAGAATTATACAACAGTAATACTATATTAAGTAAAAATATTAGCTGGTATAAATTTACAGTTTTATTAAGCACACTTTTGTTGGTAAAAACTTTCACAGTTTTGGTATCAAGGACACTTTTTATGATATCATTTTTTGTAAAGTAAGGACATATGGACATTCAAAACCTTGATTTTTTACATACACAGCTAATATTTCTACTTATAGAGTATAATATACATGTACATATATATATATATATATATTTTATAATGGGGTTGTTGATATGTACCATACTACAGATATACAAATAACACTATATACACAATCATACTGCTAAAATTAATACCACAAAAATTCCCTATAATGGGTCATATTATCACAATGCTTACAGACTCATCTGTCTGTTAAAAACACCCCAACTCTTTACCTTGCATGGTGTAATTTGGCATTATCATTAAGACTGAGACCTTTTAATAATGAAACTATTTTAGTTATCATGATTTATCTTATTTTATTTTAAAAGTTTATTTTAAATTTATTTTGGTCATATTTAGGTCATTTTAATATTCAATGACAAATGAAATTTCTTAAAATTCTGTAATTACCAAAAATATTTTTGAACATTGATTGTAAAATAATTTTAAATTAATGGAGAAAAAAAAAAAAAGAAATAAGATTACAGTCACAAACTTTGTATACTGATCAGCTGTATTTTTAATAATCAAAATACTATTTAAAACCCACTGATTCATCATTCAACTATTCTACCCTGGTAATTTTACATATGCATCAAATTCATGATTCTGATCTACTTCTAAATGTGTGAGACACTTTGTATAAAAGGTTGTTTGTGTATATTTACAATGTAAACAGTATACATGTAAATCAGTCTTTGGTTCAATCAGATTCTCATTCTTGTATCAATTTCTACAATCACACTGTGATTCTTTACTGATTTCTTATCTAGTTTAAACTCTCGACTCTCGTTCTCCAGATTGTTTGCTTCTCCTGCAGAAAAAACAATAACATTTAAATGTTAAGGAAGTGTTAAAAATTTGATTAATAAAAAAATTACATGTACATGTACATTATAAACATCATTTAAAATAAACATGTTAAAAAAGTAGTTCTTAAAGAAATCAGTCTTCCCCCCCTCTCTCTCTCTCTCTCTCTCTCTCTCTCTCTCTCTCAACACTTAACCATTCTGCCAATAGATACAAATAAAAGAATCAAGTCTTCAAAATTTTTGAAGTAACATGATGATATTTACATGACAGAAGAGTACTACTGCATACAATCTGGGCAAACATGTAGTAAATGACTGATGTAATTACCTTATCTACATAAAGACATGAAAAAGTGAATAAACTGTTTCATGGAAAATGAAATGTTTTATCCAATTTGATGCAGAAGGTACATGTGTGTAATAAGAAAGAAATGTATTGCAAAAAGTAAAAGAAAAATGCTCCCTAAAATAGGCATCTAAAGTTGTAATAGGAATATTGATTTAGGTTATACCAGTAAGACTATTAATCTGTCCTTAAGTGACCTACAAAATGTAAGTATGATACAGTAGACGTCACCTGTTAAGTACAATGACAACTATAATAAATAAGTACTTAATCATAATAACTTACTTTCTATATGCATGTCCTTCTATTGCAATATGGCATCTCTCCTCAGTGTCTGTCCATTCACCTTCAAAATCTGTAGGTTGTGGGCATGAACTACGCCTTTTCCTTGTGCCAGGTGATGTCTGTTTTAGAGTTTCTACATCATCAAACACAACAGCAGTACCACCTCCAGCAGTTGGCATAACACTTCCCTGTAGAAACAGATACCAAAACAATATATTACTAAATATTCCAAAACAAGTACTCACTGTGAAGAAAATCTTGACCTAAGCTTTATGGGCTTTGTATTGCCTTTTCAAATTCTCATTTGGTACTGGCAGCTGAGGTATTATTAAGCTTTGTAATATCATTGGTACTGTCATTATGTGTAGAAGTATTGCCTTTAGAAATTGCAGTGATGTAAATAAAAAGTTTCTAACTGACATTCCTAAGTGGCATTCATTGATTCTTTGCTTGCTACTCAAATTATGTGATTTCGTTGTTAATTTTCATATTAGACACACATGTCATAAAATGCCTTGGTGCAGCTTGAGAAATACTTATTCCAGTAAATGATAAACATGCACTTTAGTTGTAGTGTTGTCATCATAACTGAATCATACATGTAGTTTACCACAGACCATTTTGTCCATTTATATGGAGAAATACTGAATGAAGTCTTAGTAAAGGGAGGCAACTTTTGTATGTATAAAAAATGTTTGTAAAATAGCTGTTTGTTTTCTGGTTATAGATATAATAATAAAAAAGGATCTGGTTGAAATCTTTCTTTTTTGTGTAAGTTAAATAAGTCAGTAGAAAAACTTGTAATATGAAATTTTAAAATCATTTTTAGAACTTTTTAAAGCTATTTCATTTTCTTGAATTTGAAAAGACAAGAAGTTTGGGAATTTACCAGATTTTTGTGAACCTGAAAATTAATATGTCATCTTTTGTTTCTGAAGCAGTGAAATCAACAAAAACAGATATAATTCAAATACCAGATACTGGTACTGTGTCTGCAAAATGATAGGTATTGCCTAAGTGAAGTAAACACATATCTCACTTAATTTTAATCAAATACAAGTACCAATACAGTATAACAAAATTACTGATAAACTACCTTTATAAGTTTAGTTTCTATTTCACCACCAGAGTCCTGCTCCTGATGGGTCAGTAAATACTTAGATGCTTCTTTTGTGTCTTTCATCTCCAACTTTGAAACAGATTTCTTCTTTTTCAGCTTTGGCTGTAATACTGTGTCTGAAACACAACAAAATAGATGCAATAAAAATGTTCTTATACTCTCAAACACATGAGACGGAGAACACATTCTATACATTTGTCTACAGAGGTAAATAGAAATGGTATAATGAACAAAAAATGGTTATTTTTAACAGAATAAGATGCCATGTCTAGTGCCTTTAGACACAGTTAGGTTGAACAAGGTTTTAACTTACTAAAATATACAAATTTTACATTTAATAACATGTATGCTAACATAAGAAAAGCAAAACTGAAGTCTATTTCTAGGACAAAAACAAGTCTTATTGTCATAACCTTCATTACAAGGTAACTTAAAAATACATGAATTTAAATACTTATTAAATCAGAATTGTTATTAATGGAATTTGACTAAACCTTTTTCAAAAAAACAAATGACAATGCTTTTACAAAATTTGTTGATCCCTGATTTTTTTTTTTTTAAAACTTGTTATCTGGCTTGTGAGTCTATAAAAAATTTAGTACCAGTAATTTCAATCAATTTTAATAAGCTCACTTAAAACATGTACTTTTAAGAGACTTAAAAGAAAAATTCAACAAACCCAAACTTTCAAACCATATTTTAAAATGAAAATAAAATAAAAAATTCTAAATCAAAATCAAACTCTTTAAAAGCTAATTTAAACAAATAACATGTATGTTGTAACAATAACTGAATAACAAATTGAACAGAATACAATAATATTCAAATGTCAAAGGAAACAATTAACAATTCTAGGTGAACAAGAACTGAATTACTGTGGAACCATTTATATGCATTGTCTGCCTTCCAGTTCTCTAGTTTTGGTGACATGTAAATGACTGACAATGTATATGAATATGAAAATACTAATGTTATTAAACAATCAAATATAAAACTGTGTACAAATGTATTCAAAACCAGAAACAACCAGGGGGTTACATATGTAAAGTCAACAGGAATTAATGTTGGTTTTGACTTTTGGGGAGGATGGGGGATAAGCCATTGATAAGTGAGTCTAGTACACCACAGCTATGAGGGAACTGTGCGTTTTGTTCACTGGAACAAAAACAATTTTAATGATTTATCAACCTACAGATTAGCTTTTAGAACATGCTTTTTAAAAAATTACCTAAAGTTTTATACTGTAAAGAAAAAAAAGCAAATGTTTTTCATGTCAGCAACAAAATCATCCAATGAAAACATTCATTTCTATATCCATTCTTAGTTGACTTTGGTTACTTTATAAATATAGGGCACTTTATATCATCTTTACCTTGCTGTAACATATCTCTGCTTTTTAATGCAGACCCTGTCTTTGTGTGACAATTCTTGAAGAAATAAAACCAAGGTGATATGTCGGGACAAATGTTTAGATAATGACCCTTTACCCAGTGCATGATAAATGATAAACTGAATTTTAATGGACACTTACAGCCTACATGTATGTTGACACTAAACTAAAGTAGATTTCACGTGTCAAAACAGATGCACATGTAGTTATGGCATACAAATATCAAAACATAAAAGAAATTATTTACATCTTATTCATAAAAGAAAGAGATATCATTGATTATCAAAACAGAGAATTTTTCAGTAACAGAGATAGATTGTAGAGAGTGGAAGCTCCCAAATTCCAACCCAAGTGATTGTAGGAATGGAAACATTGGGTGAAATCTGCCATGTGTGCAGCTTGCCAGTCATCTGGAAAGGAGCCTACTAGTGTAGACATTGCTTCTGAACCTGCATGTTTATCAAAAGAAACTGATGATGATGATGATGAATTTTAGGGAAAATTCGACATTTTTTCAGTGGAAAAGTAAAAATTTCTGTAGTCAATTTGAGAATAAACCCCATTAAAAATAAAAATAAGCATTTACTCTACCAATCCGTATCAAACCTGATCATTCCGCCAAACAGGAATCCCCCTTTACTCTATGAAAATTAGAAACCCAGCACATTTAAATAAATTCACAGTAATCAAATCAAAACAAATATAATTACAAAGTTTTTCCGACTATAGAAGCATTATGACAGAGCACATGGTAAACTTACCCATAATAATTCCTAATCATAGAAGAAAAAGACAATTGTGAATATATCTCATACTTGAGTTTTATTTCCAAATCAATACTTTGAAATGCATTTGAAATAAATCATTTGAAAATATGTATAGCTTCAGATTGTTTTCCAACAATAAATAGAAACAAAGCAAGGTGTCTGAAAAACTACATAATTATCAAATGTATTAAAGCACATTAACCAAACACTTTATCAATTAATGCCAAAATTGGCATTCACACTAAAAACATGACATACATGTAACTTCTGCACTTTGTTCAAAATGGCTAAACAATTTAGCAAAACCAAATCTGTACCATATCAAACTACATGTATACATATATTTAAACAATTTTAATGTTACATTTTAAAAAGGTGAGTAACAATTTTAATGTAACTTAAAAACATTGAAAAAATACTTAAAAAGAAATAATAAAACCTTGTCTTGCTTCAAGAATACACAAAAAATCACTTGGGACCAGAAGGAAAAATTACTCTTATATTTTCTTGTAAAAGAAATGTAGTTGTTTTGTTGTTAATAATAGCAGCATAATGTTGAAACAAGAATTCCACAGATTTAATATCTCGCCTGGTTAGTTTTTGATCAAGTAGAAAATACATTATTTTAACATAAACTTTCACTTTGACAAACTGCTGCCACAGCCTACGCCACCGGAAAAGTAAAAACTAAGTCTCATCTTATGACAATACCAGACTCGACAAAAACTATACCCAAACATAAATATAATGATATACACATATACATGTAAATACAGTAAACACCTACTAGAGAGATCCAGACTAAGACTGGAGTAACTCTATACCTCTGAAGGAACAAAATATAACAAATAAAACACATACCTAGTTCAACATTTCCAGAAGGTCTGTGATCAAGCCATACTTCAGCATTAGATGAAGACTTAGATCTGCGATGTCTTGGATTATACACAGGAGTCTGAAAGTAATATATCATAAGTTATAAATAATATCTACAAAATTAAAAATTTTGTATGTGTTTAAAATGTGTTGTGACAAGCATTCAATTCAGGAATGCAAAAGAAGCTATCTTTTTCCAAAAGAAAGTTTAAGGTAATTCAACATACTTCATTTACAGTTTTAAAACAGAGGAAACAATGAATTAAAACTTTAATTTATACGCTCATTTGGAAAACTTCATGTATTAATTACAATACAAAAAATCTTGAAATAATCACCAACACCGAGTAAAATTCTGGTTTTGTTGGGGTTTTGTGGTAAATCAAGAGAGTTTATAAAGAAAAAAGAAAAACATACATTAGAAGAAAAGATTTGGGTATAACAATTGAGATAAAAAAGTTATTGAGGCAAAGAAAATTTTTTACTGTTGACTGTTTTATGTGTTATACAAAAACAATGACTCAAAATTTCCCAATATAATGTACATATGTACTACTGTTTTTTTATTCATTTACTAAGTAACATAGGTAAAAGTCTTTTCAAGATATTGTACCATATTTTTACTTTTTACCTACATACTGAGTAAGTAATAAATACATCTAATTGGAAGTCTCTTCTAGATTGCACAAATATTTACTAGGTAGCATTTATAATAGAAAATACAAGCAATATCAGTAGATTAATATAAAAATGTAAAAGCTGTTTAAAGTGTAAATGATATTACTGTTCTAGGTGTTGTTTGTGGGGCTCCAGCTCTGTTTAATCCATGCATAGATCTGGCTGATGATATTGTACCAGTGGCAGTCCGTGTTCGTGGAGTGACCTGTGGCGCTACACCTACTGACGACACGTCAGATTCTGATCTGGCAGACATAATCTTTCCTGGAGTAGTATATGTACGTGGTTTTGGGGCTGGTGTTCGGAAATTTCCTGGCCTAGGTGTTGTTTGCTGTTGTTGTTCATTTTCATTAACAATAGATTTCAACATGTTTAATTTCCTTTGTTTCTCCAAGATCTGTCCACCATATTCACTTTCAATCTTTCTTTTTTCTCTTGCCTAGATGATTAGAAAAAAAAAGTCAACAAATAAAACTGTCTTGAAAAAAATACACTTTCAGAGAGCATGTAATAACAACAAAACATCTGTTCACAAGAGGCCAAAATATATGACCTAATTTTCATAATGTTAACTTTTACATGCACATTGTTTTAACATACATATATATCTGAGTCTTAAATGTATGTTGTTAAATAGTACCTTCATATGTAAAAACTGGTAGATGTATGTTGTTAAATAGTACCTTCATATGTAAAAACTGGTAAACATTATGGTACAAATATGTTTCTTTATGTTAAAAATAATCCAAATATTCATAAAAAAAAATAATAAGCAAGATAGATCAAACAATTTATAAAAAAAGATTAAATCAATTAACAATGATCAAGAAAAAATTGTGACAAACTATGACAAACTATTTTACTTTAATACCCAGAAAGTTTTTAAAAAAGATGGTCAAGAAGAAAAGAGTTTTGAGGAAAATCAATATGTTAATGCAGGCACAATAAATAATGGAATTCAAACATTCCGTTTTGAGACAGAATACAAGATGATCCTACCAGATTTCTCTCCCAATGTTGATTATTCATTTCTAGCCTGGTCCTGTAGTCCTTCTTTAGTCGATCATTCTCCGATTTCTCAATTCTTAACTTAAATTTATACAAATAAGAACAGTAATATAAATACAACGTATATAATATACATGTATACCTTATCAAAATACATGTAAACCCTATCAAAATATGTGTAAACCCTATCAAAATACATGTAAACCCTATCAAAATATGTGTAAACCCTATCTAAATACGTGTAAACCCTATCAAAATACATGTATACCTTATCAAAATACATGTAAACCCTATCAAAATATGTGTAAACCCTATCAAAATACATGTAAACCCTATCAAAATACGTGTAAACCCTATCAAAATATGTGTAAACCCTATCAAAATACATGTAAACCCTATCAAAATATGTGTAAACCCTATCAAAATACGTGTAAACCCTATCAAAATACGTGTGTAAACCCTATCAAAATACATGTAAACCCTATCAAAATATGTGTAAACCCTATCAAAATACATGTAAACCCTATCAAAATATAGCACAATTTGTTAAATTTATAAAAATTTCATCTACCTTGTTATATATACACATACAAGTATACCACAATAGAACTGCTTCAAAATTTTAAACAATAATTTTTATTTCATATATTTTTTAAAATTGAAAAGCATGAATACAATTTTGTCAATTCATAATTCTCTCCAAACAATATTAATAATTATTATAAAAACAATTATCTCTGTAAAAGTAAGATTTGAACATGAATGTTCTCTCTATTAAAAAAACGAAATACTAACAATGTACAACAGAAAATGATGTTTCCATAGCAACTGATATTACTCTAATTATAATGAAATATCTGTCACTTATCTAACTACATTTAAATATATTTATTTCACATGACAAAAATCTAGACTGCAAACATAAGCCTTTCATAAAAAACTGAGGAAAGTTTATGGTAATGAAAACTGAGTTACAAAATATTCAAGTTCTAAAACTATAGTTTTTTTTCTGATATACATTTAGAAAAATGTTAAAACAGGAATTTTTTCTGACAAATTACCAAACAAAACTGAACTACATGTATACATTGTATGAGCCTATAGGTTACCCTAGAATCCAGATCTCGTTTTTCTCTCTCTGTCTCTCGTAACTGTTTGGAAGCATCATCTTGCTTTCTCTCTAAGTTTCGTAGTCTGGTTTCTAGTTTTTGTATGTAAGAATCTCTTCTCTCTAGTAGACACTGCAAATCATCATTTTTTGTCTTTAATGTGGAATGTTCTCTTTCCATATCTACTAGTACTGCTCTGAATTCATCCTCTGTGAAGACATCAAAATAAAATTTTCTTTAAACTTCAAACTATGGATCAGAATTACAAGAAGTTAAATGTCTTAAGTAGTGGCTTCAGTACTGTAAAATTTTAAATTCTTTGATTTGACATTGTCAAAATGAAAATCACAACATTCTGTTTTCTATAATTAACTGTACTTTTATAACTTAGATTTTACTTTTTAACTTAAAGGGATGTAAAGAAAAATTTCAATAAATCAAAACCCTTTAGACTTTAATTAACGTTTTAGCAGTGTAAGTAAGACGACAGATTATACATACGCCTCTTAGCTAAATCTGTAAGTAATAACTCTCTTCGTTTATATCTCTCATCAAGGAAGTTCTCAAGCTGGAGTAATGTAACATTATCTTTGGCTGTACAAAGCTAAAATAAAATCAAGTCTTTGTGAATATCTACCTTAGAAATACAAAACTTGTCTTTTGGATACCTGTGATATGAAACAATTGTAAGTAAGCATCATAGAGTATAAAGTCAATTAGTTTTTAGCTTTAGCCTTTAAGTATAACACCAAATTCATATGTAGATAATTAAATACTATTTTACCAAAGCAATAATCATATTTTCAAAATCCTACTGTGTATTATAAAACTAGTCACATAAACACATTTGTACTCTATACTATTTACAACCATTATAAATTCAATTGCAATAGTAAGACATTACATCTGATTTAAAGGAGTGAGGAAAATTTGGTTGTAAATTATTTCGTTACATGTACGTTTCGACTACTGTAATGCAGTGTTTTTAGTGTCTTACCTACCCTAAGAGAGGACATAAAGTTATTAAAGTCTCAACCAAATAACATTCATTTTTGTTTCTAAATTATAATTCAATGAACCATCTCTATCTATTTCCAAGGTGGGCCAAGGAGGCCAAGTAGTTTAAAGCACAAACTAATGATCACAGTGCCTTTTTTCAACTAGGATTCAAATTCAAAATAAAATGGCAAAAAGTTTGTGCCAAAGGCTAATTTTCTTAGGTTATATAGTGTCTTCAACCATCCCAGAATTGGCTAATTTTCTTAGGTTATATAGTGTCTTCAACCATCCCAGAATTGGCTGTTTTTGATAGGTCCAAAAATCTCGTATGGGGTGTTAATCTTCATTATTTTATTTTCAAGTCTGAGTTTGACCTTGTCAAAACCCTAACCTCATACAGTGAGGGTTGTATCCACTTAATTTTTGTAGTGGTTTGGTTAAAAAGGTTTTAGTACTTTTACACTAAAATCTACTATATCGTTAATCTACAAGTACATGTATGTAGTGTAACTTGTGAATACCGGACCCTGTAAAAACCAGAATCCTGTCAAAACCGGGCATATCTTCTGGTCCCAAATTTCACCCTCTTTATTATCAATGAAGAAAACCTTAACAAAGCGGAACTTGTGAACTCTGGAAACTGGACAAAATTTTCTGACCAAAATATTATATTCAGCATAAAACAACCTTGGAAAACCAGACATCTTTTCCCGATCGAAATGTAATGAAGAACCTGATATCTTTTTCTTGGAAAAAAAAAAAAAAGTAAAATAAAAAAAACGGATATATCTTTAGAAGCCATAATAATTTCATGTCTGTAGTCAAACATAGCACTTATCAATAATTGTTCTTTTGTTTAAACATCAGCCCAGATCAATCAGTACTCATCGGTGATACATCGTGTTAATTAGACATGAATTTCAAGTATGAGTAAACATGAATTATGCATCATTCACCTGTTCTCGAAAAATCTGGATTATACTGGGTCAGGTTTGCGTTCGAATTAAAAAATTTTAGTTATCAAAGGGATATGTGAGGGGGTCTTATGTTGATTGCAACATTGTTTTTAAATTGTTACAAAATCGTTTAGTCATGTTATTTTAACATTTTTATAAACGAAAATACATTAAACAGCCTCTCTCTCTCTCTCTCATTTGTTTCACCACAGCAGCCTCAGGATCTTTAGTAACCAAAGAAAACTAAAAAAATTTATTCGAACAACATTTTATGTGAAGAACCTGGCTTTTTTCAGACAAATCGGGATGGAGATTCTTACCCAGACTTTCTAAAGGAAAATATTACAGCAAACGCTTTGTTTATAATAAATTAAATTGTATACACAAGAGAAAGAAAAAATCCAAGCAAGTCAACTATTAAATGTGTCTCCAAATGCGTGATGTGTTTTGCCATATTGCCTCGGTAAACACCTCCTAGTTGAAAATATAAACCAGTTAAAATTCCTAACATTTTTTTCTTTTTGTGTTGGATTAAATACAATGTATGATTCATATTTTCTTTGAAGAATTTACTGTGAATATTCTCAAATATTATCGCAGGTCGTGAGAAAGGATATACATGTAGGAACTCTTACGGTTTTATGGCCAGTAGTCAAGGGCAATTAACTCATGATCAAAACCTGAACAAACCGGACACCTGTGAAAACCGGATTTATTCTGTGGTCCCGACCCCGTCCGGTTTTCACAAGTTTCACTGTATTAAGATATAAAACTTACTCCTAATGGTGGAAAATTTGGTCCTAATGAATATTTGATCTCTGGTAAACGAATATTTGTGTCTGTAAATTAAAACAAAAAAATTATGAAGTATAAGAAGTAATGTTACAAAAACATGCACCATACTTTAATAACATGATTTTGTAAAATGTTTTATTTATATTTCATAAATTACATAAATCAGAGTGATACGGTTTTAGTAGACAAAAGATGTCAAAATCCCAAATCCACAAAATGACACATAAGTATTGATATTGACCAATGTGTCGTATGTAATAATACAAAAGATCAGAACTTGGATGTACAACTGGCACTCTGGAACAAAAATCAACTGTTTATTCAAGGCATGGTTTGAAATTAAGGAACTTTCCTTATTTAACTTGATGTTTCTATGGTGATACAGGTATATACATGGGGCATTAATTTTATTTTGTGAGAAGTAGAAACAATAATACAATGAAACAAACATTACATACATAAATCTCATGTACACAGATGAAACCCATAAAATCCTTAACATTGAAGAGAATCTATTGTTATACAAATCTTGATATAAAAGTAACACAGACACAATAAAGTATATACCTATTTCCATATCATCTTTAGTTATTTGTTGCTGATTTAGCTTTCTCCGTCCTGGTGTCATTCCAACATTAAACCTCACTTGTTGTGACCTTGTAACCTGTACTTCCTGTGTTAATTCTGAGAATTTCATTACATGCTGAAATATAATAAAATTAATATTTTAAATAAGAGCTTTCAACAGAAGAGCAAAGCTTGCATGTATCTCAGAGTATGTGTGCTCTACTGAACTCTATCCAAACAAGCAAAAACTCATTAATTTGTTATGTTTGTGTATATTCATGTACTTTCTAAAGTTTTAAATGAAATAGTAAATCTGAAAATTCAGTACATAACAAACAGAACAAAACACAATAAAAACAGTTTTATATGCCATGTCAGAGCTCTTCCAACATCTGACCTCAAACTAAAACCCTCAGCCTGAGATTTGGAGCTTTGTATGAATTGTACATGTATATGGTATGAACTCAACCATGTTTTAAAAACTTTTTTGGCCAAATAACATCTATGAAATGGAAATGCTCTATGATTGATGGATACTTACAATTGTTTCATCGTACTCCTCAGATTTAGGATTTACACATACAATCATCCTTACTTTTCCATCACCATCAAAGTAATTCTTAAACAAATGTGTTAGTTTAGCATCACGGTACGGCACCATCTACAAATAAAAAACAAAACAAAATCAAAGTAGTGAATCCTAACTACAAAGCAACTCAAATAAATGTGTTAGTTTAGCATCTAGATATGGCACTATCTACAAATACAAATCAAAACAAAAAAAAAAAAAAATTGATAAATATCCTACCTACAAAGTAACTCAAACAAAAGTGTTATCTTAGCACATTATATGATACAAATTTTTAATTTATGAGAAAAAACAAACCTATCAAAAGTGTGTTAACCAGAAAAACTTACCATCTCTGAAATCTTCAAAAAAAAAAAAAAAAAAAAAAAAAAAAAAAAAAAAAAAAAAAAAAAAAATTATGTCCACCAGGTTTCATCAAAATCCTGAGCGGTTTATGAAGTTAATTGACTACAATATTTCAAAGTCCATTATCCATGATGGCTGTCAGTTATATATATCATACAATAAAGGTATATAAAAATTGGTAGTATTCACAAAAAAAAAAAAAATAAATAAATAATAAAAAAAAAAAATATTATATGACAGGTACATGTTTTCATACATGAAGCTAGCCTCTTTAACATCTAAAGATTTAAATCAATTACCTTATTTACACCAGTTTTCTGATTCTCTCTCAGTATCTCTATACAATTTCTGAGTACCATCAAAGATTGGTTAATGTTGCCTAGGTAATGATAAAAATAATTCAATTAAATAACTAATAACTAGGGGTAAACTATGTGTAGATAGGGCCACAATTAAAAATATCTCAGTTTTCCCTTGCCCTACCCTTACTCTGATATTGGGTAGGTAAGCAGGCCTTTTTTTTCCCTCATAGTTTTCTTTTCTGGTTAGGAAACATTCTTCACATGTCATCTTGTGTGTTTACTAGTACATCTTCATCACTACAGCGTTTGTATTGCATTGAATTGTAACTGTATAAGCATCTTGACAACTAAGAAGGTTGGCGACTAAATCGTGAAAAGGAAAGAGATACGAACCAGAATCTATTAGCACAGAATCGCAAAGGAAAAAAAACAATTAAAACAAGAGGCCCATGGGCCTTAACGCTCACCTGAGGATATGGCCAACCTGAGGATATATCCAAAATCATTTGCAAAAATACATAAAATATTCTTATATACAAGCCTACAAAAAAGTTAATAGTTTTCAAGATAATTAATAATTTGAGTCTTTTAATGCATCTATGACCTTGACCTTTAAACTTAAGACCTTTATCTTATATCAGAATAATCACCATATCAATTCCTACAATATTCGAATATACATGCCATACAAAAAGTTATTAGTTTCCAAGATAATAAACAATTATAGTCTTTTTATGCACCCATGACCTTGACCTTTGAATGTATGACCTTGAGCCATATATCAAAATGTTCGTCATGTCAATACCTACAATATTCTAAATTACATGCCTATACAAAAAGTTTATAGTTTTCAAGCTAACGCACAATTTTAGTGGTTTTTTAGCAAAAAATAACATTTCAGAGGCATCAACTCCTACATGCATTATGATACAGTTTCGAAACTTTGTACCTTTTTTACATTTTGTCCTGCTGAACATTTTAACAATGTTTTAATTTTATATATCTCTTATAATTTGGAAGAAAATAGCCCAAATCTGCACAAGTTACAAACTAGGTCATAACCTTGAACTTTGACCTTGGCCCCATTTTGAAGGTTATTTCAAGCAAAAGTCAAAACTGAAAACCCCATGTCAATATCTATTCATATAGTCAAGTTATAATAATTTGAAGCCATTTTACGAAATTTTTAAAACTAAACGCAAAAACGCTTAACCTTTTTTTCAGCCGAATTTCTCGATTTGTACAAACTATATACTTAAGACTCTAGAGTAGTTGAAAATCAAATCAGTTTTTGTCTACCACTTTTGGTTTCAGAGAAGAAGATTTTTTAAGTTTTTTTAAAATGTAGGTCACAGTGACCTAATTTCTATGGCAACCAAAAGTATAAATTTGAAAAGTGCCCTCCCAATAACCCTTCCTGTGAAGTTTGATTAATATTGGCCAGGTAGTTTCTGAGGAGTTGTCAAAAATGTGAGTTACAGACGTACACATGGACATATGCAGTGCCATGCCATAAGCTCACATGGCCTATAGGCTAGGTGAGCTAAAAAAAGAAAAAAAAAAATCAAACAAATAAAAACCAGCATTTTTCAATAAAATCTTTTCAGTCGGCGGGATTTTTTACGGTCAGTCGCGCAAGGGGAAACAAACTATATTTTTATTTTGGCCTAGAATAAAAATGTTTTATTACGATATTTTACTCCTTTTTTTTTAAATCTAATCAAATGAGTAGAGGTTTTATGATTTTCCATAAATTTGGGAGTTAACTATTTATTTTCTTTATTCTATCATAAATTCTACTTTCATTAGATGCTTGAAGATAAGTTAAACTTCATCATTCTAATAAATTTCTTCTAAAATTCACTTTTATTTTTTTTCTTTCTGGTATACATGTACATGTTAGTGATGTTGTTTAAATAGCCGCCAATGAATGATTCTTAATAAAAAAATTTCAACTTAGAAAAATAAAAATCTATTGATACATTAATGATTATTGCTTTTGCATCTGAAGCTCTGACAGCAACATCTGAAGATTGTGGAAATGCTGATACAGGCTACAGTAACTTGAATCTGATACAGCTGACAGTATTGTCTTACCTGCTTCTTTAAGTCTGTCACCAGCATTCTTTGTTCGGTTACCACGTTCACTTCCTGCTAAATCCACAAGAGACAACTGACTTACACAAACTCTATCCTATAAAAATGCCAAGGATGTGTGTGTTAAAAATTGTAACACAAAAAGATTTCTTTTATGGTACTTAATAACATAATTACAATATAAGAATAATAATACAAGAGTGTAGTTTGCCTAAACTTTATCTCCATGACAAGCTTTAAAGCTGCATTAAGTTTTTCAATTTTCTGAATTTTTTGGTTTTTTTTGTTTTCTAAAAATGTATTTTTTAAAAAATAGATAACTTCTAATCACGATCCGTGACATTCATTTTCTAAAATTTCATTCCTTTTAGCTGTAAATAAACAGAATCCTCTAACTGGTTGGTCAATGTTTATCAATGATTAAATTATGAGCCGGGAGCATTCGTATGGATGTACGGAAACTCCAAAAAATTGAAAGTGCAACCTGACAAACAGTATTAATTGTCCATCATTAATATCCAGATGTATTCGCAATGGTGATATGTATCCCTTACTAAGGCACAAATGAAATATTCAAATCTTTGTTTAATTTATCATTTTCACCGTTTTGTAAGTTGTGTTTCAATGACCCAGTTTTTTGTGATGTAAGCATGTTCTAATATTAGATCCAACATGCTTCATCTCACTGGCAAATTATTGTTGTTTCTGTAATTATTTAAGCTTTATTGTTGAACCAAATGTAACATTGTTGATTAGGAACATTATTGATTAGATCAGCACCTTTTTGATTTTTTTCCTTGGAAAACTTAATGCAGCTTTAACCAGAAACCAGAGTCCTTTATATTCATCACATTTTATGGTAATAGACCAGCTTATATAATTGTTGATAGACAGCACAGAAAAAAGGTCTTGTCTAATCTTCTTCGAAAAGTTGCGCTTACAGTTATATTAAAAATAAATTTCTTAAAATTACAATATATATGTACATTTCCATAATCAAAAATTGTATTAGTTATGCTGAGGTTATGACAGTATTTATACATACATTATCAGTCTCTTGTCCATTTTCATCTAATGGTGCCTGGACTAGTCTTATATTAAATATACTGTGACTTCTACTGGACTCTGCATTTAGAGCTGTGTGGGCTACTTTTCTTCTTTTTTGACCTTAAATCAGGAAAATAAATAAGAACAGCATAATTTATTATTCAAAATTTTAAAAGAGATGTTTAACATACCAAGTCAACATTACAGCAAGTAGCGGATAGAGTAACATCTCTAAAAAGATCTGGACCCAGTTGTTTAAACATATGTAAGCTTTACAAAGTGGGTAGTAAATTTCAAAATGACATTAAAATGAGTCTTTAAGGACAATACATGTACATTACATATATATTTTTTTTACTTAACTGGTTCTATCTGATAATAGCAACTGTATGCAATAGAGAAATGTAAAACATACTTCCTGATACAAAAAATTTCACTAACAAAATGGTTAAGCTATCAGAACCTTAAACAAATGTGCCCTGGTCATGTAGAACTGAACAACTTTGGTGCAATTAATTTGAACAAACTAGTTTAAATAATAAATCTGCTTTAATAAGAAAGTGCCAAAATCCAGTTAACAAATATGCATATATGAAAAAATAATGAAAGTTTAAACTTATCCCAGCTTATCAGTTTACAAAGATGAATCAATAAGCTAAAAATGTATTTACTAAATAATGGTGCAAAGTGAAAAAAAAAACAAACATGTTTTCAAGTTATTTGAAAACTTCAAGTTATTTGAAAACAACCAGTGAATAGATGATGGAGCACAAAGCACATGACAATTAGATTTAAAAATCAACTTTACCTTTATACAGAACTTCAAAAGCTTCATCAGCTGATTTGATTTCTACTTCTACTGCATTCATTACATACATACTGTCTGTCGAGTCTGTACGTAATATCTTAGATTGGGGTGGTCTGCAATAAAATCACAAAAATCAAATTGTTAATGAGATATTCCCTTCTGATTTGATTTTCCAAACAACACTCAAACTTATTGTATGGCAAATCACCATGAAACTATTAATTACAGGTTTAAACAATCAGTGACAATAGGTTTGCTGTGTGGACATATTATTGTATTAAATATTTTCTATATCATTTGCAGTTAACAATAGCTTAAACCTGTTGTCCTGTTTTAACCTTTTATCTTGTGTCATACAAACCCCTTTGTTTGAGAGAATTGGTGGTAAATGATATGTTGTGCCTCAATTTTTATATTTTCTGTTATGATAAATGTAAAACAGACCGAGTGAAAAGTGAAAAAACCTACTTAGCATTCACGTCACGAGAGAAGTTTATACCTTCACACCTACAACATTGCTGGAGACCCAATTTGACATCATGGCCTTGACCTTTACATCTAAATTAGGTATGCAACAAATCATGTCATGTTGCCAAGCAAAAAAATATGTTATTTCATACATTAAATTTTATACATGTAAAAAAAACTTTGATCTGCTTTATAAACAAGTATGATTATTTTGATAAAAACACAAGACCAAAGTTATTGAAGAACATAACTTATGATACACATAACTTATGAAATACATGTATCATAAAGTAAAACATACACATAGGTACAATGGCTATCTGTATATATACATACTTGTATCCTGTGATTGGATCATATGGCAATTCTTCTAACAAATCATACACATAATTATTGTAGATCTCAATATATGACACAAACACAGCATAATTATTATCTTCATCAACATCATCCACTTTAGAAGGATCTATAACTCGTCCTTGGTCTGTCATAAATTCATAACCCTGTCTGTTCAAAATGAATTGAAGCAAAAATTACTTCTTTCATTATCATTATATTTTATCATTACTTCAACTGTTATGGATTTAAAAAAACATTTCTGAACTTTTGAATGAAATTAGAAATGACTTATTGTAGTGCATTCTTAAATCTCTAATCCATGCTTTAAAAACAGGCAATTCATTAAAACATTTAGATACTTTAGGTTACCGGAAGACACAAAATAGTGAAATAGTGTTTATTTTTATCTATATAAAAATGAAAAATAATATACTGAAAATACAATATGTGCATATATATGTATTATGTGAAATCTAAAAACCTGTGATAAAAGTACCTTGAGCTCACAATCTAACATTAAATATAGCAGTATATGAAATTATACCTGTTTCTTGTTGCCATTGGTGTTTTCGGTGTTGTTAGACCCGGCATAATATCTTTCTTCTGACGTTCTAACATAGCATCAGCTTCACTCTGTACCTCAAATCCATTCATTTTATCAGTCTTAAATAGCTGTTTATAATAACAAAAAATCAAATACAGAATATATAATCATGTAAAAAAATGTAATAAAACCAAACAATTATTATATACTATAAAATTTTTTAGTAAAAATGTGTTTTGTCTGAAACCAACTAGTGTTTTATAAAAATGCAGAAATTCTACAATTCTAGAAATTTTATCCTGACAAGCCTACTTTTCTATTTTGAATGTATTATCAAGCCTTTGGTTAAGAAGATTTTAGATAAGAAAATTTTCTAAAGTATAGTGGAATTGATTTTAGAGAGAAGCAAAAAATTTATGATTGATTGTTGACAATGTTTTGGCACTTCTAAATTTCAGAAACTTTCACTTTAAACATACATGCATAAGAATTGATTTTGAGCAAAACATAGTCACCAATCAATTTTAGCAGACACAGTTCGTGGACACATTTACAGGCATAGTTATGCAAGTTGTGTATCATGAAAATTAACTCTAACATGGTGTGCCTGTATATTTACAGTCCTATGAATCATTATTTTAATACATTTAAGCAAGATACAAACAGTTCTTTACAAGGACTTACATATTTCTTTGCTTGAAGACCCCCAATGCTGTTAAATAAGACATCTAAGCATCTAGGTAGTATGCCCTGGTCCTGTGGATTACCAGTCATGGTGTAAGTTTTACCAGAGGATGTAATACCATAGGTAAAGAGTAACCCTGAAAAATTATATACATTATATATATTGTTTGTTACATGGCAATTACCATATAAATTCAATTTGATAAAATTCTACATTAATGGTACAAATCTTTTTAAAGACACCAAGTATCCAATGATTAATAATTTTAAAATTTGGAAATAGATTAATGGTCAATTAATTTTTTTATAATTATTATCAATTTTGATGTCTTCTTTTAAAACAAGTTATCAAAAGATGTTCTGTTATAATAATTTCTTTTCTTTCAACTGATTACCTAAGCAAGAGAACTACCCAAAGCAAATCCATTTTGTTAACAATACATGTATTTAATATATATAAAAAAGCTCTGTTTATCAATGCCAAAGTCCAAAATCCCATCCAATGTATAAGTTAGAATTTACAAGAAGATGGCCCTTAGGACCATAAACTTTTAAACCTTGGTGACCAACATAAAAACTTGGAAGTTTGAATTTTCAATATTAAGATTAAAATTAGGTTACCTGCAAGGATAAATAATAATACATAGCTGTCTCATAATCAGATTTTAAAATTCAAACATTACATTGCAAGAATTGTTTGATTTTTTTCTTAAAAAAAAATGAAAAAACAAAACAAAACCAAAACCAGACACAAATTTAACACCAATTTAATGAGTCAATAAAATAAATGAGCAAATTCTATTTCTTGGAAAAGTCAAAAGCCAACCAGACTCTTTATTTTATATATCCTCGCAGGGTTGAAAATTTGCTAATCTAGGGAAAGCAAGCCTGCAGTAACTGAACAGATTGATCCCATGATCCAATTTCTATGCTTTTTAATTGACAATTTAATCACCTCTCTTTACAGAGCTTGACAAGAAATTTCGAACATCTGTTAGTCTATACATGGAAAGTTTTAAACTTCATAATTGTTAAAAATGAATTATATTGAACAGTACATCTATGCATTGCTATGTCAGATTGTTGGTAAGAATGGAGCACCTCAGGCATGATGATTCTTTCATTTTCATCAAGACTGTCAATTCTGGAGAAAACTAGAGAAAAACACAAAGCTTCAGCAAGCAATGTGACATCTTTCTCATTCTACTAACTGTCTAGGCAGATATGGACCCTAGGCAAGTGAGAGGCACTGTGATCCATCAACCAGCACTTAAAATCACTCAGATGAAAGCCCAACACAAGTGATTTGGCAAATTATATTTCAAATATTGTTCTTAGTGGTAAGATTCAAAGTCACAATTAAGTCCCATAATGTCTTTCTTTTGTAGTGAAACAAGAGAAAACCTGGGGCAATTCTTGCTTTAATATATTTATATATATTGTACATGTACATGTAACTCCTGAATATAAAACTGATAATGCAAACCAGCCATTTAACATACCAGACCCAAGATAATATTAACACAGTAAGTGCCATATCTTTTAACTTACCATCTGGTAATGTAAATTCACCTGTTTAGATTATTTTAATGAAATGTTTTTAGCAAATTACAATTATAAAACAGACATTTCAGAACAATGTCAATTAAATAAAACAGTGAATGGAACTCTATACAAAAAACAATCAATGAACCTAGTACAACATGCCTTCTCCAAATATTACAATTCTATATAATTCTCCATATATTATTCTATATAATTCTGTGTTTTAAATAAAACAATAATCTGGAATAGTATTTTAGATCATGCATTAGGCCTGGAAAAAAATTCTGTGTTTTCACTTTCACCTCTTAAAAAATAGGGAAGGTAGATACATTTTTTTAAAAAAAAATATACAGATATAATTTTACACTACAATCTTACAATAACTCTACATAGCAAAATTTACAGCTTATATATATGTATGTCCAAATAGTGATAAAAATTTAAGGGAAGACTTAAATAATAAGTGTAGGTAAGGAAAGCAGAAACACACATTTTTTTTTATCATGGCCTGATTATTTTCATACTACATGTACAAAAGCCCAACAAAATTTCAGTTAAATAAATCATAGAAAAACAAACCATTTTTTCCCTTGATAAGATCTTCCACAAGTGGCATAGCCACATAATCAAATATAGCTTTCTGTGATGTATATTCATCAAATACATAGCTGAATGTGTACTGATACTGAAAACAAAACCAAAATAGACTGTGATTCATAAAATTTGTTTATAAATACTGTACTAATTGCATATCATAATTAAATATGATGTGGATTAATGTTTCAAGGAACACCCGCAGACAACAAATTGGCTAAAAGAGAATCAGATTTTTCAGCATTATATGCAGTCTGATTTGGTGAATGATGGAATAAACACTGAATTTCCACTTGTTAATTTTTTAAGTACAAAATGATGGTTTGTGAAGTCAGTATTTCAAATACCTTTATGTATATACCTGTAGATACTTTATTATTATATATATTAGTGTTTTCCCTGATAATTTTATATCTGATAAATTTTGGTACAAGTATAGATCTTTAAAATTACTCTTTTATAACACAATTATATGTGTTATAGGTGGTTCACTTTATTTTACCAACCAATAAGAATATTCATATCATTTTAAATATTAAAAAGACGGTTTTAGAACTTCCAAGAAAATAAAATTTCTAAAAATTCAAAAGAAGACCATTAGTAGCCGGTAGAGACAACGAACATGCAAGAAAAAAAAATTACAGATTTATAACACACCTCTTTTAGTTGTCCAGTTCTGGCAAATGCTGCAGAATTCTACAAATGCATAAAAAGTTTTTATAAATATATGTAAATCATATAGATTTATCATATAATGAAAGAACACAAACTCCATAATTGTTCTGGCTTCCCACATGAAGTACATCCAGTCAATCAAAAACTTTCAACACTGATTAGTGTCCAGTGTCTTATATTGTATCAAAATCACCTTATTAGACTTCTGTATCATATATGACTGTTGCTTATCCTGGTTTCAGTGAGCACTGACATGAGGTGACTGAGAGTACAATGCTTCCCTTGAATGGGATGGGATGGTTTGGTTAACTCCTAACATATTTACTAATAACCATTTATTTTGCAGCTGGGTAAACTGGGGAAAAGTGAAATTATTGATCTTACTCGAGGATATAAGTCTGAGTCTCAAAACTATTCTATAACCCTTGCATATTTAGTCTACCACATGACCATTCAGCAACATGTTTTTACATCTAATATTGGAATTTAATACATCAAATAGGTTTGGCACTAGCAACTAAGTGGTATGGAGTGATGATGGAGATTTATGTTCTAATTAAGTCTAATTCACTTATTATATAGAGACAAGTAGTGTGATATTTTATAAATATGTAATCAGTTTTCTCACCTCTGAGGGAACGAGTTGTACCACCGAAGTACTTAAAGGTTTAACACATACATCTGCATCAGGATTATCTAATGGTCTAATACGACAATATACCTGTAAATATTAAATTATATACATCATAAATTTAAATATATTTTCATATATAGAACTTTTAACTGAATACATAGTCTATAGGTAATCATTTTTATAAACAGTATATTTCATTAAGAATCTGAATATAACAAAGCACTCCAGTCAAAATTCTATCACTTATTTAAGCCAGTCATTTTAGAGATAATGGAGGAAACTCAAACATGTACACCTTGAGAAAACCACTGATTTTATGTGTGCAAACTGACATGTTATTTTTACTAGGACCTGCACAAGTAGTTTTCATTTCATTTGAATCCTATAAAATACCAATTCTTTGAATTTAAAAAAAAAACTGGGGAAAAAAATCAATACTTTGTATCTACATGTAACAATGACCGTTCAATAAAAAATAAAAATTGTTAAACATATGAATAACAGTCTACATGTAACAACTAACATGGGGTGAGGCAGAGAGAAAGGCTAAGAACTGCTCTGAATGGAGAGACATTGTGTTGACCTTATGCTCTGACTGAGGAGAACAGGATAGGTAGGTAGGTATACAAATAACAGTATGAAAAAAAGTATTACATTACAGAACTCTTAACTGTTAGAATTCATGATGTATATTTGGTTATCATTTCTCAATTACACTATTCAGTAAAAAACAGCAAAAGTTTTTCCATTCAACAACACAAATGTGTTTGTCTTATTTATACAACAATATTGTTTTTTCCATGTTATATGCTAAAGCATTTTCAAAGGTTGACGGGATAATGCACAACCTGCAGTATTATGGGAAGTATTACAGTTAATACTGTTGTAACTATGAGTGTCTCTTCGTATAAAATTCAAATAGAAATATAATTGCATAACTATTTCTGACACCAAATTACAGATGCAAAAGTTCTCTTACAGATGTTATAGTTTTTTATCATCAATGCAAAACACAAGCATTCTTTATATGCTCAAATTTTAACATTCAATGACAACAAAGATCATGAATACCACAGCCTGCCAGTATTATATTTCTGGTTGTTACTCCACATCCATATTTTATCATACAATGTTAGGAAATTCTGCCTCATCTATTATGCAGTGTTATATATGCCTTGGCATATGAAATATTCAACTGTTGAGTCCAAATACAATACTGGGAGATAAATATAACATTTCAAAGGCTAGGTAGAAGTCTTTAAATAAAGTCATTTTCATTAATTTCATTCATATAAGCCTGCAAATAAATAAGGTTAGCCAAAACTAACAAAAACAAAGATTACCTCAACTGGATCTGTCTGGTTGGAATTTTGATTGTTCTTTTTACGGGGTGTCTTCCCTCTCCTATAAAGAAAAAAAAAAAGTAAAACGTTGTTTGATAGTAATGTATATAAACCATGTTCATTAGTATAAACAACAAAAGCTCCATTATCTTAAAGTTCTTCTTTATGATATTTGTATTATTTTTTCTTCGTAAGAACTGTTTTACTGTATATTACATGACCAGGTCCCAGTTTCACAATCATTCTTTTAACCAAGAATTTCCATAACCTATATTTAGCAAATATTAGCAATCCTTTTTTTAATTTAATATAAAATTAAAAATTCATGATAAAACTAAATACACCTATTACAAGCTTGAAGTGGTCTCCAAATGACATATTAAATTCTATATATCCAAACAGTTACCCAAGTTTTTAAGAGTTCAAATTTGTCGGATAAAAGGTAAGAAAAATCTTTGTGAAACGAGGGCCAGATTAAAGCTTCAGAAATATATCTGCATAAATAATGTAAATGATCATTATTTTAAAATACAATTTACATTTAAATGAAGGTGTAACCAAAGGCATGGAAAATAGACAACAGTACTAAAAGATGTGGATTGTGGAGTGATTTTCTTTTACATCTAGGCTCAAGTAAGTGAACCATAAACAATGTTTTTATATAAAGGACGATAAACAGTCCCATTCATCACCCAAAGGCTTATTTTCAATACGGGGGTTGCTCTGTTATTTACCAGCTTAGCCATTTGCTTTTTTTTTCTGGCTCCAAAATATTGAGTTTAGTTGTTTTACTCCAAAATTTTCATCAATTTCATTATATGCTTTTTGTCTCTAAGGTTCACTGGAAATGTTTTATAGAAATTTGCTCCAAATTTATACAGGTGGCTAATTTTTTTTACTTCTAATTTTCGAGAGCCAGAGCTAACCCTGAATTCAAAAGAAATTAAGAATAAAACCTTAAAGCTGCATTAAGTTTTCCTATACATAATACATAAACAGCACATTTTTTCCTAACTATACCTCTCATGATAAATGTAATACTTGGTTCTGTGATAAAACCTTTACTTTTGTTGAAATTCACTGGGAAACCTATTGCTAGTTTGATTCTACCAAAGATACTATTTCAGAACACTGATAAGTGATTCTTTATTGAAAACTGAGACATGGTCAACAAACACAGTAAAATGGCATGTGTTCAAGAGCAACAATTGCCACTTAGTTGTGCGTATCCAAGCCAAACTGCTGTTTTTACAGCCATTTTTTTCATATTCGAATCCTTAGTCAGTTTGTCCCAGTTGGCCCTTGTTCTTTTCTGTGCAGAATCTGTTGTTGTTCAGATGTTCTTCTGTTGACACCATTGATCACATACATGTAGAACTTCTGTATATAGCTGATAAATAGTTTTTTATCCAAGCTTTTAGGATTTCCATTTATTATATTTCATAAGAATGAACTTAAGAAAAGGAACCACACCAATTGTAATAACAATCAATTATACTGATAAAAATATCTAAATTTACATAACAAAGATGATTGCTAATTCCTTTCTATGCTTTTATTTCATCTGACTATTTGTTCAGCCGGGACAATCATCTCATGCCAATGCAAGTTAACATGGGATTGGGTTATAGTTACAGAGAGGTGAAGTGAGAACTTTAAAGTAGTTTGGGTGTAAAAAAACATAATTGACCAAGTTTGAAAACTAACAGAAAGGTGGAGAGTTTAGAAATTAGACTCTATTTTTTTTTCTAAAGTTTAATGGAGAAATGAACACTGGGTCATTATTCTTCAATACTGGGTAAATTGTCACAACACTGTTATGCATGTGCTAGATGAGTGATGAAGCTGAAGGAAACAGAATACAAGATTCAGATGGTGCAAATCAATACTGGGATTTGAGTATCTGTCTATATTTAGGTGGTTGGATAGCTCAATAGTTAAGTGTCCTGCTGATGTTTAGAAAGTCTCCAGGTTTGAGTCCTGGTCTGGCCGTTTCAACAGGTTAGTGCCAGGATGAAAGTTCACTGGATTTATATATTACATGCTACACAGATTTTTTTTTTTTTTTGAAAGGGGGGGGGGTGTCAAAAGTTCATTATTAGTATCATTATTATATTTTAGAATTATTTTATTTCACAATACTTTATTGCACTATATTGCTGACTTTCTATGTCTGAAAGCTATGAAACAGAATCACGAATTTGTTGTTGTAATGTCTTTTTCTATCTTTGGCTATGATGGCTACACACAGACCTGAAATTCAAGGCTCTGGTAACGACATTAAGGTAGGACGGTAGGACCTCTCCTTTTTGTACCCCCACACAAAAATATAAATATTTTTTATTAAAAATGTTCGAAATGGCTTTATGTCATTTTAAGCAACAGTAAAACACAACACTTGTGACCCTGAACGCCTATCTTTGGCTATGATGGCTACACACAGACCTGAAATTCAAGGCTCTGGTAACGACATTAAGGTAGAACGGTAGGACCTCTCCTTTTTGTACCCCCACACAAAAATATAAATATTTTTTATTAAAAATGTTCGAAATGGCTTTTTGTCATTTTAAGCAACAGTAAAACACAACACTTGTGACTCTGAACGCAAATATTTCGAGATATAACAAACAGGTTAAGTGTGTCCACGCCCTAGAAAAATTGATCACGAAAGTTTAATGTTTAATTACCACTCTAAACTCTACAAACGTTAATCTAAAGAGTTACGCGAGAAAATGTTCAAAGTCTAGGGTTATCATATTCTCAACTACAATGAGACTGTGTCCGTATAAATTAACTAAATTATGAGTGGACGGTGTTGTTAATTTTCATTCAATTGTGACAAACTGACATTTCAAAATCGAAGATCGTGACCCGAATTTATTTCATTTCTTTCCTATTTTATATTTTTATTATGTCTACATTAAATTCAACAATTTATATTCTGATGTACTTACTGTGCCTTCATGTTTACAGGCTGGTGTTTGGTCGATTCAAATGCACATTCATAAAAACAACCAGCACACAAACTTTACAACAACAATGGTCGCTGATTATATCCTTTGAAATTTGCCTCGCTTCTTCGTTGTTGACCAATCAGAAGGCAGGAAGCGAAAAGGGAAATAACTCGGTCGAATTGTATAACGTATCGTAAATAAAACGGTACCGAATCCTATATTTCCCAAAGAATACCGAAAAATCACGCATTAAGTTTGAAAAATTAAGTTTCATTCAATAAAATAATTTATTTATTTTATTTTTCAAAATGTTTTATTTTCGTTTTTACAATTTTTTTGAGAAAAAGATATCGACCACATTGGTATATATATACATGTAAACAAAACTTTGATTTTTATGAAATTCTGATGTAAAATATACCATATTCATTGATATCAACAAGATATACCCCTGTTTGGCCGCATTTCTACCACAGCTCATAGTTCCAAGAGCCTGATTTCAATGCCGCGCGAGCTCAGAGAGCTTATTTCATTTTAGACGGTACTTCGTCTTCTCAGTGAAGAAAACATGCATTGATATAATTTACACCTTGAGTCCATGAAGGTTACCATGTAACAGAACCTCACTTTCAATAAAGCTCATGAAGTTTATCATGTTTAAGAATAATTGGTCTTGATTCACCTCCACATTTCCATCGCAACTCTTGAAGATGGCATTGTTCCAGATACCTAGGATCCGATGGCCACTTCAATCTGATTTCATGTAAATGATTAGAAGCACGTAAAGATTGTAATTTATTAGAGTTTATGAATTTCTAGCACCACTGACTAGTCTTTGTTTTTTTATCTGCGACTCTGGCGGGAAAGCGTTCTAGAACCTTTAAGGTCGCCATAAATGGGTAAAAGTACAATGCAGATCAGAAACACTTGCACACTCGCGCTCCGCACGAACTTGTGTTACGAAGTTAATCCTAGAGATGAATAAAAATGGTCTCGTCATGATTAAGTGAAAAATTGCCGACGTGCTGTAAAACAACATTCAACCAACCAGTCCGGGTGAAAAAGTCAAACTCGTAAGTATTTAAAGACGGCGCTATAAGTTTAGTTACTAGACAACAAACTTTTTAAGTTTAACAGGTTTTATAGGTCAAAAGAGGGAACAAATTATGGATAAAGTATGATCATCGAGACAAACATTTTTCTGTGCATTTCTGGGTTACAATGCCTTTTGATCCTTTAGGGTGTTT